>JBAMIE010000002.1:4491769-4526593 GCA_037177295.1 Kaempferia parviflora | reverse complement strand
TGTGAGATATATTGTTTAGCTACGTTGGTTGCTTGTAGATATAAGAATTCTTTTTCGACAACCTACTGCTCTTCATTCTAATAATCATAGTGTCATTCAAATTGCGTGCAATGTAGCTTTTCATGATAGAATAAAGTATATTGAAATTGATTATCATCTCACTCGTCATCATCTACAGTTTAGCACTATCATATTGCCTTTCGTTCCTTCTTCACTACATATAGCTGAACTTCTAGCTATAGCATTGTGAGTTTGAAGGGATGTTAGATTATATATATTTATTAGAATTATTTATTTATAGCTTTTAGGGTAATTTAGGAAGCAATTAGTTTGAGCGTTTTCTATTTTAGTTTTTTTTTTGAGAAAATACAATTTTCTAGAAAATAGTGTTGAGTTTGTATTTTCCACCTCTGTTTTCTAAAAAAAGAGATACCATTTTATTGAAAATGAGAAAATATATAAAAGTTATCTTCCAAGAAATGAAAAAAAATATGTTTTTCTATAAAATGAAAAAGAAAATGGCTCAAACCAAATGCTCTATTAGGGTGCGTTTGGTTGGTACATTTTTCATTTTTATTTTTTGAAAAAACGTGCATTTTCTGAAAAATGATGTTTGGTTTGTATTTTTCATATTCATTTTCTAGAAAAAGATATAGCATTTTTTAGAAAATTAGAGAATGACAAATTGTCATTCTCTAAAAAAATAAAAAAAAAATAGAAAAGGAAAAGGAAAATAATTCAAACCAAACGCATACTTAGTCTTTTTCCTTTTCTATTTGTTAACCTAGCATAGTTATAGAAGCTTTGTACTATGTATTTCTCAAGATATACTTACTTTCGTTTTAATAAGATAACTATGTGTTTCTCTTCTCAAAACTTTCACATATTTGACTTGGTTACAAACAAAATAATTCTATTTACTAGCTCCTTGGACCTAGTCTTCTGCTCAAGAATAATTGCCATTGAACATTGTGTCACATTTGACAAAGTGTTACATCTGATTAGATGTTCAAAATCTTATATACATGTAATTGTATCTTCCTAAAGATGCTATCTACATCCATCCTTTCCCTCTCAAAATGACATTGGTTGCTGACCATCCATGTGTAGTAAAATATGCATGTCATGGCTAGGTACCTCACCTTGTTAAAAGTAGGGTGCCCCACAAGTCCCTCTTAAAGACCCTGAACATCCTCTGCACGTACTCATCTCCTACCTCATGTCTAACCAATCTCTTACCCTCCACAGTGGCCTTATGATCGGGTAGAAAAGAAAATATAATCATATGTCTCCTCTTATGTTGCACAAAGGGTACAAGTTTTTTCCAAGCCGGTTTTGGATAGGTAACCTCCTATGTTATGTGCTAATAACTATACGGTAAATGCATGATTTGACTGCACATACTTCCACGTCGAGTTGGCCTATGATTTTTTGCTCCTTGATTCATGAATTATCCACGTAGTGTTGGCCCATGGCTTTCAAATTAATGATTCATTTGGAATGATGCGGTGATTAAGACATGAGAAGTTGTTATATAAGGTCATGAGATCGAAACTCTATGCGTCCGAGCATATCCTCTCCCATGCTTTACCACTTGTACTAATGACTAGTAATTATCCGTGATTTACCCCATTCCGTGTTGACTCAGAAATGGATTGACGAAGACGCTGAAGTGAACGAATCACCTTTTCCATATGACTTTCAAATTAATGAAATAAAAAAAATAACTTTCTCATTTCTGAGATGAAAACCTTTCATAAATAACCACAAATTCTTTCATAGATTTGGTTTAAGATAAATATAAAAGTAAATTATTTTACTTTGATAGAGATGAGGTTATAATTATTTTACTACATTAATGATTCTAAATTATTAAATAATATAAATAAATTTAAAATTTTATTATAAATAAAATAATCTTAAATATTTTTTTTTGAAACTTATTTCTCTTCAATTCTAAATTATTCTTAAATTTATTTTATTTTATAAAATTATTTGTTTCCCCTCGACTCTTGAGGTCTGTCGTTGGGAGTTGGGACGACTCCGAATTTTCAATGGTCGAACCAAACCGCCCGATCAGAAGAGGAGCGGAGAGGGAAAATGGAAATGGATGCGAGCGACTTCTCTCGCACGCTTTAGTGCGTGTCTACATTTTAAACCGTCCGATAAAGGAAATATGGACGTCTGGATCTATGCCAGCCCCATGGAGATGAGAACTGAGAAGGCGCCATGAGGTCGAAAGGTCAAGTATAAACTTGCCGCGCGTCGGAATCACCCTTGTCCAAAAGTTGCTCCTAGGGTTTTAGACTTGGCTCGCTACACTGTCGCTCTCATGAATCTCTCCCGGGCCATCACCGGAGTGCTATCCACCCACTCCCGCCGTTCCACTAAATGGCTATTCTCTCTCGGTTCCTCCTTCACCGCGCAGCAACTTGCATCTCTATCTTCCTCGCGTTCTAAGCCCGATGCGTCCTCTCCTGGGTTGTCGTCTTCTCCTGCCACCGAAGCGCCTGCACCCCCCTCCCTGGAAAATGACAAAAAGTCGTTGGACCTGCAGCGCCCGAAGGAGATACCCTTTGAACCGCAGATGGCCATGCAGGTGCACCTCGTCGGTTACGTCAGTGTGCCGGTTCAACTTCAGATGTTACCCAATGGATCCTATGTCGCCGTCTCGGTTCTTACCTCTAAGAAGATCGAGGGGCTACTTTCATTCTGGTGCGTTCGCTTCTAAACTTGGCGCGTTGACTTTATAATAAAATTTTGCTCTTGTTGATTTTGATGTGGTTCTAGCCACTCCGTTTTTGAAATACTATAAACAAGTGTTTTCTACACTATAACTAGAAATTTGTATCAATAGTTATGTTATATTCTATCATCATAGAAATTCATCCTAGAAATTCACTTAGTGCTTGAGAAAAAAAATGACCATTTACTAGCAGTATGATTTTTAAAAACCACCGCACAAGGCCACAAATTGACCATAGCTTTGTCCGATGCATAAGTGTTTGCTTATGGTGATGCACTAAATTGACATGCACATTTATTTTGTAAGTGATATAGGATATTACTTATGTTCATGGTATTTATATATCTGATTTACATATATTGTTGGTTAATATCAATTGTCATATCTTATGTATTTCGTCCAGTGAGACGCCTTTTAGCCAAGTCTACTACACTGAGGTAGCGCTCCCAATAGAGATTGGGGTGGAGCGGCCTCGGATATAGGTCGACACCTTTGAAGGGAATGAGGAATGCCGTAGCTTAGAATTGGATGTGGTGGAGGAGAGGAGGAGAAGGGGCTTATCGAAGATGGATTTGTTGTGCCTTCAATCGAAATGTGATTCTGCACTCGTTCCAACTTCCAAGTGGGAGATCTGGTGGGAGGAGCGGGGAAGTTGGTCCTCAAGTGGGAGGGGTGAGTGGTGGGGCTTACTACCTGGAAGATGCAGAAAGATGACCTCACAAATGGCCTTGGAATGCCTTTCATTTGTGGCCATATTTTATCTAAGTTCCATGGTTGGCGTGCGAAAACAAGCCAACCATTCCTTGGTTATCTTGTCGATGTAAGAAATACTCTATTTAGCCTGTCTGAGCCGAGCATTTTGATAAGGAAAACAACCCTTGCTCTTATTGGAGTCAGAGACGTCTTACTATAAGACTAAGTATAGGTTTTCCTTATATTCTCTCCTCAATTTTGATGATCTTCCGAGGTGAGAGATCGAATAAGGTCTTCTTTATATTCTTTCCTTGACCTCGATGATCTTCCAAGGTGAGGGATTGAGTAAGGTCTTCTTTATATTCTCACTTTGACCTTAATGATCTTTCAAGGCGAGAGATTGAGCAAGGTCTTCCTTATATTCTCCCTTTGACCTAGATGATCTTTTGAGGCGAGGGATCATACAATGTCTTCCTTATATTCTCTCTCCTACCTCGATGATATTTCGAGGCGAGGGAGTGAGAAAGTCTTTCTTATAATTCTCTCCATGACCTCGATGATCTTCTGAGGTGAGAGATCAAGCAAGGTCTTCCTTATATTCTCTCCCCGAACTTGATGATCTTTTGAGGCGAGTGATCGAGCACAATCTTCTTTATATTCTCTCCCTGTGCTCGATACTGTTGTGATGCGAGGGATTGAGCAAGGTCTTCCTTATATTCTCTCACCAATCTCGATTATCTTCCAAGGTGAAGGAATGAGCAAGGCCTTATATTCTCTCCCCGACCTCGATGAGCTTTCGAGGTGAGGGATCAAACAAGTTCTTTCTTATAATCTCTCCCCATCCTCGATGATCTTCTGATGTGAGGGATCGATCAAAGTCTTTTTTAGTGTTTTAAACAATGGTTGAAGCAGATCTTAACCACTCCGCTTTTATGGTAGGCGGTGTTTTAGGCGTAGGTTAAAAAACCCCCGTGCTTTAGGTGATTTCAAAACAACTCACGCGCACACCTCATTCCGCCTTGAACCGCCACCGTTGTTGCCCCATTACTGCTGAGGTAGGTTTTATATATTTGATATTCCATTTCTAGAAAAACCTAACTCGTTGTTTTTGCTTCGACGACTTCGCTTTGGACGTAGGACGTGTCGTCGGACGCGAGCGACACGTTCGGGCCGTCACTAGGCTCGGGCAACGCTTCCTGGCCCGTCACCGGTCTTGGGCGACGCCTCTGGGCTCGGGCGGCCCCTTTGGGCCCATCGTTGTGCTCTGGAGACGCGTTCGGGCCATGCGACGAGGGTAGACTCGTTGCCAGCCCACGCGATGCGTCCTGCGTCCAAAGCAGTGCCGCCGAAAGGTTTGTCTTTTGTTTTTAACTTAATGTAGGATTTAATCGAATAACTTTATATTAATAATTTCAATCAACTCCTAGCTATAGTTAAGATAATTTAAATAGATTTAATTAAAGTATAATAAAATTTAGCCTATTAATTTAAATGTATTTTTTTTAAAAATAGATTAAATATATTTTATATCAAGTTTGTATTTTGATCTTTTATTTAACTATGAACAAATGTATGATGCTCGATCTCAATTTAAAATCCACTTTTAACCCGGATACAGAGGTTGTAAGTCACATTTGGCACTGTGAGTTCCCTGAGATTTTTGTTGTTATTGTTCACCATATCGTTTGCCGAATCTGAGGAACTATAGACAGAAATGTTAGATGATTCCCTCGAACATCTTTGTAAGATGTGGAATTTGGTTGTTTCAAAAGTAAGGAAAAATTTTCTTGAATGATCAAATATGTAATGTTGATGTAGAATGAACCAATGCCATTGTTGATCCTTGTTTGTATTCCTTTGTGTTATCAGGATCCCAGTAATTTTTCAAGGTGATTTGGCACAGATTGCTGCGTGTCACTTGAGGGAAAATGATCTCATATATGTGACTGGTCAATTAAGTGGTGATACACCATCTGTTGCACAAAAAGTTTCTTGCACTAATATTCAGGTAGAAGATATTCTCATTGACTTTATGCTTATCCATCATGTAGTATTTTCTATTAATGTTACATTGAGTTGATCTAGCCTTTGAATTGATGATTGCCTATGTCCACAAGTAAAGATGAAAAAGCACAATATTAGAGAGTTTCATTTATCTATTTCTTATTTTGCATAATTGCTACTATCTATTCCTTTTCTTCATTGATTAGTCTTTTTTGAAATTTCCATGCAGATTCCGAACTATGTAGTAATGAATAAGTCTAATATGGATAAAGAAGTCAGATAAGTAGGATCTCCCTCTAATATATGTTTGCTCATTTTTTGGTTTCAGTTGTGTTATACAAATTTTATTATTAATAAAAACTTCATTATATGCTTAGTTAAAAAAGCACATGTTTAAAGTATCTTAGATACCAATCTACTTAGATATGTATTTCCAATGTAATTTTGGAATTAATTTATCTTTTAAATTTTGAAGTATAGTTGACTTTGGTAATTCTTATATGTTAGGTGTTAAAAATTTGGTATCTTTTAGTTTAGTTTGAAATGTTTCTTAATTTGGTTAGAGTTTAGTGAGTACTTATGTATTCTCTCATTCCAAATGAGAGAATTTTTCATAATTGGGTTAATATCTCCATTGGTAAGATTTTATATTCTTAAGTTGCAGTTGTTCAAGTCTTGTACGAATGTTGGTATTTCTTACTCCATTTGTTTTATTTGACTTTTAGTCTTAGTTGGGTTGGGATGGTTAAAAGATCGTCTTTCTTTCTCTTTTTCTTTCACTTAATAAAGTTCTCTATTTGGTGAAATTCAATATGAAAAATTAGTGCTGTATTAATTGTATTAGAGACGAAGCTTGGTGGCTTAGTTTTTTAATTCCTCTTGCATTCGTCTTTTATTCACATGCTCATCCTTCGTGGGCCATGCCTACTCATTATTTATCTTCATTATTCACAACTCTATGATGTGCGTAGATTATATATACTTTTATGCATGTTTTGACGCACATTTACTTGTATTTTATAAGTATAAGTTATGTTTATTTCACCCTATTTTATTATTATGAGATACTTCCATTTATTTTATGCGGAGATCTACTCTTTGCTTATTTTCATTGATAGGACGCATTCTGGAGAGAAAATGGAGCAAAAATGAACATTTAAGCATCTTTGGAAGAAGAGTAGTAAAGTGGCCATGTCCAGCGACGTTGCCTTGTTCCTCGGAGCATATCGGGGTCAAAATGAAGTCAAATGGACCCAAATTGTATCGACAAGGCATGGGGCACATGACTATGGGAGTTTTAGATAGGCTCATATGGGCAAAAGGCACGGGCGTGACTTTTAGGCATGGGCGTGCTAAACTCCAAACTGTAGCACAGATCGAAAGTAAAACAATCATAACTTTGCGTTCGGTTGGAGTTTTGGGTCGATTCAAGTTGCAAAATGAAGAGGACTTCAAGCTCTACAATTTCTCTTCAAACACGGCCATGTGAATCTGCACGGTCCTGCCCCTAACCGTGCCTACAATACACGGGCCGTGTGAAAGGCAGTGAATCCAGCGCAAATAAGTATACACGGTTGTGTGAAAACCATACGGTCGTGTCGCATTTTTTGAACCAGCCCTACACGACCATGTGAATCCACACGGTCGTGTGTCCCTGGCCGTGTGAATCCACATGCCCGTGCACCCCTTGGCCGTATGACAGGGCGTGCGAAATCCAGACTTCACTGTAGACTTAAAAGTAAAACGGGCATAACTTTTCACTCAGTTGTACCCACAGACTGAACCATCCACCAAAATGACCACAACTTCAAGCTCTACAACTTTGGTTCAGACCACAACTCGAGAAAAGCTCATCTAGGGGTCAAAAACACGTTTTGGTGGAGTCCAATGAATCTGGTAGATCAAGTCAGCTTGGAAAGTATGAAAGGGGAAACCAGACCCTTCTTTGAGAATCTTTGGTTTGGGGCTCCGTCCCTCTCCTTGGGGAAAGGTTCTCCCCTTTTGTGGAATCCTAGATCTTTATCCAAGAGCTTCACCGATGATCCGTCCTCATCCGAAGCAAGGAGACCATCTAAGAAGACCGGCGACATATCGATTAGCATCCTTTTTCTCTATTTTCTTGTATTGATTGTGGATTGCTATTTTATTATCTCTTGGTTTGTATTCTCCTTACAATGGAGTAGATCTCCGATTCTTAGGATGAAGGGAGTAGTTATGATGTGATATTGATGTAAACTCTATGGATTTATTAGTTTTCTATTTCAATGACATGCTTATGCCTTGTTTCTATTCTATGAAATGCTTGAGTTGTGTGCTTGACTGTTTCATTTATGTTGAATAGGTGTATAGATTGTTCATCCTCGTAGATGGGGGTGCTCTAGATTGAAGTACAAGGCCTTGGTGAGAAAGGGTTTTTCTCCTCTCATCTAGAGTACACCCTCTTAAGGGAGGACAATTCTATGCATGGATGAGTCTAACACATGACTTAATGAGTTTTCCCTAATTCAATGTTAGCAAGTGTTTTATGTAATTTAGAGACGTATACCTGGGAGACGCGTAGTCCACTGTTAACCCGGACTCTCTAGGTTACCCTCTTCTACTTAATGACAATAGAATATTGGCTAGGGGAAACACTTCGTTATACATTGGCCAGGTAGATACGATACTTATTTAGACATCCTGCAAAACATAAGTGTAGAAAATAGGAGATGAGCAATCCATAGCACGTCAATTACCATCACAAAGAAACTGAAATCTTAGAATCTCTCCCCTAGGTTTCCAAACATCAACTTCTTCGTTTCTCCCTTTTTTCTTGCACTTTTCTCTAGTTCAACACAACCAACCTATGATTTTCTAGATAATTCGCTTTGCGAAGTTAATTAGTGCTTAATCCAATAGTTCTCGTGGGATCGACATTTATAAATATTATTACTTGACGATGGCCGTGCGCTTGCGGTTTATTCACATCACTCTCTCGCCTCTACTTGATGCTAAGTTGCCTCCTTTTCACTTGACCATCGCTCCACTGCTTCTTGGTGATGTTGATGCCACTCCCAATTTTGCCTTCCCATGTTGTTGCCGCTCCTAGTCCGCTCCTAGTCATGCCATCCTGTGTTGTTGTTGCTCCTAGCCATGTTGTCCCATGTGATTGCACCAAGTGATATCGTCCCACATTGTTGCTTGTAGTAGTGCCATCTTGCGTTGTTACAAGCTCTGTCATCTTGTTTCATCATCCCTTTCAGCAATGCCCTCCTATGTCATACTCGCATTTCATCATCATCATTGTTTTCAATGTTGCTTCTAAGTTTATCACCGCGTCTTAATCTTTAGCCTCTATTACATTTTTTTTTTGTGCTAAATTGTATTGTTCAACCTTTTTTATTTAACACCCGGTATCAGTTTATGCCGACTAATCCGGGGGTGATCGATCCGGCTCCACAGAAGTTTCCCAACTGCCATTAGGGTAAATCTAGAAGCGCTCGTAGCTGCCCCAGCCTGAACCGAAAAGGTGCCCTGCCGATGCACTATTACCTCAAGGGTTGCATTTTTTAACCTTTGATCTATAATGCTAATGTATATTGTTCCTTAACTTTGCTCTATGATGCTAGGATTTCCTATACACCCCCATATAGAGCCGCCTCCTCAAGTAGTGTCACCCACCCTTTGTGCCATGAACCAACACTTATTGCCAACATCATTGTTCAAGTGTTGACTTTGTGCAAAGCTATGTATTATTGTATGTATGTGAAAATTGAATTCTAAATCCAAATCCAATTTAGTTAAATCCAACTATTTTTTTTTAAAGGAAAAAATAGTGATAGTTAAAAAAGTTTATTCTTAAGTTTTATTTATAAAAAAGGAAATGATGTTGGGGGGCCCACCATTTATGTGAAAACTAATAAAGGTTGAGATTCACAATAATATTTATTGCACAAGGCATTTACAAAATGCTAGAGGGAGAATTGGAAGTGCAACTCATCTCATCAACTAAGTATACACAAACTAAGTGGCAACCTTGACATAGGAGATGACTCGCATGATCTCAACATAAAATATATTCTCTCTGAAAATTGTGTTTTGTTCATTTAGTTGCTAAATTTCATTTGATTAGTTTCTCTCACAAATTTTGAATATCATCATTCATTATAAAAAACACTAAAATACCATTATGTTACTATTTTTTTGATTGTTATCGTATTATTTTATGTGTTAATTTTAAAATGGTATAGCTATGTACTTAGGCAACTAATAAATACCATAGTTAGGGTATGTGAAATCATCACAAATACATGTTAATTGAGAAGGAGAAAGAAAAAAAATTGATTAACAATAATAAAATTGAATACAATTTATTTAAATATAAATAGATGATAATATAGTAGGAGATAAATCTCAATAACATAGGAGGATCTATATACTCTACCCTATTTAGTGGGATAAAATATTAATTATTTAACCCCAATAACTTATTTTAGCAATTTACCAAAGGACGCGCGTAGATTTCTGAATTTACCAAAAGATCTACTTTGGTATTTACCAAAGAGCTCACCTTTTAAAGTGCATTTCCCGTTTTATCCTCTCGATAATTCCGACTTTTCTTTTCTCTGTTTTTTCTCTTTTCTATTTCCTCTCTCCCATGCATGCAACCTTTCTTATTTTTGCTCTCTTCTCTTTTCTTTCCTCTCTTTTTTGTATGCATGCATAAAGTAGGCCTGATATGCAATTCACGTCAGGCCTATGATGTTTATAGTTGAGTTGATTTTTTTGATAATATTTTAATATATTTGGAGAAGTCGAAATAAATAATGGATAACATATTTGAATTCCTTGCAACCCTAGAAACTAAAATGGGTGCAATCAGTGCTCTCTAGGTGAGTTTCGATCAAAACTCACTGATCGACATAGAGATCTCAGATTGTATCCATTTTAGTTCCTAGTTCCTGTGGATTTTTGAAGTTGCAAGAAATTCAAATATGCTATTCATTGTTTATTTTCGCTTCTCCGAAGGTGTAAAAATATAATTAAGATAAATCAGAAAAATCCCAATGCGCGGCCTGATATGAATCATATCTGACGTAACGTGGAGGTTTTTACCAATTCATTCTTATTACATTGTAACAGCTCCGAGAAGTCGAAATAAACAATGGATAGCACATTTGTACTCATTACAACCTCAGAAATCCACATGAATTGAAATGTATGCAATCAAAACTCTCCCATGATGGACCGGAGAGCTCTAATTTCGTCCATTTAGTTCCTGTTAATTTCTAAGGTTTCAAGGAGTTTAAATATGTTATCCATTATTTATTTCGTCTACTCAGAGGTGTTAAAATATAATAAGGAAGAATCGACAAAAACCTCCATGTTGAGCTTGATATGGAATCATATCAGGCCCAATGATTCATATCAATCCACACATGGGGTTTAGGATATTACGGTGCTAAGGGGATTAATCAAAATCTGGTATTAAGGGGTTAATTTAATTTAATTAATCTAATAAACTAATCAAATTAACCAAACTAACTTAATTAATCTAACTATTCTAATTAATTCAATTTAATTAATCTAATTTAATTTAACTCATTAATTCAATTTTATTAATCTAATTATCAAAATTAAGTCTAAGTATTCTAATTTATTTAATCTAATTATCCGAAGTAAACTAACTAATCTAATCTAGCTAATTACCTTAATTAGCTTAATTAATCTAATTAATTCAATATAATTAATCTAATTAACCAAATTAACATAATTAATCTAATTAACCAAATTAACTTAATCAATCTAACTATTCTAATTAATCTAATTCAATTATTCTAATTAACTAAATTAAACTTATTATCTTAACCTATCTAATTAACCTTACTAATCTAATTAACTAAATTAAGTAATCTAATTAACAACGTGGGCATGATGTGGAATAATGTATAGGGTATAGAGTATAGATTTAGGGTTCAATTTAACTAATCTAATTAATCTAATTAATTAAATTTAATTAAGTTTAATTTGGGCAAGATAATAAGTTTAATTTGGTTAATTAGAATAATTGAATTAGGTTAATTATAATAGTTAGATTGATTAGGTTAATTTGGTTAATTAGATTAATTATGTTAAGTTGGTTAATTAGATTAATTATATTAAGTTGGTTAATTAGATTAATTAAGTTAATTAAGGTAATTACATGTATTAGATTAGTTAGTTTAATTCTATTAATTCAATAAAATAAATTGAATTAATTAGATTAGTTAACTTAATTTGGATAATTAGATTAATTACATTGAATTAATGAATCAAATTAGATTAGTTAGATTATTTAGATTAATGAAATTGAATTAATTAGAATAGTTAGATTAATTTGGTTAATTAGATTAGTTAGATTAGTTTAATAGATTAATTAAATTGAATTAACCCCTTAATACCAAAATTTTATTAATCCCCTTAACGCCATAATATCCTAAACCCCCACACTTAGGCCTGATATGAATTTGGGCCTATATGATTTTATATCATGCCCAACGTGGAAGTTTTTTTTTGCAGATTTTTCATTATTACATTTTAACACATCCGAGAAGCTGAAATAAATAATAGAAAACATATTTGAACTGCTTGTAATTTCAGAAGTCTACCGTGACTGAAATCATTGCAATCGGAGCTCTCTTGGTCTTGGTTTCGGTCACAACTCACTAATGGACCTAGAAAGTTCCGATTACATCCATTTTAGTTCCTGTGGGTTTCTGAGATTGCAAAAAGTTCAAATATGCTATCCATTATTTATTTCGACTTTTCAAATTCACGCTGGACCTGTTATGAATCATATGAGGCTCAACGTGGGCTTGATATGATCATATCAAGCCTACGTATGGCAATTTTTCTGATTCATCATTATTATATTTTTTACACTTTCGGAGAAGACGAAATAAACAATGGATAGCAAATTTGAATTCCTTGACACCTCAGAAATCCACAGGTTTTGATCGAAACCCACTGATGGACTTAAGAAGCTCCGATTCCACCCATTTCAGTTTTTGTCGATTTCTGAGGTTGCAAAGAGTTCAAATATGCTATCTATTGTTTATTTCAGCTTCTTCAAATGTATTAAAATGTTATAAAAAAATCAACTAAACTATAAACGTCGTGGGCCTGATATGATTTGTATATCAAGCCTACGTTATGCATGCATGTATGCAAAAAAGATAGGAAAGAGAAGAGAGAAGAGGAAAAATAAGAGAGGTTGCATGCATAGGAGAGAGGAAATAGAAGATAGAGAAAAAAGCAGCGAAGAGAAAAAAGTTAGATTTGTCAAGAGGATAAAACAGGAAATGCAGCGCCCTTTGGTAAATAACAAAGTAGCGTGTGTTTTTTTAGTAAATTCAGAAACCTACGTGCGCCCTGGTAAATTGTCGAACTTATTTTGCTTAAAAAAAATCTATTTTTCTATTTAAATTATCATTTTAATCTTTATAAATAATCATTTTGTATTTCTTTTCATGTACCAAACAACAGGGACAGAGATCTAGGAATAGATTTATCAACCTTTATATACAACAAAAAACTGAGTGCATATGAGCATGCTCGATTTGAACTTTATCTACAAATACAATATGAAAAAGGGCAATCCGGTGCATGAAACTTCCTACGGTGCGGTCCCAAGAAAGGTTTGTTGTTTGCAGTTTTACTTTGTAAGTGGTTGTTTCTGCGACTCAAATCCGTGACCTCTAGGCTACAAGAAACAACTTTACCATTGCGCCAAGCTTCCCTTCTACAAATACAATATGAAAATAATAAAAAAAATTCAATGTATATCTGTAACAATGATAATGACACAAAAATCTAAAAAGTCACTAAAATTTTAAGTGGGTGGATCAAATTTTGATTTTGTTGATATAATCTCAATTTCTAGATGAGACAAGACTATCAAATGATATTTAATTTTCCATCGTACACTGATATGCCAACCAAAAACAAAAATATAATGAAATAAAATAAAATGTCCACCTTTTCCCTCATTTGACAAAACAAGATAGAGATTGCATAGGTATTAAACTTTTGACACCCATCATGGAGACTGTGCAAGTTTATAAGATGTCACACACACCTAAAATGTGACAACTACCAAAATCATCTATAATTCAAAACTTAAAATATAAATTGATTTCTAATTTGCATTGTTCTTATCTTAACTCAACGTGAGTAGTGAGCATCTTCAATTAAGGCATTCTTTTCAATATGCGAGGAATGATAACAACTTTATTCATCATCTTATTCTTTGAACATTCCTTTCAATGGATAAGAAATTAATATACTTATTCGTCCTTCTGAAATGTGATTTTATTTTCTTCCTTGTTAGTCACTTTTTACAACAAATAATGGATGATCTCAATTTAAAATAGGGCAATCGTAATGCCCACACATTCACAATTGCAGTAAGGTGTAAAGTGGTAGTGTCAAGAATGAATCTGTAGAAGCACAATGTCAAACATATAAAGATGAATGGTCGAAATTTCTCTCCACAAATTAGCATATTTTCTATTTGAAAATATAATTAGTGTTTAAGTAAGCTAGCAAATTAAATAAGAATTCAATAAAATCAATTTTCCTTGTAATGTAAGTAAATTGAGCATGAAGATTCCTAAACTAAATGACATGAAACAATTCAAATTCAAGAATGCAAGTGGTTTTTTTAATAGATATCATTGGCTAATTTGGTAATTTGTAATAAGCATTACTTAGCACATTTTTTGTTCCAAATGTGGTATCTCTCTTGTAATTAAATAGGAAAGCTCTCAGCTTGGTGAATAAAAGTGAACAAGGAAAGTAACTCAGCAGATAAATTTAAGTTGCTCCTTGGGCTTCTCTAAATGACATAAATAAATTCTAATTTGTGAGCCTAAGTTCCAAGCAATTTCAATTTGATTGTTTTTTTAAAGAGGTCACTAGGAGATTCTTCTAAAATAATATCATTAAGGGGCTCATCTATGGTGTTGTTGTTATGGGGCTATTCAATTTGTCATCTTAGGACTTATCCTAAGGACTTTCCATAGGTTGAGTTATTAGGAAGTACTTTTGAGCCAAATTCTTCAATTTTAACCCAAAGTCTTTAAATTCGGTTCTAATTTTTGAATATGTTTTTCAGTAATTTTAATCTAAAACTAGTTATCCATTTAAATTTATTTTTTTTCTTTTTTTTTTCTGATTCTTTACCTTCTTTACCACAGAAGACGTGGAAATTTTTACAGTGTAATATTTAGGAATGTTGTGTTATTCCTTTACTGAAATTAAAGCAAGTGGGGTCAGTTGTCATGGTTTTTTTTGTACATTTAAATTGTTATTAAATTTACCTTCTACTTGGTTTATTCTCATGTCTTCATCTTGGTCATCCTATTCCTTGTTTGAAATTTGACTTGTGCTGTAGTCATATGTAATATGCTTTTATTTGCCAGCAATTTCTCATTTGTTAAAATATTTTTCTACTTGCTGAGGTTTCAACTATCATTTTTTTATTTGCTAACACGTTTTTTCTATTTGCTGGGGTTTCAACAATGTTAGGGCTGATATACATTATATATCTTGCAGGTTATAGCAAATAAGTTAAGTTTTGTGCATGATGAGTATTCAGAATCGACTTCCAGTTTTAAAGGTAAATTGGTTGAGAAAGATTGGCCTAATGCTGACTTCTTCATGCCTACCTATTGTTCTGTATACATATATAGCTTCTGTTGGTTAATTGAAAATTCTTTTTCCTTTTTGCTTAATTGAATTTTTTATGCTCCCATTTTTGGTGTCCTTTTTGTGTTCTATTTTGCATGAAGCAATATTTTTCTTGTTATCGCCATTGTAAGATCATGCATTGATTTATGCTACTAGTCAGTCCTTTTCTTTGGCTTGTAATATTAGTAGGCCTAACTTTATCACAGATTTGTAACTTTGCAGCACAAATTAATGGATTCTCTCTTCAAACTTAGCTTAACCATATTTTTATTTATTCTTCTTGCTTGACATGAAATGGTTGTAGGTGTTCTTCAGAAAACAATTTTGACAAGCATAATTTAATTAGATTCATGATTGCTATGATCTGGAATCATAATAGTAAGAGACTTAGAGTGATCTTTTGTAACATTTAGAGAGAGAAACTCTCCCTTCTCTCTAGGAAGGAGGCGGCAACAAACCTTCATGAAGATCTTGATTGAGGGTGCATTCCTCTTCACTGAGGAACTCTCCCTTCTCTCTAGGGGGAAGGTGATGCAACTCCATCCCAAAGGTGGCTGCCAGGAGTTCTTGATAGAGCGAGAAGTGTTGTTCAACGGCATGGAAGTCTGGTCTTCAACTTGTGCTGTTGCTGTAGAAAGTTCTGGTGAGCAGTATTGGGGTAGGAGATCTTGGTGCACAGTAGTTGATTGAAGTTGCACCAGTCAGCCCATATACACTGGAATTTGGGTAGCAGATCCAGGGCAGGGTATCTAGTACAGTCTGCCAGAGTCCATGTGTTTCTGCAGGTGTAGCTATTGGGCACCAAACAGGAGGAAGACCACATCATCATAGAGGGGCACTTGGACGTGTGATGTGGATTGCAACTGACATTCAAAGCACTCCACGTTGGACATCTGGCTGTGGGGTTCCACAAGTGGAAGGTCTGGGTGGTGTCGAAATCAAGGACTAAGTTTGGAATACACATTTGGAATAAAGGAAAGAAACTGGGCAACATTAATGTGTCGCACTATCTGATCTCCAGTTCATTGTGATTTTGTTTTTGGCATGTTGGAGATTTTGTCTTGTAAGGCAACATATTCCAAGTTGGAAACGTGCTGAGGTCAATTAATCCATACCTATTCAAGCATTGAATCTAAATTTGAGCTCCACCAGGTCTAACCAGCAACTGCTGACAAGTTTGGAAACTTGTGGGTGGCATTCATTCTATACCATTTGGGTCTGTGTTCATCCACAACTTACCATTTCTGTACCTCGCCAAAGATGGAGAGGTCTAGGGGGCAGGGGGTGGAGACAAGATGGACTGCAACGAACCAACCAGCAGCAAACTAAAATCCAAGGGGCAATGACCGAAGGAAGTGAACAGACCTGTTCTCATCAAACAGGTTATTCGCACAGGAGAACACCCTACAATTGGTGCGACTCGATACTCAACAAGTTGCCCTGGAGATGGATGATGTGGACACAATTGAGGCTGCAGTAGGTAATTGCTTGGTTCGACATTTTCCTGGTTGGCTGGCCATTAACGCCATGGCAAGGCGGTGGAAAGTAGATTATAAAGTTCAGGTTCATAAGACTATGTGGCTCCTATTCAAATTCAAGAATGCTGAGGACTGTGAGAGACAGAGAAAGTCTTGCATAATGGTCTTACATTGTGTTCAGATGCCCCCTATACCTCAAGTACTTTTCGACGGTTCTTTCAAAAGGAGGAGCTTCAACGGCCGTCGATCTGAGTACAAATTTCTAATCTTCCTCCGGAGTGTTGGACGGTTTGCGTGTTGCGTAAGCTGGCCTCACTGATTGGCCGACCGCTATACACTAATCAACTGACAAGAAAATGGAACGCATCAACGATGTTAGGGTTCTAGTGGAGGTGGACATTACCAAGGAACCTCGCCATCCCTACAACACTCCCTGGAGGCATGGAGGTAGATCTTCCACTTCATTATGAATCTAAGTTCAAATTATGTTTAACCTGTCAGCACATGGGGCATTATCATTCGCACTACGACACCACCGACAGTCAACAGCAGGGGCAGCCGTCCCAACTCATGGTTCAACAACCATTTTCGACAATACCTACTGCTCATTATTCAGATATGTCAGATGGGGCTACATTAGCTGCTTCTATTGAACCTATACGTGAGGAAGATGCAACAGCTGTGGAATTGTTGCCTATCGGTGAAGGGCAATCAGTCATTTTGAGGAGGAGAACGGAACAACTGGTTCTATTGGAGAGAATATTGAGGTATAAGAAGTTGTGTCTGAATCCACAATACAAGAGGACATGCCACCGAGAAATGAGAGATTTATATTAGGAGAAAGGATCATAGAAAACAGAAACAAAGTGATGAAGAAGAGGTGACAGATATGGACACAACATGCTTATTCTCCAATGACCCGTAGCAAGGGCAAGGTCCTTGAATAGTGGTAGCCATACAGATGGATGTTATACAAAACGAAACGGACATCTCAAAACATAATGCAGTACCATCTGCTAGAGGGGAAGACACATGACAAAGTTAGGAGGGGGGGGGGGGAATCTAACATTTCGTCTCAGGGACAATGAAGGTTGGCTCATTGAATATTTGAGACCTCCACAAAGGCCTCAAGCAAAAGGGGGTAGAGACCCTCTTTCGGTGTAGAAAAATTGATGTATTAGGAGTGTTGGAGACGAAACTTCTGGATACAAGTTATAAAAAATTGAAGTCCCAACGTATTCACCAACTTTAAGTGGAACAACAAGATGGTCATGGGAGTCGTAGTAGAATTCTATTGATTTGGGATGACCAAAAGGTTGGACTAGAGTTGCAAGAGTGGCATGAACAATTTGTTCCCTGCAAGGTTATGTGTAAGGTGTCGCAAAAGTTTTTTTTGGTCATATGATTGTATATGAAAAACTGACTATTGCAGGGTGGAAACCATTGTGGGATGATCGACAACGAGTTGCTACTGATGTGGGCCGACGTGGCTAATCTTAGGGGATTTCAACTCATATCTTTCAGCGGAGGATAAATGTGGAGGTCTCCAGTCACACAGTACAGTTGAATTTGAACTTTGTGGCCTCTGTTAGACTAGAAGATCTATCATATACGGGCTGCAAATACACATGGACAAATGATCACATGCATTAAACTTGATCGTGCTTTTTTTTAATAAACATTGGGTAGAAGCGGAGTTAAGGAGTTTTGCAGAGTTCACCCCGCCTGGATGCATTTCAGACCATTCAACTTGCTTAGTCTCTATTCTGGATGGTGGCATTTGCATTCCCAAGCCACGGAGCAGTTCTGAAAATGATTTTTAGATGTTGAATACTGAACATTTCCAACAGTCACAGCAAGAGGGCTGCTGCACATCAGAGATTAGAAGAGGTCTAGGATACCACGCTGTCACATGGCAACACGACCGACAACTACAAGGAAATACAACAAACCGCAGCTCATCTCAGCGCACAAACACAACTTTTGCATGCAGCTAGCAAAGGTGGAATATTTCAAACAAGACCGCAATTCTTCCTTTCATGCTCTAGTTAAAATGAACAACCGGAGGAGAGAAATCACTGTAGTGGAAACCTCAAATGACAGCATCAAGACGCCATTTGAGGAGGTTGTTTGTGTATTCACAGCCCACTTTCAAAGTTAGATTGGCACAACACCTGACCGAACAACCTTCTCACATTCCAACTTGCAATTTGCCCGACCTATTTCAGTAGACAACATGCCCAGCTTGTTTGGTTGTCAACAGTAGACGAGGTCAAGTCGATGTTCTTTGATATCAGAGATATGTGAACCTCGACCTGGGATGGTAACAGATCTAAGTTTTTCAAACAAGCTGGGGAGACGGTAGGGGTAGATTTTACTACAATAGTCTGGGTGTTCTTCAACAATGACAAATTGTTGCAGAGATGAAATCATACTTTGATAGTCCTAGTTCCAAGATCAGCACATGCAAGTAAGCTGACAGACCTATCTTTTGTTGTACGGTGTTCTACAAGGTTATTTCCAAACTTTTGGCTGCCCGGATCTTCTAAATACAAGACAATATCTTTCGCTAGTCTCAAACAACTTTTGTGCAGGGCCACAAGCTCTTTCGGAAATATAATAGGAAACACATCTCTCCCAGATGCATTATGCAGATTGAGCTCTTGATTCAGCACACTGAGATCTCTTACATGGAGCTTTTTTTAGACTTAATTTTCCTACGCAGTTTATTGCATGGATTATGGGACCACCACTTCTTTTTCGACGGCCATCAACGGGGATGTACGTTTTGGAATTGACATAGGTCTTGATTTCACTAGGTTTGGCTTGATTAGTAACAAGTGTATTTTAACTATTGTTTTTAAAGATGTAATGATTCTTTCTTGTGGTGAAATTATAGAGAAGTTATGACCAACTATCTTTGTGTGATTGAGAGGGAAGTTTGGTTTGCCCATGCACCTTGTAGTTATTTGGATAAGTTGAATTCTAGAACGGGTATATGTGGAAATTATATTTATGTAGCTTTCATTATCTATTATAATGTTTGCATGATTTGTTTCACACTTTGCATGAGAATAGACATTGCTAGTGTTTTTCTGAGTCATCAATTGTGGACATGGATAAGAAGAGTCACAAACATTAACTCCTATAGTTTCTTTACCTCTAGATTCTAGATAATAAATATGAGTTCAAGCTCTGTCACTTCTTGAAGTAGGAAGTTTGACTTCATGTTTAAGATCATGTTCGGGTACTTTTGACAAAGCACTAGGCAAATTTTTTGATGCCACGTGACCTATGCCATGGCATTTAAAACATTGTATAATTAAATTATGACAACTTCGAGATGGCAATGGTTTTGGTGAAAAGCGTTTGTTGATACATAGAGACCTTAATCACATTTTCAAATTCCATGGTCTTCTAGTTGGCATCTTCTAGCGGTTGGGAGGAAAATGAAGATGAATTTCTTGCCCAACGTTCATGAAATGAATAAATGTGGTTCTAGGGGTTTCTTTTATTTCGCCGTCCATGCAAAGTTTGTTGAACTTAGGTATTCCATCACGGTTATGGATGGTTATTTCAAAATTATTCATTTACCATAAATTTGTCCTCTTGAAATTCATTGATACATGCTTGTCAGTTAGTCTTCCTTTCATGCATGGTTTGAAATCTCATACGTTACCATGCAAAATGGTTGAAACATATCATTATGATATTTTATCAAAACTTGATACTACTTGGCACCTATATTGTTGTGTCAATTGCATCGACGAGTTCAATTTCTTATTAACACTCAGTACCCTTTGGCATGCTAAAATTGAGATAATGTTGTTATTTTTTTTTTTTTATAATTTGTCTCCATACATGTCAAAATCGTAGCATTTCAGATGCAAAGCAAACATTGGACTTAACTCTATAATTGTTTTTTTTTTCCATCTCTTTTTTTCTTCTACCTCCAATTTATCATTAGCGTTATATATTAGAATGTTGGTATGATACTGAAATAATATCATTCCAGTAAAGATCGAAACACTGACATGACTCATCAAATCTTACATGTCATCCCAGAAGTGAGTTTGTTCGATATGGTCCATATCATACAATCAAATAATCATCATTCTAACCTATTGTCAAAATTGGGGGTGTCCACCTTAACTTATCTATTGATTCCTCTTTCTTCTTACTTATCCTTAACCCATGTCTATGGCCGAGTTCAAGGAAATAGTCATCCTCGCTGAGGTGGGGTGTGAGTTATGGTGCAAGTTACTTTTAGGTGAAATGCATGTATGTATTGTTTTTTTTTATTTGAATGATCTAATATGTTAAAGTTTCTCTCTTGAAACATATTACCCACCTAATTTGTTAATAATTTGTTCTCTAAATTTTTCTTTACAATTTGAGTTTTTAGGGTTTTAAGCTCTTCTTCTAAGTTGCTACAACTAATTTTTTCAAATCTCCACATTTTCTCTATGTTTTTTATAGAGGAGTTTAGCATACTTGATAAGAGTTGATATGTAATAAAATTTGTATCACACTGTCACTATTAAACTAAGGTACAAATAAAGGACTATGGTGAGTTCTTTCAGTGATTAATTAAACTAAACTAAGCAGAACATTTGATAATCATCTTGATTAAATAAAAATATTTTCAAATAAGGTATGGTTTTATAAAGATAATGCGAACTCGTTCTATTGCTGAAGTTTATAGTGCAGATGGCTCAACAATGCCCTTGAATGCAAGTAAATTTCAATGTTGTATATCTAGAAAATAGAGGGTAGATATAGCTATTATAGATCAATTAGATTAATATGCACAAGCCATTGCGACACCAATAAGTAATCCCAAGAAAAGCTCTCGATCTTACACGATTGTGTTGGGTCATGGGTGTCTTATTTGACGAAGGGTGTGTAACTAATCTAAATCTACTGATGTTAGGGTCTTTGGTAGTGGCCAGCAAAATCAATTGTAGAGAGGTGATTGCTTGAGGTGAACAACTAAGGGAAGTAAATGAAGCAAATCAACTAGGCATGGGTGTTAGGAGATGAGGCTGATGGTTTGTGATGACGGCGTGGGTGACTTATGATAACACTATGGAGGTACAAGCATGATTAGCTAAATGTTCTCGGACAATTAGTCCAAAATAAGGATTATATGGTCATGGTTCGTAGATGGGGGAAATTAGAGCACTAAATCAAGAACTAGCATACGGGAAGATCAAAATGAGCCGAAACAAGATTTTTGGCTTTGCTACCACTTTAAGAAATATGAACAAGCTGTGCAACCCTAAACTCAACTATCTATGAATGAAGACAAAAAATAATATATTTAAATTCAAGACAATCGTGCTCATGTTAATGACATCCAATGTTAATGTCTGAAGTGTTGCAGGGCATCCCTTGATGAATAATGACGATGGGTGATGATCCAAAGTAGCTGCAGTAGTATGTGATTGAACAATAGTGAAGAATGGCGCCGTGATGAAGAACACATCAATTAAGAAGGGCTTGTGGATGCACGGGTTCGACTAACTCATGCGGATGGGATTGTGGAGTTGCATAAATAAGAGAGATGAGCGAGCTCCAAGGGGGCCATACCGAACAGGAGAAAGGAGTGAAGCCTTCATGCTATCAGAATAAGGAGTGGAGAGGAATAAAGGGGTATTTAAAATCTCCAAAACTAAACTTGGTCAACTGAATTGGTTCATATTAGTTTACTACTGTTTCAGCTATAAAACCTCCCATTTAAATTTGGTTTGAGCATAAAGAGAGATTAAATTGTTCTCAGCTTAATCACAATCTCAAACTACCAATTTAACTATTAAGTAATCCTCATCGGAATCAGAATTATTAAATCAGATTTCAAAATACTTGGTTCACCTTTAAAACCCTCAAATTAATCCTTTTAAAACCCAATTATCCCATCATAATTTAAATTAAACTAAATTTTCTGAGTATAACATCTTGTGTGTGATTGGTAGGTATGTTGAGGTTGTTGCCTTAATAGCAGATCCCACTGTAGTTGTGCTGGTCAGCTGGTGCTATTGTGGTCATGGATCATATAGAAAATGCATGTAACATCTGTTTTCATGTTTGAAATTGTCACATACTGTACTTGATGTTTGACTGTTCATTATACTATCTTTAACTTATTTAATTACTTTTTATGTTGTGGAAACCCAAGTGACTTTTCATCTGAGGTGGTCTTGCTGGAGCACTTTCCTTGTTTCTAGTTTAATTGTCTTACTTACTCGTATTTGCAACCATGTTCAGAATTAGCTTTGAACTTTCGTTTCCATAATTATGCATTTTGCAAGATTGAACCTTCGTTGACTTTATTTTGCACTTTTTTTTTGTTAGGACAATAAAAGTAAGATTAGTAGCCTAAAGAACAATCTGAAAACCTTTAGATTTGATTAAAGAATATATATAGGAATTTAAACTGGTTATTTGATTAGGAGATCCTTTCAATGAATGAATCACATTGGAATTAACTCAGGTTGTCATCCATGTTTTGTTTATTAATTCCTAATTCTACATTTTTCTTTTCTTTAGCCAATGCAAGGAAGGTGAACTCTGAGAAGTTATGGGAAGATCTTGTTCTAAATCCACATGACTGGTCTGATTATAGAGAAGATAAGCTGAATGGACTGGTTCACTTTCACCACGATTCCTCTCATGCTTTTGCATTTCCTATTAAGTCTGTCTTATTCACTTGTCTTGCTATGCAGATAAAGCCAAAACATCCAGATTTTAAAAACCAAAAGACTTATGAATCGTTATGGCTAAACAGCTTACCAAGTTGGGTATCAGAGAGCCTGGAAGGATTAGTGTTTGCAAGTACAGTGAGCATACTTCACTTTTTTAAGTAACTTTTGAATATAGGACTTTTTGCATATTAAAGTTGATAGACTATTTACTTATTCAAAAAGTTGAACCTTATATCCTTAATGGCATCCACATCATGGAGATATTGCTAACATGTTCTATATGCTTCTTCCACATGTTAATGATTTTCCTTGATATCATTCTGTGATTTGCTACATTTTAACTTGATACTTAGCATGGTGTTTATCAGATAAGCTGAACTTATTCCTTATATTTCTATGACTGTTTTCTTTGAATTAGCATTTAGATCAATATGGATTCTCTCTTACAAGCACATCCCTGATTGATGCTACAACAATTAATTTCATTATCTGATTTGTTTTACCTTATTGGCTCTTGAACCAGCATTGTAACAATAAACAACTTTAAGTGCATGGATCCTGTCCCTCACTTGATCCATTATTCTACTTTGTGGTATCAAAGCATCCTTAGTTAAATTAAGAGGGGTGAAGTCTCTAGTTATTCTTTCATAGTAAATAATTAATATGTAACCTGTTTTGCATGGGTTTCCCATTTTCATAGAATTTTGAAGAGTTTATTAGAAGATAATATTTTTCGTTACCCTATTTACTTTCCTTCCATTTCTGGGATGTAAATAAGCCCTTACCAATCAACAGTATGATTTTTTTTGTTTGGTTCTACTGATTCTAGAATCCATGACTCCTATTGTTTGTTATGGGTGACTAATTTTTTTTTGCACTATAAGCCTTTTGCTATTTAGCATCTTTCATGCTGTGTCAGTTATAAGCTTCCAGTTTTTAAAATAATCAAAATCTAATTAAAGGATGTCTCATAATAGTTATTATTCTGTATAGTGGTTGTTCTAGAAAATTGCTCTATTATTTAAGGAGAGAAATTCCAAACCAAATCAAACCTAATTTGTCAAAAATGTTAAAATCAAAACGGTAGCCCGGTGCACGAAGCTCCCGCCATTGCGGGGTCTCGAGGAAGGGTGTATTATATACAACCTTACCTGCTTTCGAAGATGTTGTTTTTGAGATTCAAACTCGTGACTTCTAAGTCACATTTCAATAACTTTACCGTTCCATCGATGATTCCCTTCAAAAATGTTAAAATCAAAATCAAATAAAAATAATCAAACAGATAAATGTGTGTGTGAGAGAGAGGGACATTGGTACTCGATATTTTCAATCAGATCAAGGTATGTGAATTAGATAACAGACAAATAGCTATTGACATTCTAGCCCTATCCTTTCGTACCCATCCTAAAGTAAATCTAGTGCCTCTTGGTTTTACTTTGGAGCAAAACGATAGAATTAGGCTTGGTGAATCAGATTATTTATTATCCATATGAGATCTTGAAATTGAGTTGATCCTCTGACATGAGAATAAGAGGTGGAAAAATATCTGCCTATTGACTTCAATTATTCAGCTAAATCAGTGATTATTTATTGGAGCATATAACAATATTCATCTCATAAAACATGCATATTTTTGATTTTCTGCTGGATTTCTAGAATTTTTCATGTCTGAGTGTGAGTACACACCTGTATCCTTATTTGAAAAGAACCTCATTAAAAGCAAGACCATGACGAAAATGAACACATAATGCCAGCATAGTTGGGAAATAAAGATTCTGAATGAGTTGATCTGCTGGAATCTATTCTTTGACCCTTGATTAGCTTGTTGCCTAGGAAAAGAAGACATACATCCTAGGAACAAGTCCCTCAAGTAGGCTTCTTCTTTTTCTTTTTGACAAAGTAGACAGTAGTACATGACAGGCTGACAGGCTGACAGGCTAAAAGAACAGACACACATGAAAATGGATCAGAAAAGCACTCTTTGAGGATCTTGGTGCTGACACAAGATAGAGATTGATGCACAAGCAGGTTACGAGGCTTAGATTCAGTAGACACTGAAAGAAATGCAATAGAGCAGTTGCCAACCATAGTAAAGAAGAGGAAGTCACATGGAGGAAGATTGGATCTTCTGTTGAGATGTTGGAGAGACTTCGTGAATATATGAGGTCCAAAATTATGGTTAAATGAGAAAGAGTTGGAGTCCAGGAGGGAGAAGTTGTGTCGTGACCTCCAACTTCTAGTGTGGTAGAGTGCAAGGTCATAGATTCCAATGGGTGCAAGCTGCGGACATGATTGTGCAGGGATGGTGGATATGTGAGCATTATGTCTAAGGGTGCACTGAAGAGGACTTTGGCTTTTCATTCAAATGGAGTTCACATAGGACAGAAAAGGATGACACATTTGTGGTTGCTAAGGATGCAAAGATGAGGATGGAGATCGTCATGGAATGTGTGAAAAATTGTACGATGGAGGATTTTGAAGGTGTTAATGGATTAGCGGATACAGTCATTATTGTCCTCACTTGGAGGGGAGTTGTTTTGCCGATCGCTAAACATGAAAGGGATGCCATGTTAAATGGAGGTAATACAATTGTATTGATTTAATTTTTCGATGACACCAAGGACATGATGTATTTACGTTTCTATGTATAGCCTTGTGGAAGTTCATATCTTTCTTATTTTTTTAAACAAAGCTAGAATTTAACCACTAAACTGAAATTTTTTGATTTGATTTGATTTAGTTGGTTTCTAATTGTTGTTCCCTTATGTGCAACCTTGAATATATAATTTATTCATGGTTGAATTTTGCCCTACCTTATTATCTAAGCTATACATAATTCAGCATCATGGTAACGAGGTGACTTATTGTGGAAATAATGCTTCCTTGTTAATGCACGTCGGGTAAATCCGTCGGGTTATCGCCTTATCTAGGACTTGTATATCGGTCGATGCCTTCCATAACAATAGGGCATTGGCATCGACCTCTCCTACTAGTACGACAACACGAAAGATGAGGAACCTACCATCCTTGACGTAAAGCAGCGACGCTGCCTATCTTGAAAGTGACATCGAGCTAACGACCTAGCAGTATCAAGAGTACAACCCAACGATTGTCGCCTTTTATTCAATGTCCCTCTTGTGCGGTTGGTCAGCAGGCGGTGCTTTACTCCTGTAGTTGTCTACACGGCCTGCCTAGGGCTCACGTGACAACTTATGTGGACCTTCCACTTCCGCGGCTGTATAAGGTTCCGCGAAGATAAGTGAAGATATAATTTTTTCTTCTTGCACGCAAAGGCAACTCTCTGTCTTCTTTGAGCTCTTTCACCATCTTGCACATGCATGCGAGCCTCTCACCTCAGTCCATCGCTAACTTGATCGTTGGAGCGGTCACGCCCGCAAGGCCGACCATTGATTCTATAGGACATCGAGAGCGGACTAATCTCATCACAGCTCCGGAGGAAGGAGAGGAGCCTGAGTAGGTGGACTCTATTAAATTGGTGTCGGGAAAAGATACAAAAAGTTACGATGGTGAATATTAGGAGAACTATGATGGAACAACAATCTAAGGAATCTTTGGCAAAATCAATCCTACTTAAATAACATGTGGAGGGAATATACAGTGCATGAGGGTGAACCTCTGGGCGGAGCAGGAAACTAAACTAGTCAGACTTGATCCTTCATCACTCACATTTCTAAAGATCTCTCACCAGAGAGTTTTTAATTAGTTGCTAATTGCCTAGTGGGGAATTAAGACATCATTCCGCAAATGATTTAACAAGAGTCCGACCTAAGATAATGGAACATCATTTGCATATCAAGGAGGATGCCCACTCGGTTAAGTAGAAAAGATGACACTATGGCCCGATAAAAGATAAGGTCATACGGGAAGAAGTGCGAAAGCTATTAGTAGTTACATGTGCCGACGGTACAATACCCGACCTGTTATCAAATGTGGTATTGGTACCTAAGCCGTACATGAAATGACCCATGCATGTTGACTTTCGGGATCTAAATAAGGCTTGCCTTAAATACTGTTATCCCTTGTTGCACAACGATTAGTTGGTAGCCTGCACCATTTTTTGCTAGCCAGTGCATATCGATGATGGATGCCTATCAAGGGTATCGTCAAATATCCTTGGCCAAGGATAATTAGAACAAAGTCATCTTCGTCACGGTGGATGACGCTTTCTGTTACTTCATTATGTCGTTCAGATTGAAAAATATGGTAACCACATATCAAAGACTCATGGATTGTCTTTACTGAGCAGTTAGGATGCAATGCAGAAGTGTACGTCGATGATATCCTAGTTAAATCTTTGTTGGCTGAAGATTTGGTACCCGACCTAGAAGAGACTTTCGCAACTTTGTGAAAATATCAAATGAAGATCAACCAAGAGATGCACAATGGGTGGTTTCTCGGTTACATGGTGACCGAGCAGGGCATCAAAAGGGCCACTCGATTCTAGTGGGACGAGAAGTGTGACAAAACCTTCCTAGAACTAAAAGACTACTTGGCCTCGATCTTGGCTAAACCTGTTCGTGCGAGGAGCTATGGATATATCTAGCAATATCAGATATAACCATTAGTACTTTGCTAATTCGACAAGAGGAAGGAGAATAATGTCCTATTGTCTAAGTTATCTATTTAAAAGGCTTGACCTTAGTTTTTGAAAAACTCACAATGGAACTCACCATAATAGCTCAACGCTTAAGCTGCTATTTTTTTGTCTCATAATGGTGAATC
This sequence comes from Kaempferia parviflora, assembly GCA_037177295.1. Lineage (NCBI taxonomy): Eukaryota > Viridiplantae > Streptophyta > Magnoliopsida > Zingiberales > Zingiberaceae > Kaempferia > Kaempferia parviflora. Next base: position 4,498,517 of record JBAMIE010000002.1, on the reverse strand, counting down.
CACACGGGACTAGAAACCCGAGAAGTGGGTGGCCTACGCAGATGATTCTTCAAATACTGAAGGCAGCGAAGTCAGAGTCATTTTAATCTTCCTAAAAGGAGAAGAAATCAAGTTGACAATGCGACTCACCTTCCGAGCATCCAAATGTAGCTGAGTACGAGGCTTTGCCAACCTCCCTAAGTGCCACACGAAATGTAGGCGTCGAACGGATCTTGGTCAATATGGACTCCTAACTTGTGATGCAACAAGTGAACGAAGTTTTCAAAACCAAAGATGAGAAATGCAGAAAATACTGCGAAGCTGTGGAATAAGTTAAGGAACACTTCGTTGAAGTCTCTTATTGAAACAAGTTTCGCGAACAGAAACTAAAAAAGCACAAGTTGGCTAGATTGGCTAGTTCTTTGGGAGAATGGAAGTAGTGTCTCAACTAGAGCTACTACCTCAACTTCAAGCCAAGCTGGAGCCGGTTGTACATGATTGATTAAAATTTTGACCTTTTATGAAGGAAGGCTACCCTGTGTTGGCAAGGCAAAAACATAGAGCCACAAGGTTTTGTCTCATTGACGGAGCCCTATACAAGCAATTGAGTGTGGGTCCCTTCCTATGGTACTTTGGCGAATAAGAAGCTGATTATGTCTCGCGAGAAGTACATGAAGGAGCGTGTGGGAGTCACATAGGTGGTCACTCACTTGCTCGAAAAGTATGGCTGGCCAGATATTTCTAGCCCACCCTACATAAAGACGCGATGCAATTGGTAAAGGCCTACGAAAGTTGTCAGCATACCCAATCGGTTGAGCTGATGAGGTTGTCGATTGCTTCGTATCCTTTCGACCAATGAGGAATGAACATAGTAGGACCCTTCTTGTTTGGGATAGGCAAAAGAAATTTTAATAGTCGCCATTGACTTTTTCTAAATGGGTAGAAGCTAAACCATTAAATTATATTATCGAGCAGGCCATCATGAAATTCCTATGGCAAAAAGGGAAAAGGTTGGGGAGGATGGACAAAGAAGTATTATTCTCTCTATCCCTTATTGGAGGAAGGAGCTTTTGTCATGAATTGAATATCCGGTCACATCATGAATTAAAACATGTCCAGTTCAGACATTTTAAGTTGGAAGAAACAGTGAAAAAGGAAAGTAGAATGAGTGTGTTCTAAATAAGAAAATATTATATAGAAGCTCGTTAGGAATCGGAGGTAGTTAGGATTTAATTGGTTTAAAGGAAGGGAAAAGTAAACAGAGACCTGTATTAGGAATGAGTGAATGGGGAAACGCAACCCACCCTCTAATTGTCCTAAAAAAAGACAGGGATCTCAGATGGGGGAGATGTAACCTCTCGTCATTGTAGCCGGCATAACCCGAAAGTCGAAGGCAATATGGAATTGGGGCTATAAAGCCTTGCAGGAATCATGGATTAGCTTGGAGACGTTGCTTTCGAACCGAGGAAAGCCCCTGCTCGACTTGACTCAGATGTATCCGTGGAGGAGGACGTCGATCGGGTGCTAGAAATATCTACGCAGGTCATGAGACTGAACTAGTAAATTGAATTGGAAAAGAAGAAAGGGCGTCCTACATTAGTCGATAACAAGTTGCAGAATAAGAGAAGTCATGAAGCTACTATAATCACAGTGATAACTCAAAGCTGCTTTTTTTCATGGACCCTGACTCCCTACCGTGACTCCCTTTTATACCCCGACTCCCATTTTCACGGACCTCTATTGCTAAATTTTATAGTGCATATGATTCCAATATGGATAATGTCCTTGAAAGCAAGTAAATTTCAATGTTGTATATCTAGAAAATAGATGGTAGATATAGATGTTATAGGTCACTCAGACTAATATGCACAAGCCATTGCTACACCAATAATCAAGGGTGTGTGACTAATCTGTTGATTAGGGTCTTTAGTAGTGGCTAGCAAGATCAATTGCAGAGAGGTGATCACTTGTGGTGCACAACCAAGGGAAGTAAATGAAGCAAAATCTACTAGGCTAGGGTGTTAGGAGACGAAGCTGATGGTTTGTGTTGACGGTGTGGGTGACTTATGATACCACTACATAGGTACCAGCATGATTCACTAAGATGTTCTCGGGCAATTAGTCCTAAATAAGGATAATATGATCTTGATTCGTAGATGGGGGAAATTAGAGTGCACTAAATCAAGAATTAGTATAGGGGAAGATCAAAATGAGCTGAAACAAGAATTTTGGCTGTGCTACCACTTTATGCAACGTGGACAAGTTATGCAAACCTAAACTCAACTGCGAAGACGAAAAATAATATTAATAAATTGAAGACAATGAATTTTAATCCCTTTTATAAATCAAGAATATATTTAGTTCTTTGTAAGCCAATTCACTCAGCATGAACAAGTCATGCAACTCTAAACTATCAACAAACGAAGAGGAACAAAGCTTAATGTGCTCATGTTAATGACATCCAATGTTAATGTCCCAAGTGTTGCAGGGCATCCCATGACGAATAATGAGAATGACTGATGATCCAAAGTAGCAGCGGTAGTATTTGATTGAACAATAGTGAAGCATGACATAGTCATGAGGATCACATCAATTAAGAAGGGCTTGTGGTTGCAGGGGCTTCAACTAACTCGCTAGGATGGGACTGTGGAGTTGCATCAATAAGAGATGAGCGAGCTCCAAGTGGGCCACACCGAACAGTAGAAAGGAGAGGAACCGTCATGAGATCAGAATAAAGGAAGTGGAGAGGAATAAAGGGGTATTTAAAATCCCCAAAACCTAACTCTATTAAACCTGGTTAACTGAATTGGTTCATATTAGTTCACTACTGTTTCAGCTATAACACCTCCGATTTAAATTCTGTTTGAGCATAAAGAGAGATTAAATTTTTTCTAGCTTATTCACAATCTCAAACAACCAATTTAACTATTAATTAATCTTCAAAACGGAATTGGAACCACTAAATCAGCTTTCAAAATACTTGGTTCACCGAAATCATAATTTAAATTAAACTAAATTTTTTGAGTATAACATCTTGTGTCTGATTGGTAGGTATTTTAAGGTTGTTGCCTTAATAATGGATCCCTCTGTAGTTGTGCTGGTGCTATTGTGGTCATAGATCATAAAGACCATGCATGTAGCATCTGTTTTCATGTTTGAAATTGTCACATACTATACTTGGGTTTCCGCAACATAAAAAGTAATCAAATAACTTAAATGTAGTATAATGTAACAGTCAAACTCCAAATATAACTACATGTTCAGCACAAGATGTTTCCCGGAACACTTTCCTTGTTTCTAGTTTAATTGTCTTACTTTGACAAAGTATTTTCTAAGTGGTTCTATTTATTATAACTCTATTTGCAACCATGTTCAGAATTAGCTTTGAACTTTCATTTTGAAAAGAATAGCAAGGAAAATGTTTTCTTGCAATTGCGATGTTTAAGAATAGTTCACCAGTCTTGTATTTGCTGAAAACCCTTGCTTATCCTGATTGTGAGAAGATAATTTTTCCATATTTAGCCATTTTGCAAGATTGAACCTTCGTTGACTTTATTTTGCACTTTTTTTTTGTTAGGACAATAAAAGTAAGATTAGTAGCCTAAAGAACAATCTGAAAACCTTTAGATTTGATTAAAGAATATATATAGGAATTTAAACTGGTTATTTGATTAGGAGATCCTTTCAATGAATGAATCACATTGGAATTAACTCAGGTTGTCATCCATGTTTTGTTTATTAATTCCTAATTCTACATTTTTCTTTTCTTTAGCCAATGCAAGGAAGGTGAACTCTGAGAAGTTATGGGAAGATCTTGTTCTAAATCCACATGACTGGTCTGATTATAGAGAAGATAAGCTGAATGGACTGGTTCACTTTCACCACGATTCCTCTCATGCTTTTGCATTTCCTATTAAGTCTGTCTTATTCACTTGTCTTGCTATGCAGATAAAGCCAAAACATCCAGATTTTAAAAACCAAAAGACTTATGAAGCTTTATGGCTAACCAGCACACCAAGTTGGGTATCAGAGAGGCTGGAAGGATTAGTGTTTGCAAGTACAGTGAGCAAAAAACTACCTCCTCAGGAAAGTAGTAAGTGTGGGTCTATCGAATATTTGTGCTAATGAAAGTGTGAATGTTCACAATTGTGATATTTAACTACTTTGTGCTTTTATATTTGTTCTTTTCTGTTCATAGGTGAATACCTTGGAGAGATGGGTAAGTCTAAACAAAATGAATACACTTATGCATCATCTATCAGAAATAATGGTGGGTATTGAAATTAAGTTTTGCTCAGCTAGTCAGTTTTTTTTTTTTTTTTTTTAAATTGATTGGATAATGATTTACCCTAAAAAAATAATGGTGAGTGTTGCAAGAGAACAATCTATATATTTATATCCTTAATATTCGAAACTGATGTGTGGGTGCACATACCTCACTTTTAAAGTAACTTTTAAATATAGGACTTTTGCATATTAAAGTTGATTGACTAATCATTTATTCGAAAGTTAATGCTTTTATTCGAAACTGACTTTTGCATATTAAACTTTTAATACCTCTATTTGCTTCTTCCACATGTTAATGCTTTCCCATGATATCATTCTGTGATTTGCTACATATTAACTTGATACTTAGCATGGTGTTTATCAGACTAGCTGTACTTTTCCTTACATTACTATGACTGCTTCTTTGAATTAGTATTTAGATCATTATAGATTCTCTCTTACAAACACATCCGTGATTGATGCTACAACGGTTAGTTTCACTATCTGATTGTTTTATCTTATTGGCTCTTGAACCAGCATTGCAACAATAAACAACTTTAAGTGCGTGGATCCCCTCCCTCACTTGATCCATTATTCTACTTTGTGTTATCAAAGCATCCTTAGTTAAATTAAGAGGGGTGAAGTCTCTAGTTGTTCTCTCATAGTAAATAATTAATATGCAACCTGTTTTGCATGGGTTTCCCATTTCCATAGTACCTGATTTATTTTTCCTTTTTTTGAATTCTTTCCATCTGTTTCTTTTGTATCTTGAACTCTGCACATTCATCTGAAGATTCTCACACGGAATATAGTAACTTTGACAACTTAGTTATCTAGCATTCTTTGAGCACATCTTAAGATGTATGTTTTCGGGTTATAATTTAATGTCTTCTCTCCTTTGTTACATGACATCTATAGCTTAGTTTGTTCTCATAATATATGCTACAACTGATGATCCCGATGCCTCTCTCTAAATTTTGTATTTCCTTTTTACAACATAAGGAATCATTTCATGAAATTTGCATTCTTTTATCAACGTTTAAGATTTCTGTCTTATAGAATTTTTGTAGGAACTTCTTGTGCATGTACCTCTTCTATGTTCTTGATTGATCTCTTGGGCTTGTTTTCTGGAGAAAAAACTGGGATAAAACTATAAATTTTAAAGAGTTTATTAGAAGATACTATGTTTTGTAGTTTTGTTCTACTCAATCTAGAATCCATGACTCCTATTGTTTGTTGTAGGTGATTAATTTTTTTTATACTATGAGCCTTTTGCTATTTATCATCTTTCATGCTTGTCAGTTATAAGCTTAGTGTTTTAAAAAAAAATCTAATTAAAGGACGTCCCATAATATTTTCTGTATAGTGCTTATTCTAGAAAATTGCTCATTTGATTATTTGAGAGAAATTCCAAACTAAATCAAACTTAATTAGTTAAATATGTTAAAATCAAAATCAAACAGATAAATGTGTGAGAGAGACTTTGGTACTTGATATTTTCAAATAGAAAGACATGTGAGTTGGAGAACAGACAAATGTCATTCTCTAACCTTTCGTGCCCATCTTAATGCTATGTTTACTCGAGAGGACAAATGACAAAAACTGAAGTAAGTTTTCTGCGGGCATCAAGAGGAAGGATGGATTTCACTTCCTTTTCACTAGTTACTAGTTATTAAATAATGGACGGATGAATTCCTTAATTCATCCATGGATCAGTTCTAGGCCATCATTTTAAGCGGAAAGTCTTTTTCTTCCCCTTTCTCACCACGTGATTGCCCAAGGCGACATCGAGCGACGATCGAGGCACCGCACGACTACGCGAGGCAGCACTGAGGCACGGTCGTGGCACCGTGCGACTACACAAGGTTGTCGTGTCTCGCGTTGGGAGACACGATGCAGTCACATATGACGACACCGCGTGACCGTATGAGGCGCTACCTAGCGACAACCTAGGTCGCCTCACGTGGGCAGCACCACTCGTACGACTTGCACGGTCGTACGAGGCGACACCGAGCGACGACCGAGGCCACTTCGCTCGGCGACACCGCTCGTCTGACTCTTATTGGCGGCATTGCGCGGTTGCCTACCTCCCGCGTGGGCGACATCGAGCAACACCTCATGCGACATTGCGATGGCAGTTCCGCACGGATGCCTCTTCTTGCATGGGCAGACTTCGTTGGTTTTTTACTTCCCCCTTCCTTTCCCTCTTTCTCCCATGCGGATTGTTTTCTCTTCGCCCCGAGGATTTCTCTTCAGCAGAGATTCCTTTCCTTCCTCAATCTGTGCCTCGAAGCAACATAGCATAAAGTAAATCTAGTGCCAATTGGTTTTACTTTGGAGCAAAACAATAGAATTATGTTTGGTCAATCAGAGTATTTATTATCCATATGAGATCTTGAAATTGAGAAGAGAACCCCATCTATAATATTAATACCAAAAGGTTCAAGTCAAATGAGTTGAACCAAACCTATCTCTGGCATTGTCGCTTAGGTCACATAAATGA
>JBAMIE010000002.1:4470636-4485237 GCA_037177295.1 Kaempferia parviflora | reverse complement strand
TGGGGGGGGTGGTTTTTTTTTTTTTTTTTTTTTTTTTTTTTTTTTGCAACAAACCTGTAAGAATAGTTTCCTCAATTTGCATCAGTTTTCTAGACGTACACTTTCTTTTGAATTTAGAATACACTGAAGTTTTTGGTATCTCATTCTTTTGATGATTCTTTATTCTATCTATGCTCCACATCACATGAATTCATAGAACTACCATTTATGAAATGCAAGCTATTGCTACATTTAATAAAAGCATCTAATCTACTTCAGTTTGTTTTAGATCATATAGTTTATAGAAAGCCATTCCTAGCATCTTAAATCGTTGGTTTTCATTTCACCTCCAAGAATGTGTATTTTTGTCTCTGCCATACTAAATCTCTTAAGCACAATAAGATTCATTATTGTCAAACCTTAAACAACAATATTGATTCTTAGAGGCATTTGAAATAATACCATGGAAAATTGTTATGTGTTGTCATGGTTATTTATTGAGATATATCGGCTCAAGGCACATATGCATTTTTGCAAAACCAAAAAAGCTAGGGCGTGTTTGCTTCTTGTAAACAAATTTCGGTTCTACTAATCCAAAATAGAGAATATAGAAAATAATAAATAAGTAAAAAAATCATTATATTTTTGACTTCTCTATGAGCAAAAACTATTTTCTACTTGAGATGTCTTATTTCCTCTAAAAATGAAAAGAAAAAGTGCTATTAAATATAAGTTTCATGAATGGTTTCCTTTTCTATTAAAAGAAAAATAGAAAAGTTAGAAACTTTTTATGAACTTTTCTCTACTTTGTAGGATCAATTGGGCAGAGTGGCGTTGCTTTCAGGAATTTTGTTCATCATGCTGGGATTTGGTTCAGATACTGTACCCTCACTTGCCCAGTTGAGAACTCCTCCACCATCCATTACAGGACTCCCAAACGTTCCATCATCCTTGGGAGGCTACTCATATACGATCATGAAGCTAGGTCCACTGCAATTTACAAGGAAAGGATTGTCAGTGGCTAGTACATCAGCTTGTTTATCCTTCACTGTATAATTCTTACCCTTAGTATTTACTTTTCTGGTCATTCTTATTTTTCTTATCTTTTGTTGGATAGCCATAACATTGATTTCTATGATAGTCTCGACCTGTACTAGTTAAAATTGAAAAAAAAAATTTGAGTCATTTGTTGGTGTTGGGGCAATTCAAAAGCTAGTAAACACTATAATTAGTCAGGCCAAGTTGATTAGAGTTGAATTTGCTAGGCGCGGAGAGAGCTAAAATTTCCTTTTTAGCATAATTAAAATGATATAGAGATCTGGATACTAGAAGTGATAAAGCCTTGATACAGTAGGATAGAATTCAATGGGAATCTCTAAATTTTATTGTATTCTGCCTTAAGGCCCAAACTCAGTATTCATGCAATTGATATGGTGTTTAATTGAAGACAACTATATGAAAGTAGCAAAGGCTATGAGAATCTTTAAATCTCACACTTGGCAAGTGTTTCTTGTATTTCTGTTCTTTTTTTTTTTATATGGAATAGGAATAAAACATCAAATTCTCGACAGCATTTCTGAACTCTATGGTGCAAATTTGATTATGCGAATGTTTTATACTTGGTTTCTGAGGAAAAAACTAGTCTCAGATAAGATAACACTTCCCTGGCAAAGACTCTCGAATGCATTGCTCACAGATTAAGCATTTTATTAAGTCTTCTGATTCCAATGTCAATTACTCTGTTGCTCATCCATGCGGATTGTTTGATTTCATTTTTCCTCTTCTGACCATTTTATTTCCACTTAGCTGAATCTTAGTATATCAATTACACATATTTGAAGCATATGTCTGATAGCCGACCCCACCTAGTGGGATAAGGCTTAGTTGTTGTTGTATGTCTGAGTACTGATTGTTCATTTTCCTTTCATAAAGATCTTCCAAAGTGCAAGCCTGTGCTTAACAACAACAATGCCTGAGCAAATTGCTTATGCACTTCGATGGTTTATAGCCCCTCTATCTCTATTGGGTACCCCAGTATCCGAGATAATACTTACTCTCCTGCTTTCTTTAAGATTCATCAGTCTGGTCTTTGATGAGGTAAGTTGTGATGTTAATTGTTATATATTAAATATTCATTAGTTATATCCTGAAATGTTTCTTTGTATGCTTATGATGTGCATAATGTTCGCAGGTACGGAGCGCTGCGTTAGGTATTATTGCACGTCGCATATGCTGGCATCAGTTAACACTAATGGAAACATTGGATGGTACATATCTTCTTCGATATATATATATATAGCCTATGAATATCTAAAGCTTACACACTATAACTGGTGTTGCAGCAATTTAATTAAAACTTGTAGAAATTATAACCAAAACTTTTTGTGTTATGCAGTTTTCTTTCTATATGTTGGCCGGATTTTCAAAAACATATTTAGTCACGCAGAGCAAATTTCCAAGGTTAGTTTTCTCTCCATGATAGTCGATTCATTGGATTTCATTCACATATAATATGTTTGGATAAAGTGGAGCAACATTACAACGACATGAAATGGAGCATACAATTTGTTTGGGAGCATTCAGTTTGTTTGTTCATCACGTTACGAACTTTATACAAGGTTACTTGGCCATTTCTGTGGATGGAACCTATAGTGGACCAAGTTCTATTGTCACTGCTATTGATGCTCCAAGTCAAACAGCTATTTGTTACAAGTTTGGATGATTGTGCCTTACCGTTTGTGACTAGTTTACTTTGCAACTCACCTCGAACTAAGGTAGTGACCTAGGTTCATTTACAAAGTCAGATACATATTTAGTCAATGCTATTTGTAGAGTGGGGATTTCTAGTTGAGAGAAAATATCACTCTGCACTCCAGAATTTGCCATCTTAACTTTTTTACCCTTCGAACCTTTTGAAAGTCATACTATTTTACCCCAGAGATTAACATCGTTAGTTCTAGGTAAACAGTCTATGGTAAAATGAGTAGTAAAATTTCATTTTTGGCCATGTAATTTATTGACTTTTTCAAAATATCCAAGTTTTTATATCGTCAAAATGCCTTCCATAAACTATTATCATGTTACACCCTGACTATAACACAATTAATTTTCTTGTTGGAGGAAACATATGACATACATGTGGCATACCCACTATCTAATTATGCCATTAGATAAATTAATAGATTATGGTTGGCAAAATTGGCTGATACTATCAACTTGGATTATGATCAGCTGTTGTTGATACAATTTTGAGTGAGAAATTGGATTCCCCTCTGAGATTATTAAAATTTATGTGACGTTTGGGATCTCTTTTTCTCAAGGCTTACCATTCTCATCAAGACCCACAAGACTCACAGATGAACTCATAGTGCATAATCATCTCTGTTCATTAGCTTGTCAGACCTAATGGGGGCTACACCATCACACAATTAGGATTAGATTCACTTTAATATTGATTGTCATAAATCACTTAGATGAAAGAATCGACTCATTGACTTGTTAGGCTCAACAAGGACCCAAAATGTTTAAGCCAAGTTAATCATAACTCACTCGTCTAACTTTGTAAAGCTTATTTATTAGTCTACAATTCATCATGTTAGAGTAAACTAAAGACTAAAGTGAAGTGTCAGATTGTTACTTGGTTATTTGCTCTCTGATTTCTTTGGGCTGTGTGGGAAAACCTCTTTCCTGGAAAAATGGTGACTAATCAATCAAAATTGTTTGGTTGAAAAGAATCGATCTAATTGTCAACTAGATTTTGTCCATAAAGCTTCTTTATTAGTCTACAATTTATCGTGTTAGAGTAGACTAATGACTAAACTGAAGTGTCAGATTATTACTTGGTTATTTGCTCTCTGGTTTCTTTGGGCTGTGTGGGAAAACCTCTCTCCTGGAAGAATGGTGACTAATAAATCAAAACTGTTTGGTTGAAAGTATCGATCTATTTGTCAACTAGATTTTGTCCATAAAGATTATGTATTAGTTCATCGTGTTAGAGTAAACTAAAGCCTAAACTGAAGTGTCAGATTGTTACTTGGTTATTTGCTCTCTGATTTCTTTGGGCTGTGTGGCAAAACCTCTTTCCTGGAAGAATGGTGACTAAGCAATCCAAAATTGTTTGGTTCAAAGAATCGATCTAATTGTTAACTAGATTTTGTCCATCTCGCTTTTATTACTAGTTGTAGCCCTTGAAAGGAAAGGGTGATATCAAAATTTCACTTTTCAAGATTTAACCCTTTTTTTTCATCTGAGGCATCAATCCCTATTGCATAGCTGTCAATAAGTAAACATATTTATTGAATCTCTATTTTGGGCAGGCCATGATAGCTAGAGGTTTCCGCGGTGACAGTGATTCACACAAGATTTACCTCTTCTCTGATTCATCACTTGGTTTTGTTGATTTCCTTTCGATATTTTGCCTTCTCAGTCTAATCGGTGCAGCAATATTGTCAGAGCAGCTCCTTGTTTAACAGAGTAAGCACACAATTTAGTGATGTTTTTTCCTGACAAAGAAAAGAAGAACTTTACAAGTATCCATCCACATAGCAACCGAAGAAAAGAAGACTTTACATCCTCATCTGTTGTACGACTGACCGAGGTATCATCCCCTATGCTATCATTATGTTGACTCGTGAGCATTCTCGTGCATACCTATTGTGTACTTATCAAAAAAGCAATAATGTTCATCTGCTGAAACACTATGATCAAGGAAACACCAATTCTGACACTGAATTTAGCGAAACTCATGCACTTCAAGATGGGGAAGAACGAACGGGGGTTTGTCGAAATCATTCAGAAGATTTCATTCGCCAACATTCCTTTTCCAAGTTGCAAATATTGAGAATTTTATTACCACTCACGAGTCGGATGAACTTGGTGCAATATTTTACAGAGCATATCTTGAAGAACTATTGCTGATGAACAAAACAGTTGCGAAATTGTTGTTCTTTGGGCATTATGGGTTGAGCTCTCCTTTCCTATTTATCACATCTTTCTTCCCCAACTTGATTCACGAACTACACCGATATAAATTAGTAATATGGTGTGTTTGTTAGATTTGTAGATCCCTCCAACTTTCATTGTTCTTCTGAATTGAGTATCTCTTCTGGATGTGACAAACTTTTTCACTGTGTTCTTGGCACAATGTTTGCCACTAAAATGTAAGTTTGTGATTGGGTTCGATAGACCAATTGTGTATCGATAAATTGTGTTCTTGTACTGCTGTAATATCGATCAAATTCATGTATGATCAGAATTTTCAAATAACTATTGTTTACATCGAGTCGAACAAGTAGATTGACTAACTGAATAAGTTGGTTGCAGTTTTGGTGATGTAGGCGGGTTGGGTTAGTCAGATTGGTTTGACACAGCCGAGGTGATTGAGTTTAACAAGGGATCCATTGGTCAGACAACAAGGTTTCATAAATTATTTATTTGTATCTAATATGTTTTTTTCAATCAAAATGAAATTAATAAATATTATTTATTTATTTTTTCAAAAATTACATGTGCACCCTTCCGTGTGTATTTTGGATAATTATTTATTATTTTTTTAATTGACACTAGATATCTAATTTATGTCAACTAATCTTAGGATGACAGATCTAACTTCATAGAAGTTTTTTTACGGGGTAATTAGGAAGCAAATGTAGTGGGATGTCCCATCAATCCAGTTCTTAGGTCAATTGTTCATTAAGAAAAATCTATCTATTAATTTGCTGAAACTAGGATACGATCTTTAGATATCTAGAAATTTGAGAAGGTACTCTACCATTGCATCATTCAGGTATAGCAATGGGTCAGGTTTAGGTCGGATTACATATCCTTCGTCCCTGTACTCATTGGGTGTTGGATATCCATCCCCATACTTATTAAAAGATTGAATATTTTTTATACAAATAATTTTTTTTCCATCCAATTATCATCCTTTAACAAAAGAATATTAGAATTAATATCATATTAAAAATATATATAATTAAAAAATAGATTAAATATCTATATAGACTACTAATATCAATAAAAAAAATAGTTATTAAATTTTAGAAAAATATATAATCGGATATTCAGGTTGGATATCGGATATTAATAGTCCCTCCATATCTTCTTTCATTCAGGTTGGATATTAAATATTTGATCCATATCTAATTCGGATGAAATTATCACTCCCACATTATTGTCTCACACATTGAACTAAGGAGGTGTTGACAATATTTTATACAATTACAGAACAGAGGTAAAATAATAATTATGAACATTTTAATGGAAAAAAAGATCATCCTTAATTATTAAAATCGTAAAAAAGATATTTTAAAACATATTAAAACAACACTCATTATATTTTTATTTATCATTACGTTGTAGTGCTTTTAATTAAGTTGTAGTAATTTTAATTAAGTTGTTACAATTTTAATCAAGTAAAAAATATTTTATATTTAATATAATTTTAATCAAATTAAATTAGGAAAAAAAAATATTACATTTGGTTTAAAATAAAAGTATTTTTAAGATGAAAATGTTTTGATTTTTTTTCATAAAAAAGAATATCTTTTTTGCTAATAAATAAATAAGGAGAATATGCACCGTCCGCAACGCTCCGTGAAGGCTTCGACGCAACCGGCGAGAATGTTCGGCTACGAGCGGGTGGAGAAGGGCGTCGGCGGCCTCGATGTCGACCTCGAGGCCGGAGGCACGCTCTACCCGGGTCTCTCCCGCGGCGAGAACGAGCTCCGCTGGGGCTTCATCCGCAAGGTCTACGGCATCCTCACCGCGCAGGTGATCCTCACAACCGCCGTCTCCGCCGTCACCGTCCTCCACCGACCTCTCAACTTGGCTCTCATCTCCAGCCCGGGACTCTCCCTCTTCCTCGCACTCCTTCCCTTCGTCTGTAGGCTCCCCTAAATTTCTAGATCTGATCTTTGTTGACTCGTTTTCCGCTTTGAATTTCTCTATTTGCCTTTCGATTGGGTTGATCTATCTTCTCATAATAGTAATCGAGTATGTGTTATTTTATATTTCAGATCTTCGATTTCAGGTGGTACATGGAGGCCGATAAGATTTTACTTTTTATAATTGCTTAAAATGGCATGATTAGCTATAACAATATTGCATCAACGCCAGATCAGTGATTCCGCTGGTATTGATTTGAAATCCGAGAGATCTCGGATTTTTTTATTCCACATAAGAAGCGTTGATGATGTTTGGCAATGCAAATCTGGAACTAATTCCCAATTGGTTAGGTATCAGATGGGGATCAAGGAATTCATCAAATTGATAACTTCTAAAACCCATCTCTTGATTAATTTGACCCATTCACAATGGATCATATTGCTACTCTAACAATTTTCAAGTTTCTAAAGATGCTTGTAATCTAATTAACTCTAGTGATTTGTGCTAAAGAATGAATGTGTCTATCAAACAAGTTCTGAAATAAAATGATGATAGTTTGGTAATAATTTGTGCTAAGAAAATATCTTTTGTCTTTGCCAATAAAATTGTTATGAAAAAGGATGTACAATGCAAGCATAGAACAAACTTGTGTTGCTTTAATTATTTTAAATCATCTTTGTTTATGAACTATGGTGCCCTTAATCATGTTTTTTTATATCCAGTTCTTCATCAAATTTCACCATTTGGTAATTTTTGTTTGAAGGAATCTTTAATACACCACTTTTTTGTTCTTCTGCAACTTGAGTTAGTGAATTTTCTGTGTTTTCCAAAATGGTTATTTCGTATTTATTGTCATGCATATCGTATTTTGTAAGTGTCAACCAGCATAGCTAATTGGTCAAGTGTTATATCCCAGTGTTGTGGCCATTGTACCATTATCAGCAAAAGCATCCACTAAACTTTGTGTTTCTTGGACTCTTCACTGTTTGTCTAAGCTTAAGCGTCGGCGTGGCCTGTGCTAATACCCAAGGTGATGCTGCCAGATTATGGCCTTTTAAACAGTTTTTTTGTGTTTTGCTTGTAACCTTGTGCTTCAATTACTCTACAGGAAGGATTGTCCTGGAAGCATTGATTTTGACCTCAGCTGTGGTTGCATCCTTAACTGGATATTCTTTCTGGGCTTCAAGGAAGGGGAAGGACTTTAGCTTCCTTGGACCAATTTTGTTTGTTAGTCTCATTGTGCTTCTCCTGACTACTTTTATCCAGGTATGTTGAAATTAAGTTGATTCCAATTGCATGTAAAATAGAATTCACTGATAGGCGATCAATAGGATCGTATAATATTTATAACTGGAATTCATTAGTTTTGAGAAGTTCTTATTGTATTTGATTGGAATTTGTGAATTCTGCTACTCTAATGCTTAATGACTGCAAGAATTGACCAGTGTGTGAAGCTAAGATGATATCCATAAAAGCTAGTTACTAATTGTCACACGTAGAAATCTTCCGATATTCCTCTTTTAAATATAAGTTTATTACCAAAGTTCAACAAATTATCACGTAGTCAAAAGCACTTTTCTACAACACTGAATCTGTGTTTTGGAACCGAAACTGGAACTTGAATGTACAACACTAAAACTTTATTTTGAATGTGCAACACTGAATCTGTGTTCTGTGTTTTGCTACACTGGAACTGGAACTTGAAGCTATGGTTTCATCAAATACCTACCTTTTCCTTTTACCTTTGATGAATGGGTAAAGTTGAAAGTGAGGGGTAAAAGACGATCGGGAAAAAATTGTCTCATAGTGAAAAGCATCTAAATATCTGGATGCTCGTGCGACGGTGGAATTAGATGCATCCAGTCGCTGACTCTTTGCTTGTTTGAACACTCTTACCATCCCAGCTTTGAATTGGCAGGATCTAGTGAGTTCTATGCATTACAAAACTCAGGTTACGAGAGCATGTGATATATACCGACAAAAAACTAGTCTAAGTTCCTCAACTGCAAGAGGGGGGTTGTAAAAAATAATGAAACTCTTAGAAGAATTCGATATTATTTTAACTGGAAGTCCTATTTATTTTGCTCTGGCTTTGAATTTTTTCTTCTGCTTTTTTGTTTCCATTGCAGATATTCTTTCCACTTGGTCCGACCTCAGTTGCAGTATTTGGCGGCCTCGGGGCTCTAGTTTTCTCTGGTTTTATAGTCTACGACACCGACAACCTGATCAAGCGCTACACTTACGACGAGTACATTTGGGCATCTGTTATTCTGTACCTCGACGTTCTCAACCTGTTCCTTTCAATCCTTAACATGCTCAGAGGCATGCAATCAGATGGTTAGGAGAATCTCAAATGGTAACTTCGAAGTAGAGTTGCTACTCCTATAAAGTTTCGCGGAAGACTATCAAAATTGTGTCTATTGTATATGCTTATGGAGACCATGGGAGACTTGTTAAAGTGTAAAAAACTGTCGACAATGATGTTTGTGTGTTGGTCCGTTATGTCGATCGAGCTGAACTCAGTCGTCACTTTACCTAAATTGACATAGTCTGACTATAACCATGTCAATCTTGCCATGTTTGGAAGCTGTGTCGAATCGGATTCAGCAGACCGGCCATTTTGGCTGGCATAATTCATCGACTAAAAGCAGCACTCCTTTTTCCCTATTGCTAACCATCTTGATGAGCAGTATGTTAAGTTAATTAATACATATTTTTTCTAATAAATATTTTTTGAATTTTCCAAATTATGGAAGCTCCATAAAATTAATATTTTTTATATGGAAAAGTGTCAAAATCATTCTCATCGATATAATTTTGAAGAAACATTAAATATATAATTCTCATTATACTGTCGAAAATATTATTGAAAATTACTTTTTGTTATTTCTAATTTTATAAATTATAATAAAAAAAGTTGAGAATATTTATCGATCAACAATTTTTATCAAGATTCAATTTCGATTAGCGTACTAATTTAACAACTCATATTTTATTATGTTATAAAATTATAGCTAAAATAAAATAATTTTTAATCAAGAATTTTAGATTATATATCTACACCACAATTTTTATTTTATCAAACCAAATCAAACCGGACCGGACGGTTCATAAAAAAAGCTAATTCATAAATTTGAATATTTTAAAGCGTTTTTTTAAATCAGGTAAATGAACTTCCTCCGGATTAAAAAATGTAATCAAACCAAACCGGACGGTTCAGAATTTCCCTACTGGTTCCTTGAACCCATTCGATCGAGCCATCCCGATTCCCGACAATTATCCGTCCGGAAAAAAGTAATATTACAGGGGTTAATATGCAAATTTCCCGAATCTGTAATCCACCGAATCGAAAAGCTGAAGGAAAGCTTAGAAACCACTGCCGTCGTGAATTCCATCGGCGCTCCTCCTCCCACCCTCTGCCTATCTCTTTCGCCAAGCTTCGATCTCCTCGTTGTTGGTTGGTTTTCGACGATCCGTTTTGCGTTTTTTACTTTCGACGATCCGTTGGTTTTCGATTCTGTTTATCTACGCATGCGAGATCGGCTTGTCTAGATCTTCCTACGGCGTTGTTCGCCGCGGAGGATGGAACCGACTGAGAAGAAGAGAGACCGAGCCGCGGTGGTCGTCCTTGGCGACATTGGTCGAAGCCCCCGCATGCAGTACCACGCCCTCTCCCTTGCTGAACAGGTGCTCCTCTCTCTCTCCTCTAACGCACATATTCCGGAAGAAAGATAGATAGTTCCATGATCATAATACTCTGCGTATTTAATATTGACCTTTGCTTGAAATAGAAAAAGGATTTTTGTTTTCCGATAGAGAAAATAGTTTTCTTTATCACTCAAAAACTCTGCGATAATTCTATTGAATTAGTTCACTCGATATAGTATTGATTTTATTTTTACTTCCTTTAAACAAGAAAAGAAAAAGGGTTTTCAGGAAATGAACACTCTAATCTTCCTACCTCTTTGTCGATGTTGCTATTTTCTTTCTGTTGATCGATTTTAGATACCACAGTGCGTGTATGGATTCTAGTTTCCTACCAAATAGAGACCCTTGTACATACTGAATTTTCTGCCAAAAATATTTGGCCAACTTGAGAGCAGCCCATGTTTTATGTGCATAGATGCTTCCTAGTGAGGCAATTGGCTCAAAATCTAGTTCTTTTGCCCACATCATACTGTACTTTTGGCAGTCTTCTTGCTGCAATTGTTGTAATTCACTTATCCTTTTTGTTTGTACTTTCGCTCTTTTTGGTTAAATTTCACTTCATGCCTGAAAATACAATACTATGTCTAAAGATTTTTAATTTATCCTTAAAATCCCCTTGGCTTCTTAACATGACAGTCTTATTGCATATGCATCATTTACTTGTTTTGCCACAACTTTAAGTATGTTTTAATTTTTTGATTGGTTTTGTAAGATTGAGGAGTTTTGAGTCTGTTATAATTTTGTACATGAATTCAATTAAATTACTTTTGAAGCAGGTGACCTATCCATACTATATATTAAAACTTCTCGGTTGTTTTTTCCCTCTACTTTTTGACATGTTTTTTTCACACATATATTTTTATTTATTGTTATCTGTTTTTCTTTCTGCAGGAAAATTTACTTGTAGACATTGTTGCAAATGGAGGTACAATCTATACTGAGTCTTTGAGCTTATTGTACTTCTCTAACTTACTGGATTATTTTTTGTTTCCCTATTATGTTACTGGTCACTCTGTTGAATTGTATTATTCGTGAAATGCAATATGCTAAAATATTGGCTTTTTGAACAAATTGCTTATAATCTGTTATCTATTTTGATGATTGTCAGTTGTTGCTTTTAACTTGTTGAACAAATTGCTCATAAGCTTATTTTATTAGTTTCGTATTTCTCCATTTTGGACAAAGTTGCAATTGCTTAAAGAAATGCAGAAGAGAGTTACAAGGAACAACTGATAACTGTTAATAAGTTTATAAGGCTTATAGAATCTTCATGTATTGCTACTAGTAGTGCTTATCAAAAGAGAAGCGGCATAGGAGGATTTATACGTATTGCTACTAGTGCTTAACAAAAGGGAAGCAGCAATAGGAGGATTTATTGTCAATTATTCTTGTTGCTTTAATATCCTAGACTATTGAGGATGTTATTCTATTAATGGTCTTAAATTGGAAAATGCATCTTGAGTTGACTCAAATCTTACTAAAACTGATACTTTTTAAAACTTTGTCCAAGATTTATATTCAAGGTTCAGCTTGGTCTATGACAAGGATGGCTCTTCTACATTTTGACTGCATTCTAATATGTTTTGACACAACACTACTCGAAATATCCATGTCTATTAGCATATCCTTGTGCCAGCTGTAGGGCTTAAACAAGTGAAACTTTAAGTGAAATGCATCGAGATGGGTTTAACCAGTTTAAATAATTTCTTGAGCTTGAGTTTCTAAGAAGCTCGACTCAACTGAAGTTTTTGTTTTCTGTTCAAGTTTAAATAACATCAATGTCTTTTTCTCTGAATAAAACACTGATGGAAAAAACAAATCTTATTCAAGACATGGTTCAACCTTTTCCAGTGGTAATAGATTATAACTCTTTCTAGTTGTTGCAGATGGCTTTTCTCATCCTGATTCTGAGTTATTTTTGCGTTAGGACTAAACTGATTTCTGTTTAGCAACTATAGAACAAAATTTTATTCTATTTAATTTCGTCTGTTCATCATTGGCATTATGTACAGGTAGTGATCCTCATGTGTCTATAAGAGAGCACCATTCAATTCGTATTTACCAAATGGTACATATTTCTTTTTTTAATTTCTTCTGTAAACACTTTGTAGATGTTGTTAGATGCTTGCTTGCTAAGAAACTTTTTCCCCTTACAGGGGTCAGTACACCTCAAAGGGTTATCAAAGATATCAAGCGCATTGGCACTAGTAGTCAAGGCTGCAATTCAGTTTGTTATCCTAGTTTGGTTTCTTTGTGTTAAGATTCCTCGTCCAGATGCTTTCATTGTTCAGGTTCATCATCATTTCATGAATTTCTTATTCCTACATTTATGGATAATGTAAATTCTAGAATGACAATCATTCATGAGTTCCCCTAAAAAAACCTAGCATATATGAGTTTGTTTTGGTTTCACGGGAGTTTGTCAGTTTATGAAACCATTGAATGAACTTGTGCATTGCTTTTATATTGTATAAGTAGATAGTGTGTTATTCAAGCAATTCAACACCCTCAAAAATCATGAAAATAGGAAAGTTCAATTAAACTGAGTTTTTTTTTGTACAAATACTATTCTTGTTCCAAAATTTTCAGTTGTGTTCGATTAGATGTTGAAGTGAAATATTCAGATTCTTCTTTTAGTACTATGTGGACACAAGTGAACAATTAAAAATAAATTCTTCCCCTTTCATATTAAAGGTAACAAATGCCTATTTATTTTTACTGTTTTGACGCAGACATGTATAGTCTCCAAATCCACCTTTCTTGAGAAATTTGATGCCTTGTGTTTTATATTGTCAGAATCCACCATCTGTTCCCACACTAGCTGCTGTCAAATTATCTAGTTGGCTAAGACGGTCCAAGTTTATAATTGATTGGCACAACTTTGGATATACACTTCTTGGGTTGTCCCATGGAAGAAATCATATCATTGTGAAAACCTACCATTGGTAATCATTATTGGGTTTGGTTTGTGTATATTTTAATCTCGGTAAATTATTTTTTTTCTTTTCTGGATTTTATTTTTTAGGTTTGAAAGTTACTTTGGGAGGATGGCTGATGGTTCATTGTGTGTTACAAAGGCAATGCAGCACGAACTTGCTGAAAATTGGGGAATCAAGTGAGGAAACTTGAATTGTTAAAAATATCTGGTTTTATATTGCATCCATTTTGAATCATATAATAATATCACAGAGCAACAGTTCTTTATGATCAGCCTCCTGAGTTCTTCCATCCTACTTCAATGAAGGAGAAGCATGAGGTGACCATAGTGTCATGCATTTCTTTCTTGTTTTTAGATTGCACTTCTGTTGCTGAGACATGCCATAGTTATTTTGTAGGTTGAAGAATGATATCTGTCCACCCAATGGAGCATTTGATTGCATCCACACATGTAATATTTTACATCTAAATTATTCAAATTCATTGAGGTATGAATTTTCTGAACATTTTTATCTCCATGCTGTAGGGAATGAAAAGTCATTCCGCTTTGAAGCCAGCAATGAGTTGGATCATCCTAGTGATTCTTTGCTTACTTCTCAAGTGGGCAATGACATTTTCTTGAAACCAAACAGACCTGCCCTTGTTGTCAGCAGCACAAGCTGGTAAGCTTCTTTTGCGTGGAGCTTCACACTATGATGTTCTTCATTTTTCTCATAATATCATGTATGAAAATCCTTCCTTGAACTTCACTTTAGATGTTAATACGTGTCTTGTTGTGTGCATAATCTTTTCCTAAATCTAGTAGGATAAAATCTGCTAATCCATCCCGACTACTATAAAAACAACCGAGTTTCTGTTACAGAATTATTGTTGTTTTTTTTTACTTTCTCAATGCCCTAGAATTTCATGTGGAATTTAAATAAGATACATGTTTATGTCAAATGGATTGAATGCTCTCCCTCTGAGAGTTCTTCTCATTATATAGCCAATGTTAGCCATGTACAGAAAATTACAGAATATATTTCCAGCCATAAATCCAGATTGATTTATGGTAACCTATCTAAATCAATCTATCTAAATCGGGAAGATATA
>JBAMIE010000002.1:4370466-4393646 GCA_037177295.1 Kaempferia parviflora | reverse complement strand
TTACACACTTAGCTTATGCCGATGATCTCTTGGTATTTGCAAGGGCGGATGCTCCTACTCTTAGCCTTATCATGGAAACTTTGATGGTTTTTGGTGACAAAGTGGGACTTAGAGCAAATCCACTAAAATCCAATCTTTACATGGCCGGAGTTAATGACAACTAAGGGAGGAACTCATGTTGTAGCTTGGCCGAAACATACCTTGTCTCATGCCGGAAGATTGGAGCTAGTAAGATCGGTGCTTTAAGGGGTAGAATGCTTTTGGTTATCTATTCTACCAATCCCATGTGGAGTAATTGACAAAATCTATGGTATTTCTCGCTCTTTTGTATGATCAACAAAGCACTCTCCTATCTCTTGGGCCACTTTATGTTTATCTAAGGAAGAAGGAGGCTATGGACTTCATGATCTATAAGCTTGGAACAACGCTCTTCTATGTTGCATATTATCGAATATTCGGTGCCAAAAGGAGTCCTAATGGGTGAAATGGATACATCATCACTACCTTCGGAACGTGGATCTTTGGCATTGGCAAAGTAAGCCTTCGGATTCTCCTCTTATTAAGCGCTCGCTTTGTATTCGTGATGACATTTTGCAGAGGTCACACTCTATAAATGCCGCCAATATGAAGCTTGATGAGTGGTATATGAAGGGGAGCAAAAAGGTTCGGCCATGACCTATGATTTCTTTAGGCCAAGAGCACCCCAAGTTTCTTGGTTCTCCGTGATACGTGAGCCTTACATTATGCCCAAGCATAGATTCACATCTTGACTACTTGCTCATGGACGACTAAGAACGACGGATAGCATCCCTTATGAGCCAAACAAGACATGTGCATTGTGTCATCATTAAGAGGAGTCCAATGATCATATGTTCTTCTCTTATAGCATTGTTAAACCTCTCTTTGATAATGTGAGGACATGGTTGGGCATCACCCATGAGATTGCGGACATGACTTCCTTACTTCATGTTTTCAAGGAGCACTACAAGGGCAAGGAACGACAAATGAATGTAAGACACTTGGCCTTAACCTCCATGATTTATCTCATATGAATGCACGCAACATGAGCCGATTTGAGAACATCCTTCCTTGTTTTGAGAGGATATTTCTCAAGGTTCAAGTTCACGTCTGGCGCTTTGTTGACATTAAGTAATGCCGTGATGTGTTGTGTTTGTATTGATGATGGACTCATGTGAGGATGTATTGTGATGATGTACTTGAGTTTAGAAGTGCCCAATCTTGATGTTTTAGGCTTATTATGTATTTTCGGATTTTGATGTCCATGTTGGACATTTGATTTAGTGCCTTATCAGGTTAGACACTTGATAGATTTCTTAATGATGATGCCTCACTAAGTCATAAACTTGTTATGTACTTGTGAGCATCGTATGATTGTATCATATTTTTAGATGTATAATACATTTACCTTCGGAAAAAAAAAATAAAAAAACAAAAGCCGGATTAATAGTAGGAATGTGATTTTGATTTATGTTTGGAGGGTATTTATGGTTTTTCGCAATTTAATCCCCTACGAGTACATGGAAATAAAATATTTCACCGAAAAACGATTGGGCCGCGACGTTCACCATCGAATCGATCGAGCTTAGGCGGAGCCCTAATCCAATCCGATCTGCTCCGGCGACGCCTCCGCCGCCGTGCATTAGCTAGCCATCGAGTGCGCTGCCGCCCGCCTCCGCCGCTGTGCATTAGCTGGCCATCGAGTGCGCTGCCGCCCGCCTCTTCCCTCTTCGAGTTAACTCCTTGTCTTGGTGTCGCGAATAGGTTCATTGTTTTACGCGTCGGTAGCCGTCAAAAAAAAAAGGAAAGAAAAAGGTGGATTAGGGTTTTATCTGATCGCCTTTCTACTTGGTCATGGGTGGGTCCGATTGCGCCGGATATGACCGGACGTTTAAGGTCAGTTTCAGTCAGGATGGCTTATCGAGACTGCATGGGAAGGTAATGGAGAAGCTTAAAGAGTTCATGGGCGATTATACTGATGGTACACTCGTGGTAAGGTTTTGTTCCCGTCCACTTATATTCATGTTTGGATTGAGGCATTGGTGTTTTAGCCAAACGAAAGGCTTTGTTTTTCCTTAGTTTGGGTGGGGACGAAAACTGAACATCTAATATCTAATCTATAAAGAACTAATCCAAACAAACAAGTTTTTGTTTTTTTGGAGACATTGATCGTTTTTGTTCCCTGCTAATATATGAATATCAAATTTTGGGGGATTAAACAAGTGGATGCTACTGTAAGATGATTCTTTAGTTTGATAGTTCAGTCAAAGTTGTTCTCTTTATGTTATCATGTGACAATGTTCACCTGACGTCTAAATCTTAGGGCTCAATGACTAACTTTATGCCACTGACTTTGCACTGTGATTGGAATTACAATGCCATGATAAATTTTCTCTTTTACATGCCAAAGCTCACTTTTTTGCACTAACAACTATGCCTTCGTCAAATAATTCCCTCATGATGACACAGAATTTTCCTTGTACTTGAGTGTCACCACATGTAGCTTCCTCTAATACTTCTATACATTATATTGTAATATCAATGGTCACATATGACCTTGAATGGGTAATGACCTGAGAGACAAAATGGTAAGCCTATGCCATGTTAGCATGGGACACACTTCCTATTGTTACGAACTGTACCAATTGCTTCAGTAGATGGAAAATTCCAACTCTTGCACTTCACCTATTCATTGTGCCATTTGTGGCCACCTTACTGGGATCAACAAGAGTGAAGGCTGATTCATTTTCTCTCATTCTCTCATTTGTGCCTCATCTATTCATTTTTTTTTCTCCTTGGTCTTTTAGTGGCTGACTCCTCTTCAACTTTTGGCTTTTCATAAAATCTCGATTTTCAAAGATTTAGTTCCATTGCTAATGTACATGGATGATGGAAGAATTTTGGTTGCTGTTTTACTGTGTTGTTTTCACTTTTTTTTTGTATCCATTCATTTATTTTTACAACATTTTACTAATTTAGCTAGTTCAGTATTAATTTTTTTTTCCCTTTTTCTAGCTAGTGCTTAATTTGCATTTTAATTTCACATTGGCAGGATTATGTTGTAGTTTTGCTCAGGAATGGTCGTACCAAAGATGAAGCTAGGAAGGAGCTGAATGTGTTTTTGGGGGATGACAGTGACACTTTTATTTCCTGGTATCGACTCTTAGCATTGTGTAAGAGTACCTGTTTCCATCATAAACTATATTCTAATATTTTTCTTGTCTATTGACTGTTATTTATAAATCTCTGTTAGGTTGTGGGATCATCTATCGTCAAATATACACTTGTATACACAACTGAACCAATCTATTCCTGATGATGTGGCCAAGTCTAAACCCATTTCTTGTGTACTGTCTGAAAGGCAGAATTCTCAGGAGGATCTGAAAGTTACTGCTCAAACTGATTCGAACACTAGAAATAGTCATGGAAGAGGGTCGAAAGGGAAAACAAAGGATAATAATGGAGCATTTCCTCTTCGGAGTGTGGTGACCAATATTTTGCATGCAGAGGAGGAAGTGTCTAGACAAAATATTGTTAGGCAGTCACATTCACCTACAGCTCGCATTCAGAGAAAGCGGAGCAGAGATGATGAGCACCCACAGGTACATAACTTTCTGTACGCTTTTGAGGTAGTCTTTGCTTTTCACTTGTAAAAGTGTTGTAGGAACCAAATTAATTGAATGGGTTGTTTTAGTAATTGGCGACTAGGTGTGGTGTGGGCACTGGGTTTGTTTAGTTGTATTAGTGAATAATTGTTGTCTAATGCCTTATATTATTGATTCTGAGTTAATTCTCTTAGTGTATCCTCTTTTTCTCCCTCTCTTCTTCCTGCTCCAGTTTTGTATCTTCTCCTTCCCCATTGAGCAGACACTATCCTACTTCTCGTATTAATCATGTTGTGACCATGTGTTGTTGGTGAACAATTCTCTCTGCTAAAAGACTCTATACAAGAAACTATGATTCTCAGCTATTTAGAGTTAGGTTCCTAAATTTTATTCCACTATTTAACTCTATGTTCACAAAGTTGTTGACAAGTATTTTGCTAGCATTAGGGACTACAACAACCTACCATTTTTTTATTCTGGCTTGGGGTTGACATTCACAATATTGCTCTGATAATTAGATAACAAGAAGGGTAAATTACTGAATTCCGTATTAGCTACAAACTCTATTTTGCAAGCTTTAACTTGTAGTCCTTTGCAATCTGCAAGTCCTCCACAACAACCAAGTGGGAAATTATAAAGGGGAAAACAGCTTTATTTTGATGAAAACAAAGTAGTTGGATTCACACAATTCTAAAACTTTGTATTAGATTGTATCCTTGCACTTACTATAATCACCTATGACCCATCTCTCAAGATATGATATCGTGTCATCTCTCCTAAGACATGCAAGACTTACCATTGTGTGGTAATTGAGATGTAGAACAAAGCCAAAAAATCACCTCTGCCCTTCCACTAATCCTCTGTCCTTCCAACAGAGCCCTCTTCACCTAGTCTGGTAGACTTCTACGAGCAATTCGTGATCCAAATGAGAGCCTTCCAAGGGTCCAATAGCCTTTCGCGAACCCTTGTGTAGCCTTGCACTTGTGTCACACAATCAGCGGATGTGAGGTGAGCATCTTGTCGGTTAAGCTCCTTGCAAGGTTAGATTCTAACCTAAGCTTTGGGAAGGTGGCTTTTGGAGTAAAAGGTAATATCACTTAACCCAAGTGACCCAGTATCACCGGTCTCGTGGCTAGATACAGACAGGTATATCACGGGCGGCATTTTACCCTAGCACAACAGCATGGGGAGGTCAGACATCGAACGAGATATTTTGCATCCCCCAAGACCTATTAGAGCAAACACCTATGCGTGTATTAACTGCACTAACCTGTGGGGGCTTTAGAAAGGTGACTTTGATGGTGGAGGAGCTTGCGGCAAAGCTCCATACATTTTGCACCCACTTTTATATTGCTGTATCTCATCACTGAAAAAGGACAGTATGCTCCTTGCCTACTCCATATCATGACTTTGAGTATCCAATTGCTTGGCCCCTACAATAAACTACAAGAAGCAACACACTTTAAAGTTCATGTTCAAGTCCTTTCATTGCTTCGATTCAGCTCATTAAAGTTAATTTCCACTTGTAATGGTAATGATGCAATACAAATTAAATTTAACATTCATTTATATCAATAATTGGTTTATATTGGACCTTGGATTTAGTGTGTAATTCCTATTTTTCATGCAACTATCTAATGACTATGTTATATAGTAATTGGACTAGTATATTTAATTGATTATGCCTTTTCATTTGCACTTCTCTCCACTTTCTCTTCCCCCCGTCCTCTCTCCTTCCCACCATAGTTGTAAAAAGCGCTCCCTTTGCTCGCTTAAGTGCGAAGCAAGGCGCAACCCTTGCGCTTCCGAGAACTCGGCAACGCAGGAGATTTAGGAAGCGAGTGCTTCGCTGCGCTTTGCGTAGAAGTGGGTAAAGCGAGCGTCGCTTCCTTCACAGAAACATTCCTTATTTATTTATTTATATTTAAAACCCTAATTAAATCTCTTTAAACCTTCGTCTCTTCGTTTGCCGCTGCTGCTTCTTCGTGTCTGCCGCCACTGCATCTTGGATCACCTACCTCTTCATTTCGAGGTAAGTTCTCAATTTCTGTTAATTCCTTAAGTTCGAGGCATCCCAGGATTATGACAGCGTCGGAGGTGTCGCGGTCGCGAACTGTTGCAAATTGCGATTTTTTGATTTTCGAACTTAGGTTTGCATTTAATTAATTCAATAAACTCCCAATTTAAATGGGGCAGTTCAAACAACCTTTCAGAAAACCTAATTAATTTATCTCAATAAAATATATTAAAAAAATTTAAATATAAAAAAATTGATAAATTTTATTAATTCATATAAATTTAATTTAAAGATATAAAAAATAAATTAAAAATTTAAAAAATCTAATAAATTTTATTAATTCTAAATCAGATTTAATTATTTAATTATTTAAATATATAAAAAATATATTTAAATTTAAAAAAATATAATAAATTTTATTAATACATATAAAGACTTTTGGAGCTGATTATGTAAATTTGAACAATGAAGATGATGATTATTTTGATATTTGATATTTCAAATATCACATTTTCAAAGACTTTTGATTTATTTTTAGTTTTTTGAATAATCTTCAGCTTCATCAAAGAATATTTTGATTATGGTCGTTTGGATTTTCAAAGACATTTGCAAAGACTTTTAATAGATACAATAGTCCTTTTGTTTATTACGCTTTTTCGCCTTGCGCGTTGCGCTTTAAGCCCCAAGACCCTTGAGCGTTTTTTTGCGCCTTGCGCTTTTGACAACTATGCTTCCCACTCTTGTTCTGTATCAAAAACTTTATTCATCATCTGCAGCTGAATTATTTGATACAAATGGAGTCCTGGAGGTTTTGGCATATTTGATGATTTAGTTTCCAACTCTCTTTTTTCTTTTGAATCATCAGTGAAAGTATGATTTTCCAGAGAATTAGCTAATTTATGGATGAACAAGTTTGTTCCCATAAAAAGAAGCATGTCAAAGACAAGATCGGACCACTGGTGATGGCAGATAATTAACATTGATTAGACAAATATAAACAAGATTTTTTAGAGGTAGTTGGGGTGCTGGAACTCGAAAACCTCAAGGGAGTACAATTTTAAGAAAACCTGAAATTTTATTGATGTTCAATCCTATACTACAGCACATGTAACTTTTGGAGTCTGTTCCATCTCATAACTGAATCAAACCTCCTGATCCCTGTATGGAAATTGCCTGGGTCATTCAACCCAACAACTCATACTGGTTCCATTCAAAAGAACATCACCCATGTGTGTGTATATATATAATTGTTTTTGGTTGCAAATATGTTGCAAAAGCAAAGGAAATTGGGTTAGGATCTTAACACTATTGAATGGTAAAATTGTTCCTGTCCATTCACCATTTTGTTACATTTTGTAAAACTATTCCGATATAAATTGTGCATGGGATAATGAATTTTATAATGTTGAATTGTTTGAAGTACTTTGTATATGTTTAATCCTTGATAATGTGAAGAATTTTAGACTCGTTTATTGATGTAATGTATTGTCCTAATGTTTTTACATTGTTTAATTATCTTAAATGCTCTTTCCTTTGCTTATTATGCATCATTGACAGAGAGATACAGCTTCCTATCCTGTAATTGGTGCTCCACGCCGGCTTCTTCAATTTGCCATTCGAGATGCTGTAAAGGCTGTGCAACAGTCAAATTCTAGGGTTGAGCCAGCTTCGAAAAGACTTTGCTCAGTAGTTTCAACATGCATTACAAATTCTCTGCTAGAAGCAAAATTCCATAGAAGATCAGAATTAAGAGCACCGGGTACTCTATCAATTGCTTTGAAAGCTGCCGCTGAAGCTGCTGAAGATGTAACCAGGGTTAGGCCAGTTGGTAGTGTTTTCAATAGATTGGGTCATGATGAAAAGATGGAAGAGAGTGTTAACCGGTTGCCAGTTACCACTGAATTAGATCTTGAAGATGGTGAGTATGATCTTATTGATAAAGTTTCAGAGCCACTGTATTTGGATCAACATTACAGAAATGAATATGCTAACTTTGATGACAACATGACCATATTAGAGAAAGAGACTGATGTGGCAGATGATTTTGTTTTAGATAATAATGAATGCGATGATGTTGTTGATGTTAGCCATCTTAGCCAGCCAGATCAAGATTCACTGCTAGGCACTTCATCCTCTAATAGAGATGTGAAGCCAATGATCATGCAACCTCATGCTGTAGCTGAAGAAATATCAAATAAAAGAAGATTATTAGAGCAGGAACATGGCACTGGTCCACTAACTTTGACATCCAAGAAAATTATGAGTAGTTCTGCTAATGAAACACATAAACATATCCATTATCTAGTTGCCAGTGATGATGCCAAGGTAGGGAATCAAGTCGCTGCAAGAAACAGTGAAGGTGCAGGAAGCCAGAAAGTCAACTTTCTAAAGGACAATGATGTTTTCTCGCCTCAGAATATGAAAGTAAGTGTGCTTGTCGACGTGAAGCATCAACCAATTACTGTCGTGCTCATTGTAGTCCAATCACTTTCTTTTGTTGGCAGAAATTGAAATTCTTTATTTTTATCATCCTGTTTTGTCCAATTCTAACTATTGCCCAAAGGAAAATATTAGATTTGGGAGGGGGAGATGTATAAAGTTTATGCTCTAGGTTTTGATGCTCTACTAGTTCTTCAGACCTTTCCTTACATTAGAGCCTTGTAAGCACAGTTCATTTTGTATTTCCTAGAATTTTTCGCATACACGTTTCTAGCACATTCAGACCTTACAGCATATTAAGCACTCTTGATTAAACTTTGAATCAAACCTCAGGTCCCTTTCATCATCCATGAAAAATACTAGTCTGATGCAACTATTGGTATGCTAGAGAGTAAAGAAGGTTATAGCACCCAAGTGTATCAGTATAATGTAACCTCAAGCATTAGGAAAATAGTTGAGTGAATGCTTAAACAGAAACAACTTTTTTTAAGAAAAAACGAGGATGGAAAGGCTAGATAACGTCATTGTCTGATTGGTGTTTGCCAAATGGTCTTATATAAATCCTGCTTGGATTGGTGACCATTCTCTGCATTTTTAATGTTCGACTGGCTGGAATGCTCACATTTTAATTGCCTTTTTGACAGGAGGTTGGTATTTAAAGACTTGGCTTGGACTTGTTTGTTTTAACCATCTTCAAACATATCAACTTTAGGACAACCCATTGGGCTTAGCCAACTGTTTTTAATTTACGAAGGTGTTTTTTGGGTATCTAGTATTTGCATGGGAGCATAATGAAGATGCCAAATGGCTAAGCTGGGACACCTATTCCAGGCTTGAGCCCAGTTTTTGTTAATTTTGTGACGTCTAGCCAAATCTTGACATCATACTAGTCTAGTAGATATTGGTTTCTTTGTTTATTGATTTAGTATACCACAGTTCTACTCCATCTGATCATCTACATTAGCATCCTGCGAATCTTTCAGATTTTGGAGTGATTTGTTTGTGAAGAGATTTTATATTATCTACTTTTATTCTCAAGTGACATGCTTTGTAATTCATGTGCATCTATTATTCTTTTCCATTTTTTTTTAATGCGATTTGAATTTATATAACATGTTTGTCTGTTTATACAATGATAACTACAGGAAACTAAACATGCTCACGATCAAAGGCAATCTACTCAGAAACAATTATCGGTACCAGGTATACTGAATTCTAACTTTTGTCACTGAGAATCACAACTAGCTTTCTATTAATGATTAACGAGCAAGTTCTTCAAATTATAGGTTCATATATTACTGGCCGTCCTTTGGACGATGGAGATTCTCGAACTCTATTTGTTAGCAATGCAAGTATCTGTTTGTTGTCCCTCTCATTTACGGACAGGTGAATATTGGAAAGCAGTGGAATTGATCTGCATTGATTGGATTTTGCAGGTTCACTTTGCTGCAACTAAAGATTCACTTTCTCGTCATTTCAACAAGTTCGGAGATGTGCTTAAAGTAATCATCATCACTGATGCTACTACTGGTCAACCTACAGGGTAAACAATAAGAGCAGTTTATATCATTCTTCTTGTTATTTCAAGTTCAACACAAATTCTAAACCTTTTTTTTGTCTTTCAACAGGTCTGCATATGTCGAATTCCTAAAGAAAGAATCTGCAGATTCAGCATTGGCATTGAGCGGCACTTCGTTTATGTCCCGGATCCTAAAGGCAAGCCTCCTTTATCATTAAAAAACACCAATAAACAATCTACAGTATTTGAATTAGGATAGGAAAATAATTCTTTTTCATATTTTAACCTACCCTAACAGCAAATATATCCAATAACAACCTTGATTCCTCCTTTTATAAAGTACTCGCAAGTTATTCTAATTTTTGTATCAATATTTTTTCCTCATGGGCAACAAATTATTTTTTACTGGCTTCATATAAATATGATGTTTTATAAGTAAGATTTAGGTAGATTTTTTTTTATGTTAACTAAAAAAAAGGCAGCCCGATGGATCAAACTCCCGCCAATGTGGGGTCTTAGGAAAGGGTCCGACTATTGTACACAACCTTATCTTGCATTGTAATAGGCTGATTCCGTGACTCGAACCCATAACCTCAAAGTCACACGGCATCAATTTTATCATTGCGCTAAGACTCCCCTTTATGGCTCCCCTTTATGTTAACTAGATCATAATAAATTTGACTGGATTGATGTCCAGGTTGATTTGTGATTTGATCCACTGAATCTTTGGTTAGACCAATGAATCAGTGACCTTGGGCTCATCCAATCCGATTCTCAGTTCTGTTTTGTAACTATGCTTTTGCTGGCCACTCATCGGTTGTTATTTATTTTGCTCTGCTTATTTTTTTTTTTATGATTGTAAAATAGTTGATTTGATCATGCTACTGAACTTTCAGTGCTTTTTAGTCAAAATTTCATCCTAGTTATTCAACGGTGGTGTTGGTAGTGTCAATATAGAGCTTAATGGAGGTATACAATTTTTGTAGCCGACCAAATACAGTTGGACAAACAGATCTTAATGATTGATGATGATCTACATATTAGTGTATATATAAATATGTTGACATGGGTTATCTGGTTGTTCAATAAAGGTTGTTCGCAGAAGTTCTTATGAAGCTGCTCCTGTGTTACCGTGGCCACGCATGGCTCGTGCACCACCATTTCCTTCTCAACTTGGTCGAAGGCTGTACCCGCGAGGCCTACTTCCTGGTACCTTCAGAGGCCGCCTGCCAATCAAACCTGGTGCCAGGAGCTTGCAATGGAAGCGTGGAACGTCGACCGTCCCCTCAGGCTCAGGAGAGGATGCTAAACCCTCTCAAACATCCGATGTGCAGTCTCCAACAACTAGGAGTCTCACTTATATTCGAACTGCGCCCAAGCCTACTGCTGGGCTCTCCGGTTCAAATTAGCTTGTTTCATCTGCGCGGTGGCCACTTTTTGCTACATTTTGACTCTGTTTTGCCGTTGCGAAACAAAGTGCAGGGGTCTGAAAGTTAGCGAGAGCCTATATAGATTGATTAGCAAGCGATTACAGATCTAAGCCTTTTTAGGATGAGTCAATTCATTCAACTTTTTGTTGCTCATCTGTCAATTGCATCGGTTAGTCGTGCTTTGAAACGTTTCTGTAAATAAAAGGAAGTCTCACAGTTGTATCATTTTTTATCGCCCTCTTGACAATTTGACATCATTATACTCCTTGAATTCGATATCTGTGGATTACTTACCATGGTGATGAATAACAGTATGCTTATTTTGTAGTTACACGGGTTCCTTTGGCGTACGGTCCATTCAGCATTTTCATGGCAAAGCATTCACAAACTACCTATCTTCAGCCAGTCGTCCACCATTACTTTCTGAAACCATTCAACATTCTCGTCGCAAAGCATTCAAATTTGATAGATAGTTGAGCTTCATAGATGAATCAAATCTGTTCGCGGCTATTCCAATTCGCGTTGTGTATATATATGTTGCAAAGTATGAATGGATTCTGACTAAATCTCGTATCAAAACTTAAGAACACAATCTAGCTTCAACTCATAAGTTGATCCAAGTAATATAAAGGCCATTGAATCTTGTCGGGCAATGATTGTAGTATCTAGCTTTGCCTCATTGCAAACTCGAGATCATTGAATCTCATCGGGCAGTGATAGTAACAATAAAGGCTAAAGATCAACTTTGGCGAATTGATAGATAATTTTTTTTTAATAGACAATTGACCTAAGAATGCTGGGCTGATAGACCACTACGAATATTTTCCGATTTATTTTAATGACTGGTGGAAATTTTTTATAGAGTCAAATTAATTATTATCAGATATAAGTTGAATATGTAATATCAACTAAAAAATAATAAAGGCTAAAGAAATATATCAAACAACAGGTTTTTTGATGACTAAATTTAGTAAAAAAAAAAACTAAATGAGATATTTTTTTAACGATAAATCTAATAATTACAAGCATCCTCAATATTTTAATTAATTAATTTATTTTATCACAATATTTAATATCTTCTTCTTCTTATTTTTTACATTTAAACGTTTTGCATTTAAACGAAATCAAAGATGACAAAAAATAAAAATAAAAAACCACTCCAAATTATATAAATATGAAAGGATATTTTTTTAACAACCAACCATTATAACGGATAAAACTTACTCTATGTTGCTATAATATATAACATCTAATATCATGCTATTGTAATATTATAATAGCTATTTAGTAGCTTCTATTAATAATAGATGAGTGCTATATATTCTTAGTTAAATTCTAAATTTTAAAATTTGAACTCTAAATGTCAAATTCTTTATCAATTTAGTCAAAATTATTAAATTTTTATTAAAATTAATTTAAATGTATCAAAATCAATTTAAAATAATTATAGTAGCTAATAGTCATAGCGGCTACATAACATTGAAAGTAAGAAACAAAGTTATAATAGCTACTCGGTATTTTTGAGATAAAATATCTTATGAGACATCTTTCTCTTGACCATTTACATAATTTGAGTTGTTCCCACGAGTTAAATATATGGTGTTAATTAAAAAATAATAAAGGCTAAAGAAATATAACAAACAATAAACAGTAAATGTGAATAGTTTTTTGAACAAATGTTGATGACTAAATTTAGTAAAAAAAAATAGTAAATGAGATTTTTTTAACGATACATCTAATAATTACAAGCATCCTCAATATTTTAATTAATTAATTTATTTTATCAAAACATTTAATTTTTTCTTCTTATTTTTACATTTAAATGAAATCAAAGAAGACAAAAAAAAAAAAAAACATAAAAAAAACTATGGATATTTTTTTAACGACTAACTTTGATAAAAGTTATTTTACAGTTGCTATAATATATAACATCTAATATCAAACTATTGTAATATTATAGTAGCTAGCTATTTAGTAGCTTCCATAATAGATGGGTGCTATATTGTTGTAGTTAAATTCTAAATTTTAAGTTTTGAACTAAATCTCAAATTCTTAGTCAAAATTATTAAAATTTTATCTAAATTATTTTAAATATATCAAAATTATTTTAAAATAATTGTAGTAGCTAATAGTCATAACGGCTACGTAACGATGAAAGTAAGAAATAATATTATAACAACTACCAAGTATTTTTGAGATAAAATATATTATGAGACACCTTTTCTTTTAACCATTGATATATAATTTGAGTTGTTCTCACTAGCTCGTGCAAATGGTTTATGTATGAGTATGGTTATAGATAAATGAAAGATGAGAAATGAGTGTAAAATAAATATTATCTCATCCCCTTTCTTTCAAAAGTAGTGTAGGACGGCCAAGTGACAATTTTACTTTTTTACCACCTATTTACATAATTTGAATGGTTCTTTCTTTTTTTTCTTTTAGCCCCCAGGGCTATGGTGCAGCGGTAAAGGCACTTGGTTGTCTCCCAGGTACCCACGGTTCGAATCCCAGCTGCGGCGCATTTGCAGGGATTTTTTCTTCAAATGGGACTCGCAACTAAGGGATGCTGGGCTTCTGGATCGTCTACCGCGAGCGCTTCCTGATTTACCCTGGTGGTCGGTGGGAAACTTCCGTGGGGCAGGGCCGGCCACCCCAGAGATAGCTGGGTTAATCATTTTTTTTTTCTTTTTTTCTTTTAATTTTTGCTAAAAAAAATCAAACTGCGGCTGCTGTCAATCGGTTTAGCTCAAAAAATTGCCGTTTTTTACTGCACAGATGGGAAGAGTCTAATGATAGGCGAAAAAGGAAGGGCAAGCGTGAGTGCGTTTGTAGCGTTGTAGTAAAAAGCTCGAGTCAGTCATTTCTTTGCCACCTCTCCCTGTCGCCGGAACCAACTAAACTCCATCCCTCTCTCTCTCTCTCTCTCTCTCTCTCTAGGGTTTCGATCCGCCCTCCGCTCCTCCCGCTCGATCGGCACTCTTCCCACCGTCGCCGCTGCAAGCGCTCATCCGGCCCGATTCCCCGCTCCCCGTTTGCATCTGGCTCGATTTCAGCCGATGGCCAAGACCAAGCCCGGGAAGAAGGACCTCGATTCCTACACCATCAAGGGCACCAACAAAGTCGTCAAAGGTATCTCCTTGCTCCCCCGCGCAGGTAGCTTCCTCCGTTTGGATCTATTTCTCCAGTTGATTTGATTTTTGTTATTGTGGGTTCGCGGGGTTGGGGGATGTTGAAGTCGGCGACTGCGTGCTGATGCGGCCGTCGGAGTCGGAGAAGCCTCCGTACGTGGCTAAGGTGGAGAAGATCGAGGCCGACCACCGCAACAACGTGCGGGTGAAGGTCAGGTGGTATTACCGCCCCGAGGAGTCCATTGGCGGCAGGCGGCTGTTCCACGGCGCCAAGGAGTTGTTCCTCTCTGATCACTACGACGTGCAGAGCGCGCACACCATCGAGGGGAAGTGCATTGTGCACTCGTTTAAGAACTACACCAAGCTGGAGAATGTCGGGGCCGAGGACTACTTCTGCCGCTTTGAGTACAAGGCGGCCACTGGAGCTTTCACGCCTGATCGCGTTGCAGTGTAGGATTTTCCTGCTTTGCATCTATTTTCTTCATTATTTGTGATCCTAGTGTTTTGGTAATTGGATTTTTAACTGTCGAGTTTGTGTTTTTACTTTTTTTTTTTTTTTATTTTTTTTTTTTTTTTAATTTTTGTTTCAGATATTGCAAGTGTGAGATGCCTTACAACCCTGATGATCTGATGGTCCAGTGTGATGGATGTAAGGATTGGTAAGTGAGTTTGGTTACTCGTTCACGTGTTGCTTGACTTGGTCTTTTCTATAATTGCTTCAAGCTAGGGTTTGGAGGTCGAACAGAACATGAAAAAAAAACAATTTTGGTAGTTTGTTAAAGTTGAAAATATGAATGCCAACGCATGCACTTATGATTGAAAATGATAAAGTTGGGGAATTTCTCCAACATGGGCTTTGCCTTGCATCTTGCAGAATTCCTAAACAAAACCATTATTTTCAAAAAAAATCAACAAGATCTCTATTTGATAGAAAAAAAAAAGTTGAGAAAATATAATAAACTGATAAAGCACAAAAAAAAAAAAAAAAAGCGAAAATGCCTTTAGGAATGACATAGTTGGACAAAGAACAAATCAATTAAGTTCAATTGTTAGGTTGTCGCTCTTAGAAGATGAAATTCACATATCTCCACAATGGTGTAATATTATCCACTTTGTGCCTAAGCCCAAATGGATTTATTTTTGGGCTCTACCCAAAAGGTCTAATTCCAATGGAGAAATCTTCCATTTTATAAATCTTTTTCATATATTTCCAACGTGGGACTTTGATTGTTATCCCAATAGCCGCTGTATGTTATGCTCCTTCAAATTGAAATTCTATGTTTAGCTTCCACTAAACATCTATATAATCTAAACCAGTTGATCTCGTAACAAGCAAAAAGATGGATGAGGTGTTAGGTCTAAGTGGTGGATCACGAGCAACAACAAAGTTGACAATTGATCTTGTAACAATCTTGGTCCTTAGTGAATAGCAAGGCTAAGCTATTTAAACTAAAATTTGAAAGAGCAATAGGGATTGACACTCCTTCCTTCCAATCCTGTTTACTAGGATTTAAACTAAGATTAACAAAAGGAAGGTTAGATTTATTAAGTTTCCAAATTCAACCTAATTCAACAAACTTCAATTGATTCCATTAATTTCCACCTCAATTTTACCAAATTTAATCTATTTCTTCAATTTTCTATTGGATCATAAAACTCATTCTAGGTAATTTTTTGAATCTATATATTTTTTAGAACTTCTCTATCTATGTTTATGAGATTATCAATTTCTTGATAAGGATTGGCGGTGCACGAAGTTCCCGCCAACGTGGGGTCCTAGGGAAGGTTCTATTGTATATTGCTTTTCCCTACATTACACGAGGTTGTTTTTGTGACTCGTTGCAGAATTCCTAAACAAAACCATTACTTTCAAAAAAGATCAACAAGATCTCTATTTGATATAAAAATTGAGAAAATATAAACTTATAAACTACTAAAAAAGCAAATATGCTTGAAGGAATGACTTAGTTGGACAAAGAACAATTCAATTAAGTTCAATTGCCAGGTTGCCATGTTATATGCTCTTTTGAATTGAAATTCTGTGTATAGCTTCCACTAAACATCTATAAATAATCTAAACCAGGTTGATCTCGTAACAAGCAAAAAGATGGATGAGGTATTTGGTCTAGGTGGTGGATCACAAGCAACAACAACGTTGACAACTTGATCTCGTAACAATCTTGGCCCTTAGTGAATAGAGAGGCTATGCTATTTAAACTAGAATTTGAAAGAGCAAGAGAGATTTACACTCCTTCCTTCCAATCGTGTTCACTAGGATTTAAACTAAGATCAACAAAAGGAAGGCTAGATTTATTAACTTTCCAAATTCAACCTAATTTGACCAAACTTCAATTGATTCCATTAATTTCCACCTCAATTTTACCAAGTTTAATCTATTTCTTCAATTTTCTATTGGATCATAAACTCATTATAGGTAATTCTTAGAATCTCTATTTTTTTAAGATTTCTCTATCTATGTTTGTGAGATTATCAATTTCTTGAGAAAGATGGATAAACCTTTATTGGCATCGATCCCATTCGATTTGTATTGGTATCAATAAATTTTGCAAGTTGTTACTGTTCCTTTCTCTTACTATATTTTGTCTTTATTTCCAACCAATAGGAGCTATATTAATTTAGTAGAAAAATTCCTAACCAGAACAAACAAATGCTAATAGTTTCCAAAGAGAAATCAAACGGAAACAGATAAGCTATAGCTTCCAAACAAAAGTAAACTGATCTGATTGGTTTCAATTTGGTTAAGTTAGATTAAAAATATAAAATTTATCTTCAATGTTAAAAGTTCATCAAATAATATACTAAATTCTATAATCTTTATTAGTATATGTATACATTCATGTTCTTATCTATCGATGTAGCATTGTTCCTAACCAAAATATAATCAGAACCGAAATCACCAATAATTTTCAATTAAAAAAAAACAGTTAAATGTATTTATTGAATTTTTTCAGTTTGGTTTTCATTTTTTGGTTTTGATGCTCATCCATACCAACCAGGTATATGCAATCTAAAGTAGGGAAATCTTTTAGAGGTAGGTTGATTTGGGATCTTTCTGGGTCACTTAAAAGTTAGGGTTTGTGTATTCTTATATAGGCCTTTTTTTTGAAACCCTTCTCCTCCATATTGTTTTGTTACACCACCCGAGTACTCTGCACTGTGCATCCTTTATTCTGCATGAATGCATATTTTTTTAGTTATTCGCTCATGTATTTGTTCTATAAATGCTTAACAAAACCTTACAGATGGATACACGTCAAAATATGGGTGTGAATATCCTTTTGGACCAAGTAAACTTACATCATGTGATTTTTCAAGACTCTAAATCTAGTAAAAAATTTCTAGTAGATGTGCCCATTTATACAGTTTTTCAGTAAGATCTCAAGATTATAGGTTATAAGAAACCTGAATGGCTCTCTAGTAATTAGCCCCGTCTGTTAGCCAATCAATTATTGGGAGATAAATCCAAGAATCATGTCAACCTGTCTGCGCCAGAAGTTTCCTTTTTGTTTGCTATTTTTGATTGCTTGCATTTATCATCTTCAGTTTCCATATAATTTTGTTAGACTCAAATGTTTGTACACAAGTCAATGTGGAATATTGCTCGAGCCTTTTACCATTGTTTTCTTTTTAAAGCGATCTATGTACTTTCTTTTGACAGAATCTCCATATGCATTGCCTTTGCCACTATACTTTAATGGCTTGATTGAAAGATAAGCATGTTTATTACTTCGGAACGATGGTTCACATGTGATATGATACCATGCATAGAGAATTACCAATTTCGTCTTATGCTTTCTTGTACCATGGGATGAGGTCCATTAGTTACTATATATTTATAGAGGATCAGTTTTTAGAATTTGAGTTCTTGTGTCAATGACTAGGGTTATTTTGCTCTTTTAAGACCTCTGACTTTACTATGGTTCATCCTGACTTAAATAATGATTATTTAAATAGGTTCCATCCAACTTGCATGGGCATGAGTATTGAACAAGCAAAAAAGTTAGAACATTTTCTGTGCTCAGACTGTGACTCAGAAGCTGATGAAAAAAGATCATCGAATGGATATCCAGATTCGACAGTTTCTGATACCAAGGTAATATTTGTAATATTTATATGTTCAATTATTTTAATCACTGAAATTACACTTATTTAGAAAAATAAGTACACATGGATTCCTACTTGACCATGTTCATGTGGTAATTTTCTGGAAAAGATTCTGCTCTTTCTAGTGGTATAGAGAGGGAATTTACTACAAGATTTTGGTACGATTTTGGTACTAGGTAGTATGTGATGACAATGATAATCCTCTCACAATTTGGTGGAAATAAACCATTATTGAAACACCATTTTCTTTGTTTATTCTCGTTTTCTGGTTTTATATTCAGACCATTAGTTTTAGCATAGTTCTCAGTTTTCATTTTGTAGTTTCTAGTACTCATGGAAGTTTCACAATTTGCTCCAAGAATTTTGGTGTATGAAATTATAATCATAACAAAGTTGAAGGATTTTGGTTTGGATAGCCCTATCTAATCTCATCTCGGTTGATTTCATGCTATGATCAACTTTAAGATAAAAATCATGTAGATAATTAAGTTGGATGCTCAAGCTACTTATCTTGGATTAATTATCAAGAGATACTAATGAATATATTATTAACAATGTAAACGTTTATTATAAGGGAGGAGATTTTGAAGTCACTTGTTTGTTGTGTGCCTCTAGGAGAAGTTTGAAGACTGTGGTGACCAACCATAGTTAACGATTGCTCGATAGTTAGAAAACAAGTCAACAACTTAGGAATATTAGTCTAGCATAGATAAGATCACTAAGATCCATTTCTGGAATTTGCTAGAAAAAGAACAATATTATTAGGATTAGTTAGGTGTAGCTATGTAGAATAAGAGAAACCATTGACATTGCCATAAGTGATCGATAGAATTATTAGTTAGAAAAGTTGAATAAGTATGGAATGAAATAAACGAAGAATAAAATATGAATAATTCTTAGTTTGGATCATGGAATAGAGTAGACTATTCACAAGGAATAAATAATACTTTTCACAACACTAAAACAATGCTTTGTCTAGCTCACATGATCTATCTAGGTTAAGTCGGCCAATCTACCCTACTTAACTTGTCCATTGCTCTCCTCTCACAGTTTGATCGACATGCCCAACACACCTTGTGGGTCTTGCACTTGAGTGGCCCACTTGATTGACCGATTGACCTATTGAACTGGATTGAATCTCTTGGCTCACTTGGTCTGATATGACCAACTGATTCGCTCGGCCCACTAAATGCACCATTGAGGTTAAAAAGTGTGTGGCTCCAATGGAGACCTGAAAATTCTACTTTATCCCACTAAAGGTAATTTGAGACTTGAGTAATCCTCTTGATCGAAACTAAATAATTGTCTCAATCCATGGTTTAACATATCAATCCATTTTAGAGTTTGGGTTTATGACCGGAATGAGATAATTTCGGTATTGTATCGTGTTGTATCAACATGATTCAATATTTTTTAAAATATAAAATATATTAATTAAAATTACAAATTTTAATCTAATATTAAAAAATTTAAAATAAAATAATTTTTTTAATAAGAAAAAGTGGGATTGTAGTGCCTCCGTGACCGCGCCGAGATCGCTGCGATCTGCGGCGGCACGCTGTGCTGGTGCTGAGCTATAGGCTAGTGGCAAAAAGGCAAATTCTGTCTGTTTCGCTCGGCACAGTGCAAAATTTAAACCAGGCTCAATCAAATCAAATGAAAAATGTTGAAGAATAAGGGTTCACTTACATAGGTCAAATACTCCAATCTCCCACTACTTGGAGTTGATGATAAACATAACCAATTCTTTCATATTACGAAGAATATTCAGGAACCATTCTCTGTCAACAGTGTAGGCAATCCTATCTAATGGGATAATGTTTGGTTGATGTTGTATTCTCTATCAATAGTCAATATTCATTTTTTGTATTTTTCATGTTTTTTCACTGTTTTTTTTAATTCAATTGCTGCAGGTTGAACCGAAGAGAAGAAAAAGGTAAGTGTTAGTTGCTTTAGATGGATGTGTGCATTCTGCAAAACTCAATCATAATGCTGCCACCATGCATGAGATTGTACAGTGCAGAGAACAAACTGCTTGAAGATTAACCAAACCATTGCACTTGTATGCACTTTGTGATTGTTTATTTGTTTTAGGTGGTAATATTTGCACTTGAGGAATCAAATGATGATGTTTCTCAATCCTCACCCTTTTTTATTATCATTACATTTTAGTCATAATGATGATTTCAGTGACTTCATCTCTAATATGTCTGATAGTGTTTGATTCTGAGATGACCCTGATCTTCACAGCAATTAGCATTCTTTGGACTGACCACTGCTAAATGCAATTAGCAACTATCATTTGAGTCATAATGATGATTTCCGCCGGCAAAGACTGTCCTTTTGGACTGACCCATTCGATCAGGAACCGCGAATGAGGTTTGGCTGATCACTCTTTGTCTAGTTTTCAAAACATTCTCTCTAATCAATCAAGCAATTAGCATTCTTTTACATGGAAACTTTTACAAGGAATACTCAATGAAGCAACTGCTCGTTTACAAGAGAAAATAAAAAGGGCATTCTAAGGGCTCTCTCCTCTTTTCAAATTTATTAAAAGGAAATTGCATCTTTTATTTTATATTTAAGATATCCTTTTATTCTTGATCAGTTTAGCTGGAGGAATATAAATCATTAAATGGGAGGCTTGATAACTTTTGAAGTTGTTCTTATAAAGCAATTTCGTATTCGGTTAAAAGCTGAACGGATGACTTGAACAAATTAAAATTGAATTTAGTTGGTTGTGGAATTAATTGAATTAATTAAACTTCTTTAGTAGTTGGAGTAAAATATGAAGTCGTCGTCTTAGGGGGCGTTTGGTTTCAATATTTTTCATTTTTATTTTTTGAAAAATACGCGTTTTTCAGAAAATGATGTTTGGTTTATATTTTTCATCTCTATTTTCTAAAAAAATGTATAGTATTTTCTGGAAAAATAGAGAATGTCAAAAAATCATTTTCTATTTTCTGAAAAATACGTATTTTTCAGAAAATGAAAATAGAAAATATGTAAACCAAACGCCCCTTTAGCTGTTTGAATGGACCTTCTTTAATACTTCTAATTTATGTTGGTGGACAGTAAAAAATTTTCGTAGAGTAAGACAGGTCACCTCAAGATTAGTCGGTTTGAAAAACTAAATATCCAACTAAAAAATACTCGCTTAGCTAGATAACTGATGTTGACTAA
The DNA here is from genome assembly GCA_037177295.1 of Kaempferia parviflora. Taxonomy (NCBI): domain Eukaryota; kingdom Viridiplantae; phylum Streptophyta; class Magnoliopsida; order Zingiberales; family Zingiberaceae; genus Kaempferia; species Kaempferia parviflora. Next base: position 4,372,179 of record JBAMIE010000002.1, on the reverse strand, counting down.
AAAAACTTTACCTCTGTGACAAAGGTATAGCGGTTAGATCCTTCAAATAGTTAATCAAGTATCTAAGGATCAAACCTAACTACGACATATTATAAAAATTTTCCTCTAGTGAAATTATAACTCTAAAAATGTTAACGATGTGGATAGGTCACTACTACGAGTACTTTTTAATTTAACTTAATTAATATAAAATTTTTATAAAATTGAATTAATTATTTTTTTAATTAATGGATTTGGAGAACTGAATAATTAAAAAAATAGAGTGACAGTGCACTGGGAGATTTTTTTTTTCCTTAAGTGGCATTTAATTTAGGGGTTTGGAACGAGAGAATAGAATCATTCATAAATAAGGGTGTTTAGTTAATATATTTGGGAATAAAGGAATGAAATCATTCCTAAATATTTAGGAATGAACAAAACTCACTCACATAGATGGGTTTAAAATTCATTCCTGATTCTTAATCCTTCTTTGGCAGTAACAATCTTGCATCTTCGACGACGGTAATAGCATCCGTTGGGAAAAAAATAAAATAAATAAATAAATATTAAATAAATTTAAAAAATGAAAAAAATTGAAAAAAATTGAAAAAAAAAAAGAGAAAATGAAAAAGGGGAAATAATAAAATAATGAAAACATTGAAAAATGAAAAAATGGAAAAATAAAAATAAAAAAATAAAAAACAAAAAATTGAAAACAAAATGAAAAATGAAAAATAAATTGAAAAATAAAAAAAACAATAAAAGCAAAATTAAAAAAAATGAAGAAAAATGAATTTTTTTTTGAAAAAATCATTAAAAAAAACTAAATAAATAATCAAGTGAGATTAAAAGGGGAGAGAAAAATAAAAAATAATAATAATAATTTTAATTTTAAAAATAAATAATCACACCTAATCAGAATTTATAAATTAAACATCAGTATTAAAATATCTAAACTTATTTTTATTTCAATCTATTATTAAACTCATTTTAATTCTTATTCTGCATCTCAATTAAACACCACATCAATTTTTAGGTATTCAAGAGGAATTCCATCACTCCAAAATTAATTAAGTTGAATACATGACAACTAATAATTAATAAATAAATAAAACAGCACTCCGCCGACACTTCCAATTCCCCACTCACGAGACTCCTCTCAGAATGTTAGCGACTGTGTGTTAACAACTTGCCTATTTCGCGCCAAACAGGGAACGGGTTTAATGATTGCGTGCTATCATCTTGTAAATGGCATAAATGTGATCGCTTCTGCGTAGTTCCCTTTTAGATTTTATTATATTCGAGGTTTGTAATCGAGGGTAGACAGCGGATCCCGTTGGAGGTTGTGACTTATGATCTTATCCTTCCTTCACTAGCTCGTTTCGCTCATAGTGAGGAGCTCAACTTTTCCTTTTTGCAATTCCTTGGCTTCGCGTCCGAAGCAAAGCTCGAATCTTTGCGTGGAACTCAAAATGTTGCAAGAAATCCACGTTCCCTGATCTTACGGTTTCTTTCTCATGAAAGGTTCGGAGATTTATGATTTTTTTTGGTAGTTTGCTTCAATCGGCTTGAGGATTTACGCTGAAAGTTCCAAATTTGACAATTTTTCAAGCTATTTGCGAAATCGAGTAGGGTAAGATGATGCACACCAAGTCGGAGTCCGATGTTACGAGCTTAGCCCCGTCCTCCCCGCCTCGGTCGCCGAAGAGGCAGGCCTACTACGTCCAGAGTCCT
>JBAMIE010000002.1:4359289-4370366 GCA_037177295.1 Kaempferia parviflora | reverse complement strand
ATTAATCTACGCAACACATCGTAGTTAACATGTCCTAGTCTACCATGCCACAAACATGAAGACTCAAGCATATAAACAGAAGAGTTTGCAGTTTTATTTACCTTAGGAGTACTAACTATTACACTAAGCTTAAATAGCCCATCGGTTACATAATCCTTTCCTAAACATATTCCATTTTTGGACAGAACAACTCTATCCAACTCAAAAACAATGCGGAAGCTATGCTTGCTTAAAAGTGATCCGGACACTAGGTTCTTGCGAATCTCCGGAACATACAACATATTGTTGAGAGTTAAGTCCTTTTCCGAGGTCAGCTTCAGCATCACTTTTCCTTGGCCCATGATCTCCGAGGTTGCTGAGTTCTCTATGAACAAATTTTCTCCATCTTTGATTTCTTCAAAGTTGTGGAGCAGTTCCTTATTGTAGCAGATATACCTGGTGGCTCCACTATCGATCCACCATTATTGCATATTTGAACCAACTAGGTTCAATTCGGAGACCATGGTGCAAATTTCATCCATTTCTAGTCCCTCGTTTAGGTTGACCTCCTGCTTCTTCTTCGGCTTTCTGCACTCTGAAGATTTGTGACCAACTCGGTCACAGTTGAAGCACTTTCTAGAGAACTTCCTTTTTCTTATGCCTCCTCTGGGTCCCATCTTAGAAGTCTAGGAATTCTTTTATTTTGAGTTTTGACCATGTTCGGCCACATTGGCTTTCATAGTAGCCTAAGAGAACAACTTTCTCTCAGAACTCTTGTTGTCTTCCTCAATTCGAAGTCTAACAACAAGTTCTTCCATGTTCATCTTCTTCTGTTTGTACTTCAGACAATTCTTGAAGTCCTTCCAGCCAGCAGACAACTTCTCAATGATAGTTGCAACTTGGAAATTTTCACTTAGAACTATACCTTCTAAGTGGAACTCATGTAAGATCACTAGAAGCTCTTGGACTTGGCTGATCACCATCTTGGAGTCGACCATTTTGTAGTCTAGGAATTGACCCACAATAAATTTCTTGGCCACCACATCCTCTGTTTTGTACTTCTTGTCCAAGGACTCCCACAATTCCTTAGTCGTTCTCACGTGCTATACACAACGTACAATGAGTCGGCAAGGCAGCTGAGGATGTAGTTTCGGCAAAGGAACTCAGAATGAGTCCATGCCTCCACTGTATTGATGGTATGAACATCAGCATCCTCAGTATGCTTGGGAGGGTCCTCGGTCAATAATCGAGCCAGATTGAGCGTGGTCAAGTAGAAGAACATCTTCTGCTGCCACGTCTTGAAGTTCAACCTAGTGAACTTCTCTGGTTTTTCTCCATGGTTGATTGGCACATTACCAATAAGGCGGAGGGGGCCTTCATATGATGAGTCTGTTGCACCTCAACACTTTCTATAGTCATCTCAACAGACCCGAATCTGTTTTAAAATTATTGGATAATTTGTCAGAGAACTTGGGAAATTAGCCGAATTGAAATTACACCAAATCAAATTCAACTTATCTATTGAAATGACCTGAGTAGATAATCTCAGATGGCCAGTGAGCCTGGTTTCTGTAAGTTTTGAACAGGTGTTGACTGCTGAGTCTAATTACCGAGTGCCGATAGGGTTCCGAGAGTCGACCGGGTGTCGAGTGCTGACCTGACATCGAATGTTGACCGAGCGCCGAGTGCCGACCGGGTGCCGAGTATCAACTGGGCGCTGAGTGGGTTTCTAAGGGTTTAAAAACCAAGAGGCCGAGGTCTGTGTTCAATGCAGTCTCCTTAAAATAGATTTGCCCACCTCCGGCGGTGCTGCGAGGTTGAATTTGGGTCGTCTGTTTCCTATGATACAATGGCGAATGGCGGGTCTCCACTGAGCACTAGTGGTCACGGCGAACTGAATGAGTAACTGAATACTATCACAAGTATTCTACCGAGCAAAAGATGCATGATAGAGAGGAGGAGAGGGAGGAGAGAAGGTGGATGGAAAGATATTTAATCTTTCTTAATTTTTCTTATGTTTTTCTCATAACTCATACTCCCTTTTATAAGGACCACTAATGAAACGTAATAATATAATAATAATAAAAGAAACCTCATTTACTAATGAAACGTCAAAAGTTTCATTTTTGTTTCTCATGAGTTTCATTAGTACATCCAAAAATATAAGTGGCAAAATGATGGTTATTTATTTGGGAAAATTTTATCTTGACCCGTCCAACATTCGATTCGCGCAAGTTGTGCTTGTACACGAGTCAACTGAGTTCAATACAATCCGGGCCTTAGATCTGCACACCCCCTACGCACCCATGCTTGAGAAAGAAACTCTCCTCATGTATTTGTTCACAACATACATTCATGTGAAACAATATAAACTAACCATCAAGCCTTGAAACTTCTAATGTAGTACTAAAGCCCCATGCACAATGAAGTCTCCTCCACCATTTTTTCCATTGACATTGTTCCAATAATTTATACACTTGAATATATGTCATGAAAATAATGTTTGACTGGGTTTTTTTTAGAATATCTCTGTTGGGCCCCTGGTTATTGCAACCCGTTAAGACTTACTATTTACCAAGAGGTCTAAGTTTCAAAACTTAGCTATACCTTCTTTTTAAGAGTCCCCTCAGGGCGGTGCGATAGTTAAGGCATGGGAGCTTGCCACATGAGGTCTAGAGGTCGAATCTCGGCACGCCCGAGCATATACCTCCCTCATGTCTTAATCATTTGTACTTATGGCATGTAGTCACCCGTGGTTTACCTCCTCCGTGTTAGCTCTGGGTCGGGTCGGCGGGGGCATTGGGAGCCCTTTTGCCACATGAAAATAATGTTTGACCCATCAATGTGATCAGGATATCGATACGAATTCCTAAAAACTTGTTTCGTGTCAATACAAGCTCTTTAGGTTCATCTTTCACATTTTAGATGCATTTGTTCTAGTTTTTTGAAACAATAAAATTTTGCAACGAATTTAGAAATTCATCACAAATCTTGGAAGAACCTAGAATTTTATAGTAGATATGCGATGAATTTTCAAATTCGTTGTAAAATGCTGATTTTTTTTTAAATATTGATTAATGCGTACGTCTAAAATATGAAAGATCGATCTCCTAATCACATTATTATCCTTAAACATTGTTTTCACCCAATACATTTAGAACAATCATTTGTGGATATCAAAATGACTATAACATTTTAAAACTCTAACTCTTTTTACTAAGTCATAGAATTATAAATTCGATTTTATTTGTATAACTATGAAAACAATTTATTAATTATTTTAGGGAGTCAATGTGATCAGGAGATTCATATGAACCTCTAGAAACTTATTTCGTGTCATTCTGAGCTCTCTAAATCCATCTTTCACATTTTAGACGCATTTATCGTTATTTTTTTAAAATGAAAATTTTGTGACGCATTTTTAAATTCATCCCAGATCTTGGACAATTTTCTAAATTTGTCCCAGATCTATGATGACTTTTTAAATTCGTTACAAAATTCTAATTTTTTTAAAAAATAAGGATAAATGTGTTTAAAATGTGAACTCCAATTGATACGGAACAAGTTCCTATGCATTCTTATCGATCTCTTGATCGTGTTGTTTTCCTCAAACTTTTTTTCACCCAATATATAGAGGTTCTTACATTTTTTGAATTAGACTTATATATTCTTGTTTAAAAATTTTATGTACCTCAATATATGGCATGAAAAAAAATTTCACCCCATCATTGTGATCAGGAGATCAACACGAACTCATAGAAACTTGTTTCGTGTCAATCCTAACTCTCTAGGGTCATCTTATATAATTTTAAGACTCATTTATTAAAAAAAATAGAATTTTGGGAAGAATTCTGAAATTCATCCCAAAATTTGGCAATGAATCTAGATTCATCGCCAAAAGATCTAGGATGAATTTCAAAATTCGTTATAAAATTTAGATTTTTTAAAATATCTAGATAAATTTGTCTAAAATGCGGAAGATGACTTAAAGAGTTTTGATTGACATGAAACAAGTTATTATGCGTTCGTATCGATCTCCTGATCATGTTTTGTTCTCAAACATTTTTTTTCTCCCTATATATAGAGGTTCTTATATTTTTTTTTTTAATATGACTAAGATATTCTTATTTAAAAAATTAATGAACCTCAATATATGGCTTGAAATATAATGTTTGACCCCATTAATGTGATCAGGAGATTGATATGAAGGTATAGAAACTTGTTTCGTGTCAATTTGAACTCTTTAGGTCTGTCTTTCATATTTTAGACGCATTTATTCTGTATTTTTTGAAAAAAATAAATTTTTGCACTGAATTTGGAAATTCATCCCAGATATGGGACGAACCTGAAAATCTGTGACAGATTTGTGACAAATTAAACTTGATTCGTCCCAAATTTGGAACGAATCTGTATTTGTCGCCAATCGGGAATGAACATAAATTCGTCGCTATTTGGCAACAAATCAATGAATCATCACAAATTTTATGAAGCTTTGCACCAAAAATATGTTTTTGTCGCAGATTTTATAAAATTTCAAACGAATTTCATATTTCGACCCAGATTACCGACGAAAATATTTTTGTTGCTATTTTTCAACAATGTTTTTTTAGCTAATTTCGTTGCCAAATAGTGACGATTTCTTTTTTCATTGCAAATTTCATCCCAATTTTGTGATGAAAATAATTCGTCGCAAATGTTCACCCTAAAAATTTTTTTTTGGTAGTGTTATATGCTTCATTCAAATTCCTATTCATCATAGAGTCCCCAGTACTGGTGCAATTCATCAAATTCCTATCAAGATTTTATAATTTAATATCTGCAATGGATGGATATGAAATGAGATTTGAGAATTAAATGTAAGAGAATAAAATACATACCCAACTACTTCAATTGACTTGTTAGGTTCAATTGGTTCATTCTAATTGATTTAATTCAAGGCTCCTGTAGCAGTAAGGGTGTCTAATTATCTCTCAGGTACCCACGGTTCGATTCCTAGCTACGGTACATTTTACATGAATTTTTCCTCCAAATGAGAATCGCAACTAATAGACGCTGGACTTCTGGACCGCCCACCGCGAGCGCTTCCCGATTTACCCTGGTAGTCAGTGGAAAACTTCCGTAAGACCGAATCGACCATCCCAAAAATAATCAATGAGATTAACTGAGTTTATATTTTTTTTTTCCTAACAATTCGACGACCTTGCTCGACCTAATCAACTCATTTTTAGTTTAAATATAAGATTCTATTAATAAATACTACATTAATTGAGGTTATTCTCTCTCCTTTTAATTGATGTTGTTCTCTCATCTTTCAAGGGAACTGTGTGACTTTATAATCACAAGTTCAAAATGTAAATACAGGCTCTTGCAAAATAAAATAATAAGGTTGTATCTAATAAATTTAATGTAATTAACCATTATTTGAGATGAATATCTCATTAATATTAATGGGAGCTTCTGGATTGTCCACCGTGAGTACTTCCTAATTTACTCTGGTGGCGGGTGGAAAACTTCCGTGGGTCGGATCAGTCATCCAAAAGATAGTCAATGAGGCTAACTGAGTTAATCATTTTTTTTTTTTTCATATAAGGATAGCATGTACGACATATCATAGAAAAAGTAATATTTGAGAAGAGAAAATACAGGTGCAAGTTGTTAGGGTTACTTAAAGGTTCATCTGAGTTTACTATACCAAGGGAAAAAGAATCAACGACTAAAGGACACTTCAGCGCATGATACTTCCGCTAATATAAAATGACTACTAAATCACATGGCTATGACTATTCAATGTGGCTTCACCCTTCTTCAAGATCCCATGACAGATCATAGAAAAAAGTAATATTTGAGAAGAAAAAAAACAAGTGCTAGTGGCAGGGACGGAGCCAGGATTTAAAATTATCTGGGATTGATCACCGATGATGGTAGTCGTAGCTAAGTTGTGAGGGCAGACCAAAGTCAACATCATTTGCGATAAAAAGAAAAGCGACGACGAAAATATCGAAGAGAAGAGTAGTGAATGTTATGAAGCGATGGTCAGGGAGGAAGGTATCGATGACGGGGTTGGTGGTAACGGCTTCAACGATGATCACACAGATATCGCACGGAAATAATTAAGGAGAAGGAATATCGCTGCTGGCTGCTCATGCAACATATTGAGCAATCCACATGGCGAGGTGAAACCGTCATGGGGAGAAGTAGCTATAGAATAAGGGGAAATTTATGTTTAATTACAATTTTTAACAAACAACTATGCAATATGAAGAAATAAGGATTAAAATAAAATTACAATGAATAATAAGGACTGAAATAAAATTACTATGGGGCTGCAATAAAATTTTACATATAAATTTTTATAAATAGGTGGGGCTGGAGCCCACTCTAGCCCAAGTGTAGCTCCGCCCTTGGCTATATGGATCTTCCTACGCCATTAGACATTATCCCCTACTATATCATCATTTTTATTTAAATAAATTTTATTTTATTTTATTATTGCTAACCAAGTATTTTTTTCTTTTCCCCTTCCTCATTTGATGTGTACATTTATCGTAATTACATAGCGTCTAAGTATATGTCCGTACCATCTTAAACGTATCTCTTAGAGTTTTTCCTCAATAGGTACAATCCTGATTTTCTCTCTAATATTTTCATTTCTTATCTTGTCCATCATTGTATATCCATACATTCACTTTAACATCTTCATCTCTGCAACTCTTATCTTCTTAGAAGCACATTTACTCGAGTCATAGTCCAACATTCAACTTCATATAATATTTAACCATCGTTTTGTAAAACTTTCCTTGGCATTGTCATTTTATCATTTAACCTAATTTTTAAACATTGTACATTCTTGTGAAGCCATTTTTCTTGTGTTGTCCAGTCAAGACATGTTTGACCAGTATCGATCCCAAAAGTGGTGGGAAGAAAATTATGACAATGTCATGGAACTATACAATGTCCAGAGATTCAATCACCAGGCCATGACTCTTCCCACACCATTAAGATTCGAGGATGAAGTTAAACAAGACTGTGCATTGGACTGTTCATCATCTGATTCACTTGAGCAACACAAAAGTTGCAGAGGCCATTACAATTCCCATCAACACAGCCACTGCTACCACTCAGGCATCTTAACTACAACACCAAAGCTGTCAAGCATCAGTGGTTCAAAGACAGAAACATCATCCACAGATGTATCAACAAGAGCAAATTCTTCGCCAAAGGAATTGGATCAGTCTGAGGAGATCTCATCTGTGAGCAATGCTAGCGATATGGAAAGGGAGTGGGTGGAAGAGGATGTACCTGGTGTGTATATCACAATCCGTGAATTACCAAGAGGAATCAGGGAACTTTGCCGTGTCAGATTCAGGTAAGTCTTCTATCAACCATTATCTTTTGATATCTAATTCCTCTACTATTGTGGTTGTACTCACAGAATAAACATTTTTATAGCATCTCTTTCAGATCTTCCTGTTTGATTTTTTTTCTAGAACTAGCACAGATACGTATCATTGCACATTATTAGATTGCTTATCATACTGTTTAGCTTCAAGGCATTATAATCTTAAGGGTTCAAAGATGACCAATTGAAAGATATAATAGTAGACCAAAGAATAATCAAATTAAGGCAATTAAGAATGATATATGAGATCTGAATCCTAGCAGTGATACAATAGCATAGAGTTCAAGGGAGAGATTAAATACATGAAGAAGCTGATTCCAAAAAATCAGGACTCACATAGCCCCTAATTATAATAAATATTTCTGGTTTATCTTACAATGTAGCTTATGCTGACTCTTTTTCTACTTCCATCATAATTTGCAGCCGGGAGAAATTTGGAGAGATGCATGCTAGGTTGTGGTGGGAGGAAAATCGTGCCAGAATACGACAACAATATCTTCGATGAAAAAATATCTCAATTCAAGCTAACAATTTTCAGACGGTGTCACTACTCGTGCGATGTAACTTTGTTGCTTGAGTTTCAAATAATTTCCTGCTGCTTTGTCAAATGACCAGAATGAGGATTCATAGGAGATTGGGGTTTTGCTCAAATGAATGCCAATCAGTGTTATCTCTGTGATTGAGATAGTGTGCAGTGTATAATCCTGCCCCAACAATTGGTTTTCTGCTTTCAGAATGATTAGGCATGATAACTATTTGCTAAATCCACTGCATCATTATGCTTGGATTATCTGTGGTAGATTGTTTTTCCAAATGCTAATTGCTACTTTTAGTGATCTAAGTATTTAGGTGCTCTCTAGATTGGTGAAGAAGATCCTCTTTTAGTTGGAAGATCGGAACCAAGCTCAAAAGCCACTAGTACACAATAACTAAGCTTGGAGATTACCAGGTGAGTCTGTCATCATTCAAAGTAACTCTTAAGTAAATCAATACAATAGAAGTTAGTTACAAACAAAGATGGATTACTTTCTGCTATTTCTTTTATCTTTATCGAATCGAATAAATTGTTTGCCCATGCAACCTCAATTGTTATCAAAATTTAGTAGAGTTAGTTACAACAATAACCAAATTTTATCCTACTAGGTGGGGTCTGTTAGTTATATGGATCATTTTATATCATTGAACTCTATCGTCTACTGTATCATTGAACTCTATCGTCTACTGTATCATCATTTATATTTAAATAAATTTTATATTATGTTATTATTATTAATCAAATCTATTTTTAGTCTGTCTATTTCTTGTTTGATATGACATACATTTATCATAGTTTCACATCGCGTTAGTGGAGCATTTATAGGTCGTCTAAGTACATGTCTGTACCAATTTAAACGTCTTTCGAAGTTTTTCCTCAATAGGTGCAACCCCTAATATTTTCATTTTTTATCATATTCATCCTTGTATATCGCATATCCATCTTAATATTCTCATCTCTACAATTTTTATTTTCTTCTCTACTCGAGTCATAGCCCAACATTCAGTTTCATAAAACATAGTAGGTTGAATATCCAATGCTATTTTCCATTTTAACCATTTTGCTTGTATTTTAACTAAGACATGTCTCTCAATCCCTCCATTCTTTTATAAAAATGATTATAAATATTTAAAACTCTCAGTTATAGATAACTTGTCATCTCCTATCCTAAATACTTAAAATCCCTATGTTGTTGTTGTTGAACGATTACTTTGTACCTAAGTTTCGGTGAGGTTCAATTAAGTATGATAAAAATGACATGGCTCGATGAAAAATTGTTAACCTAAACATACACCAGTAACTTGGCAGTTCAAATACAACACACAAGGAGATTTTTTTAACCTTCGAGTACCCGGTCACCATCCATGGATCCATATATGTCGGAGGAACCGAAAACTAAGTTTTAGGAATACAATGCATGAGTATGGGGAGATTGTTCCTGTTGAGGACCAGCATTTTTAAGATAAGGATACTTCTCTATAAGAACTTGCGTTGTCTAGGCTTGTTTGAATTTTGAAAATATATTGTTGGTGGGGATACTCGATAGGTTGGGTCATTGTTCTTTCACTCTAACAATGGACCTCTCATTTTGATGTGTCTTCAGTAAAATGAGGGGACTCTCAATTAAGGTGGGCGCATCTGATTCATATGACCATCTCTAGTTTTCACCTACCAAAGTTTTGTTAATGGGTACCTATGTGATAGAGATCGTTCCGATAAGGTTACACTGTGAGAAGAATCTCATTTATGATTTTCTTTTCAAACAAAGTTCTATAACTTTTCGTATTGAGAGGAGTTCAAGACGACTAAAGTCTCTTTTATAAGGTCTGAACATTAATTATTATTTAGATCTTAGATTCTCTTTAACAACATAGGCTTATGTTGAATCACATTAAATCACTTTTGTCTATCTTTTGTGTGTTTGTATTGTTCGACAATCAGATGAAGGTTAACCATGTGAGTCATGATTTACTTGCTCATACATGTCTTCTCTCTTATGTCCCCCTCAAGGCGGTATGGTGGTTAAAGCATGGGAGGTTACTACGTTATTTCAACTTATTTCATTCGTGTTATCTTCGGTTTTCATGTCTCTCTACTCAGTACAAGGGTAAGCATACTTATCACAATAAGGTTTCCTTCACTACCTTGTAAATGCCATGATCATTAGGGACCCCTTAAAAGTAAAACCATCAGAGAGAGCCCCTACCTTCTTTCCCTACCATTAACTGCATCCTTGCCCTTCTGGCCATGAAGCCCATTCAAATGCATCCTAATCATTCACTCAGATTTGTGGTGTCCCTTTCAGACCTTATGTTTCGAGTGTTTGATAGAATTATATCATGTAGGCGATCTTAAATAATTCGAACAAAAGTATTAGGGTACAACATGCTGTTCATAGAGCTAAAGATGGAGTTTAAGGTAGAAATAAGATTAACTTAATCAAATAATTAAAAACTTTAACTGAATCTCCACTTTTTATCCCTAAGCTTTTGTGTTCAGATCCTTAAGTAAAATCCAAAATTTAGGACCTTTTTGTTTATAAATTATTGAAAAATAGTAGTAATCCTTTGTTATTACTGTTGGATCTTGGATGGTCGGTATTTGTCTTCCTACTAGGGTTAGCACAGGGGAGATAGAACTAATACGTAGGAATTAAAACTAAGGAAAGATACCAAACCGCTAACTCGTTCGTTTACGAGGTTCGGAGATTACTTGCTCCTACTCCTCGGTGTGTCCGTGAGGTGTCCGACTCCCGTGATCGTTCGGTGGATCAAGCCCCGGAGAACTCCCGGCTAAGCACAACCTCCTTGTCGGTGGAGAAATCTCTCAACAACCTCGAGCAAGAGTTTCGTGTGCTTGGGCTTTGTAAACTACCAATCTAATGCTAACCACACTAGAAATCGTCAACCTTAGCCAAGCACACAAGCTCATCTTATATAGGCAAAAAGTTGAACACTCAGCTTTTTATCCGCCACTAGTCGACTCGCCTGCTACAAGCATCAGATGACTGGTCACACAACGGTCACAAAACTGCTAGCCAAACGGCTAGATTTCCCCGCACCAGTCGCCTGATCGAGGGACCAGGCGACTGGTGCAGACACCTGTTCAGGGACCAGACGTCTGGTCCCGGTACCTGGTCACAACTTGGTCACTCGACCAATCTT
>JBAMIE010000002.1:4300252-4317677 GCA_037177295.1 Kaempferia parviflora | reverse complement strand
TTGCCTTTTGAAAAAGTTCATACTCTTCAAATATTTTACAGCTTAGTCATTTTGCCTTTCTTGCTACTAAAACTATTGAATTAATTAGCACACAATGATATGATAATTTTCTGTCTTATTGAAATGCTACTGCAATTTTGATATTATAATGGGGGAAAAATAATAAGAGATTTTATATATTCTGATCTGTCAAATTGGACGGTTGGTGTGGATTATATGGGGTTGATATGGCTCATAAGTTGATTTAATGGAGACCGTTTGAGTGAGTGGTATCTCCTCTTTTTGGTTTCTGTACACAATTGTATAAATGTTAAGGGGTCGTTAGAGATCGGATCAGGGAAGGAGTCTCCGACTCTGGTACTCTGACGCTCAAGTCAATGGGGTGATCTCGAGGGGAATAAGAACCATGGATGAACTGTGCAAATGTGCACATACCTCCGTCGGGAACCAAAGACTCCGCTCCATCCTTTTGGCACGCATATTGATGCATTACCTGTCAAGAGTAAGCCACCACTGACACTCTGACACCTTACCTCATCTGGACATACAATTTCTTTACCTGGTGTCAAGGTTGAGAATTTCGACTGTACTTTCCGTACGGTGTGCCCCCTTTGTCCCCTAACGTTCTGATAGTCGGCTCACTACGTGCCAAAAGAGTAGGTGGAGTGGAAATATCCCTGGGTGTCTGACCGGACGGGGTAATCGTCTACTCAGCTGGTTCATCCAGGACATGTGACTCTGCCGACCGGATTACCTGCTCAGTCGGGAAGATGCTGATGAATGTGGCTCTGCAGATTGAATTACCTGTTCAGTTGGAGAGATGCCGATGTATGTAGCTCTACTGATCGGACTGCCTGCTCGATCGAACTACCTACTTCGTTATTAACCTCTAAAATGCATGACGGGCCCATAAGGTCGAGCGGCCAGCCGAGCCCTCTGATCGGACAATTTTACTGATCCATCTGACCGTTCTATTAACTATGTTCAGACTTTATGAGATCCTTATTATTTTATTCAGTCCTTCCTATCTTACCGTATCATATTATAATGGAGCAATTTTGATCATTGTAAGTGCGTGGAGGATATTTTAGAAGCATGCAGATGGATTAAGATTTATTAAAATTGATATTTTTTTTAGATAATTTTTTTTTACTTTTTTGGTAAATATAGAGTACAACTTCTACATATTCAAGAGCTAATCTTCATGATATTTATTCTATTTTTCGTTGATTTTTTTCACTGAATGAAATACAATATGATTTTTTAGAGCTAGTATGAAGAAGAAAATCAAAAAATGGAGTTCGTAACCGAACTTACTCCTTTTGAAATATAATGGACTTTTATAAAATTGATTATTAAGCAATTACTGGACTTTTGAAGAAACTTTTATTAGGTTTTTTTTTGTGATTTAAGATATGAAAAAGGAGGAAGATCTATCATCATCCATCTCGATTCAAACTGTTCAAGTAATTCAAACTCAAAACATCAAAAGCTAAATGTCCTATATAGCTCTCAGGTGCTTTCTTTTTTTCTTTTGTCCCTATCCTGCTTTTTGCAAAGAAGTGATGGTGCTTTTTATTTATTTATTTTAGCTCGAACTGACAACCCGTGACAAATTCTTTCGTCGGCGTGGAAGGAAAACACATTAAAAAAAGAGTAAAGTTTAAATTCTTAGAATTTTCTTAATAAATTTTTTTTTAAAAAAAAATACTGAGCTGGTGTTACGAATACTTATTTTAGTGATAAATTTTTTATGAAGCTGAATGATCCTCCCAAAATTAATCGGCATAGATACATAATATCAATTAGAAAAATTAAAATGTAAAATATTATTTTATCCTAATGATCATCCTGAATAAATTATAATTTTAAGAGTTTTGTAGAAGAAAGGTTATAGCAACATGTGAACAGCACAAGATCATATATTTATATTAATCATAAACAATGGCGTCAAATTATAATTTTAGACTTTTCTATTTTTTTCATCTTTAGTGGTGTATTAGTGGGTTGGGACTTGGATTGCAGAAGTGAAACAAGGGAAAGCAGAAGGAGAAGGTGAACAATGCGGTTCTCTTTAACCAAGTGAACTATGATAAGATGCTCTCCAAAGTTCCCAAATACAAGCAAATCACCTCTTCAGTGCTGTCTCAGAGATTGCGGGTAAGAAAGCTTGACTTATTCACTTGTTGATGTTCATACTCTTCAGGAATATAATTTGTATCATAATTCTGTAACACTTTTACTCAAACTGATGTATTGTTGTTAGGTATGTTACTGAGAGCTTATCCTTTTGATATGTCATTGTGGTCATACCTTGACCAATCTATTATTTACAAAAGGGACCAGGGTTTATTCATTGCATTTTGTTTGTTTGATTATACTCCATAGTCATTGTATTTGGTTAAATTGGAGCAAAGTTAGTCAATTCAAGATCCAATATGTATGATATAAAAAATTGATATAGATTTTTTTTTAAAGAACTATTTTTCTGTAAGTGGGTTTTAATTGTATTCACAGTTATGTGAGACGTGTGGTCCTCATATTTGTATTCCTCTGTGCCACTTGCAAGTTGTGCTGCAACCTTTGGTCGATCTTTACTTTGACAAAGCAATTGTACTGTTGATGATTGTCAGTCCAGTGCTTTCTTTTGCTTATGTGTTTCATTTAGTAGTAAAACATAATCTTATTTGTTTCATTCTTCCTTGATAGTTTGAAGCAACTTACGAAAGGGTGAAGGAACTATTGCAAGAGATAGCTTAATTGTTACATGTAGAAAGTGACTGACTGCTTGATTTAATTAGTACAATTTGTGTAGCTTAGCAATATCCCATATAAATATTTGATCAATAAATATTTGTGTCTGGTTA
The DNA here is from genome assembly GCA_037177295.1 of Kaempferia parviflora. Taxonomy (NCBI): domain Eukaryota; kingdom Viridiplantae; phylum Streptophyta; class Magnoliopsida; order Zingiberales; family Zingiberaceae; genus Kaempferia; species Kaempferia parviflora. The sequence goes on along the minus strand of JBAMIE010000002.1, from coordinate 4,314,810 downwards.
TTGAATTTCATATGGTGTAATGCATGCTTTTTTTTGCTAATTGTTGTAACATTTGTGTAGGATGTAACCATGAAGATCATATCCATTTCGCAGCAGGTACACTTTCAATTGCTTTCGTTATCGGGCTCATTCAAACCAAGTGAAACGGGGAGGACAAGAAGTCGATTGGGCAAAATGAGTGTTTCTTTGGCGAGACCAGACGGTCAAGTAATTGGTGGAGGGGTCGCTGGTTTGCTCATAGCTGCTAGTCCTGTTCAGGTATCAATGTTTAAGCAACCTAAACTCGTCAAGATAAATTCTACCATATCAATAAAATCTTGCAAAAGCAAACTTACCCGAAACTTTATGCTATCAGGTTGTGCTAGGAAGCTTATTGCCAGCTATGAATTGGAGCAGAAGGTCAAGTGGTGGCTTTTTGCAATTCGTACCTTTGCCCGTGCCGACTGTTCCAAATTCCAGCGAAGTTTAGAATTCTAGCAAATTCGTACCTCTGTATAGCCTTCGGTAAAAATTTAAAAATTTTATCATGTTGGTCATCTATAGATGATTGACTAAGTTCCATCCAATGCAATCTCTCCTTATCCTCCTTGTAAAGTAGCACTTCCTTCCAATGCAATCTCTTCATAAATATTTTGTTATGGAACGACACCGTGCATAAAGAGCTAATCATCTACAATAATTTAGCTACACTCCCATTTCCAACAAATTTATAAAACAATTGTATTTATAATATTACTAATAAAATTTATATTTTTTAAAACAAAATAATTAAATATCAAATTGATTTAGTGATTAGGATTGAAGTAAGGGTAATATAGTAAATGTTAAATTAGATTATATATTAAAACTTTCAAGCAAATAAGTTGTGTCTTATTATCTAAGATTGAATCAAATAATATTAGATTATATTTTATTCTTCATCACTTTGAATATGTGATTATCAGGTAATCACAAATCAAGATTATATATAATAACTTAACCAAACACATCTTTATGTATTTAATTTGAATGTAGCACATGAGCTCTTTGTGGTTGTCTTAGAGAATGTTAAGCAAATCTTCCCACGCCCTTTTGGCCTTAATTGGTCGACTACTGCATCGACATCTTTTGCTCTTCTTTCCATACTCCCTTTAGTCATTTCCTTGATTTCCAACCCTATGTTACGACACTCTTTTTCATCCTGGAAATCAAATTTTCTCACCATCACAACGACAAAAACCTAAAAAAAAAAAAAATCTTCTAATAAATTTACCAACGATAAAATTACGAGCTCAGGCTTGGTATAAATTGCAATTTGAACCATTGTAATAAGCGTGATTCCAGAATAACATGACAGTAATTAGCACCAAAATGTCACCCTGACATTCCTCATCAATTCACTTCACCTACAGGATTCAAACTTTAGATCAATGTTTTACTATATAAGCTGTGCCCAGTCCCTGTAGCCATTGTCAAATACAGATGAAACAATAACCGGGCAACAACAGACCAAAGTTTTAACTTATTTAAGTTTGTGATTTACTGTTTAATAATGGCCTTCCTCTCTCTAAGAGATTTGAGGGCCTTCTCGCGGAGCTCAATCTCGAGCTTCTTCTCTTTGGACTCAGTTTCAAATGCAGTATGGGACAAATATGGCCCTCCTTTTGTCATAGCAGCTGCATCATCAGATCTGCCAGCATCATTGAGATCCTTGTCAGGTTCGGAAGGGGGAGTTACAGTATCCGCTATTATCATTTTATACTTCTCCACATGACGTTCAAGTCTTTTGTGGTGCTTCTCTTCGTGCCTTCGCCTCTTTTCCTCCTTGCGCAATCTTCTCTCTTCCTTCCTTCGTCTCTTGGTTTTCTTCTTGTCTTCAATATCAGAATCAGATTCAGAATCTGAATCTCTTCTATGTTTATCAAACTTCTTGTGCTTTTTCTTTCCCGAACTCCTATGTTTCCGTTCTTTTGTCTCTTCATCATAATTTGTTACATTGGGCTGCATTTTAGCATCAGGAGAAAGCATCAAGCTTTGTCGATCACGACTGCAATGTTTTCCACCGTGCACACCCCTTCCAGGACCATATTCTCTACCATCTAGAGACTGTGACACTTGTGATTCATTTCTTCTTGAAATATCCACATCACTGCCAGCCAAAATATATGATTGTCAGATATGCATATAGCAAAATGGACAATAGAGCTAGCTACACATCAAACGAAGCTCGTGTGCATGGCATGAATTGCAAAAAAAAAAAAAAAAAAACCTTTGGTTGGAAATAAAGTTCAAATATTCCAAAAAAAAAAAAAAAAAAAAACCCTGATCAGAGTTGACAAAAATATCATGTTCCAAAAAAGTTCACTACAAGAAATCAAGAATCATATATATTAAACACAGCTTCAACCCTAATTAACAGCATTGCACCCATCACACGATCAGACTTTTAATTGTTCCTTCTATATCCACCCACTAACAAATGTTTTCCCAAAGAAGAAATTCTGATTCCAAAAACTATAAACCTAGTTTCCTTGGTCTTGACATAAAGCCTTGGTTGAGATAATATTTTTTCATTTGATTGATGGAAAACCCTTACAGACTAAGCCTTGTCATGAAAAGTAACTTTTAACTACGAGCTAGACTCTTCACAACTTAAGACTCTTCACCGCCTTATTTTAACTTATATTAACTTATGAAGTCTTTGGATGAGAAATGCTATCTGGCCCATTATTTGTTAATGCTAAATGGATATAACTATTTAGGTATAACGAATTGAAACCGGAATCAAATAAAATGTAAATGTTATTGATAACAGAAGAATGTAAGAGTAAGTTATTGAAAGAAGTAAAAGGATCACCAATTATGTTCATTTTCCTTTTTTGATTTCACATTTGTCGGATGGCTTTGGATGTCTGCACAATGAACCAATTGATAACATGTAAGTAGAACAGTTCTAGATTGAGTTGATTAGCAGAAAAGTTGTTTCTTTTTTCAACTCTGATCTAGAACTTTACCTTTCTTTGATGGTGAATCAACGTTGTGATAACCATCCTCACTGAGAATTAGTATGGCCGTTAAAAGACAACCTGAGATTGAACAATTATTTTGAAAAAACATAAAAGAGAATTAACTTTACCTGAGAAAACCAGAATGTTCATTTTCATTATTTCTTCCTATGACATCCTGAAGTAGTTGTTTCTCAAATTGTTTGGTAGTAGTGTCTTCAGACAACCTGCAAAACAATTTATATAATAAGCTTTAGCATAAATTGACATCAAACCAAATGCAATGCACATACCTATTTCTTCTTGGGCTTGTTCTCCTTGAATTACTAGGTGAGGCTGACAGCCCTGAAGAATTCTCAGACAACACGTTATGATCCTTGTCATGGATGTCAATTTGATCTCTAGAATCTCGACCAGAAGACCTAGAACAGCCTGACAATTTGGGTGGCGCGTGGTCTGAGATATTGTGCTTGGTATGTTCACCCGCCACTTTGTGTGAAGCACCACAAGTCAATGATCGTCTCTCCCAGACCCTAAGAGAGAAATAAAATAATAAAATAAAGTAAGACAAATGCAGTGTAAATACTTAACATTTTCACTCACGTGAAGACAATAAATAAATGGAAAGAGAAAAAGGGTTTAGAAGTACCTATCAAATGCATAGCCATCCTCATGTCTTCTAGAGTTGAAACCAATGTTTCTTTTATCAGTTTCCTCACTTGAACCTCTAAGAGTCCTATTAGGACTGTGACTGCAGCAATTGATCAGCTTATCAGACAGGATAATAAAAATTAAAGCACTAATACTTACCAACTAATAAGAAATGATACAGTTCGCTTAATCACGACCTTTTCCTCGATTGATATGGTTGTGAATCAGCACCATAACCCCTAGATGGTCTTCCTTGACGTTGAGGAGAAGCATCTGGAGATGATTTCCTAGGTGACAAGGATCTATGTTGACGAGGAGAAAAGGACCCACGTCTAACAGGAGACATGTGACGCATTGGAGAAGGTGATCTTCTATGGAGTGAAGGAGAAGGCGATACTCTGCAATGAGAGGAAGGTGATCTCCTATGATGTGCCAGAGAAGGTGAACTCCTATGTGTTGGTAAAGGTGACCTCTTGCGGCGTATCAGAGAAGGTGATCTCCTTTGGCGTCCAGGAAAAGGTGATCTCCTGTGACTTTCAGGTGAAGGTGAGACTCTGCGACGCTTAGAAGGTGAGTCCCAGCGCCGTCCAGGAGAAGGTGATCTCCTGAGATTTTGAATGGGAGATCTATGACGTGAAGTAGGAGACCTATGGTGCAATGATAATGGAGATCGTCTTCCAAAAGGTGATTTTCGACGTCTATGCAAAGGAGATCTACGCCTTGTGGTTGAAGGCATACTTCGTTTAGCATATGGAGATTTGTGTCTTGGAGGCGATGTATTATTCCAAGGTGAATATCTACGGTGAGGAGAAATAGATCTTCTTGTTGGAGACTTATATCTCCTTTCGGATGAAATTGAATGCCTCAGTGGCGAATGATACTGCCTACTAGGAGAAACTGAATGGCTATGTGACTGGGAAGATACAGATGCACCCCTTGACCATCCTTCCCTGCAGTATGTGAGCTAGTTGAGTTTTAGCATAAAAATCAGCATGGATAAGACCTCAAATCCAGAGAAAGAATCATGATGGACACATAAATGAATGAAATGTCCTGAAGTTTCTGTTAGTTAACATCTTATATATCCTCTCTTTACTATCTACTAGCAAAGAAAAACCAGTGGAGCACCTAACTTCCTCAGTTATTCACCATCATTATATCAAATAGATTTAAAGATATAATAAATATTGCAAAAAATAACGGATAAAAACTCATAAGAATTTGATGAATTTAAGCTAAATAATTTGCACACATTAATGAATATCATAACAAGATACTTTCAGTAAAAAGGAAACATCTATAGGATCCAAAAAAGAAGGTACTTTGAGCTCCCACATTTAGAAGCTGATTTGCTGAATGATAGGCATGGTGAAGAAGTCCTTCTGAATAAAGACAGCATGATTATATAGTTAAGACTAAGAAACCAAACCCAACATATATATAAAAAAAAAGAGCTCTGAATCAAACAAACAGAACAATATTACCGAATAGGAGAAGAATAATCATGCAAGAGTGGTCATAGGTAGAGCCTAAAGATAAGAAGAAAAAAACACATTTAGCTTACATCTTATCAAGCTCACAATACCAGAGATCTATATTTTCCCTTGAATACTGTTTGTATTTAGAGTATATTAACTAGAACTATCCCATTAAAATTTATAAGAACAAACAAATACTAGACCAAACTTTACCTCATGGGATCAGTAGTAAAAAGCATATGCTACAATCAATGGTTGCAAATGCCTACAGGCTAAAGAAAGATCTATTAGAAATTCACACATATAAAATCAAATAAACGAAGTAGGAAATGACTGCGGCATAGTTATATTGGTGAAAAGAGGAAAGAACAGTACTAGTAAAAGGTAAAGTGATAAAAAAAAAAAAAAAACATAATCAAGAATGCACTTTACACTCACAGTCGACAACAAATAATATAAATAACCAGCTCATGAAAACTATAAAACCAAATAAGAAAATATTAACAGAAATGTAGTCTTCCTATTTACCACAATAAAATGAGATAAATTCAAATCAATCCTTGAAAAAAAAAAAAAAACAAATTATTTGTTCAATGTATACAGTCTAGCAACCGGCTCACAATAAAAAACTTGCACACATACATTTAGACAACATTGCCTTCGTTGAAGTAGGATAAAAATATGTCATCCCAAAATGATTAGTCATATTTAGGGGGGAGGCACCTCAGTTTTAGATCCCATATTACTTGATTTCACACAATCATCAGAATTGAGCATAATAGTGCAGCAAAAATGAAAAAAATGCTAATGTTATCGTTATCAAAAACCAAACAGACTTTTGTCACTCTTCCTACCATCCTCATTATCTCAATTACCAAAAAAATGCATGCTCACCCACATTATTCCTGCATTCAAAGAAATGCTGTTGCTCTTTCTTCCACCATTCCCAACTTTAAGATATGGTCACCACACCATACACTCAAGAAAAAAAAAATCCATGTCGACTCCACCAAAAATTATATTGTAGACCTACTATTTAAAAAAATCACTTTTGTCTCCTAATATCAAATGTTGCTTTTGTCTCCAAACTTGCAAACAAAAGATCCATACAAGGAAACAAAATTCCCACACACCAAGGCATTGTTCTGAACGGGCCATTGCCATGCCCATCATGACAACATAAAACTCCCTGCCTCCAGGCCTCTCCATTATGATGAGATCATATTGCTTAAAATGTCCTGAGCCAAAAGATTGACTGTAATCATCACCTTCAAGAACCCTTGAAGCTTTTTTAAATTTGTGGTTGAAGACAAACACACTTTCCAAGAGAGAAGCATGGTTCTATTCATTGTCATGTAATGGTGTCATGCAATCTTAAATGTATCCTAAACAAATAGTGTCATTTGGGTTAATATAAAGCTACTAAGATTAATTAAACTAAATTGTATGACAAGAAGTTATTAAAGATTTTCAAAATTAGTTTACTTTGTCACCAAGACAATTCATGTCATATATATAAAAAATTTTAGCCTGCACACCCTTATATGTATGTGCGTGGGCGACTGTTGACGTGACCACCTGACGCGGCGTTCAATCAAATTTTTAATCTCCCTCTCTTCTCTCTTGCATGCAGTGTAGCGTTGTTTTGAAAAAAAAAAAACAGCGCTGCGCAGAAAAAAACAGCTTGCACAGCGCTGTTTTTTTCAAAACAACGTTGCACTACATGCAGGAACTGCATGCAGGAGAGAGAAGAGAGAGATTAAAAAATATGATTATATATATATATATATATATAGTTGGTGCATGTCATGTCACTTTCAAGTTGTCAATATTTTTTGTGTTTTAGATTGAGTAGGATTGTGTGTGTGTGTGTGTGTGTTATCAAACCATGTCTAATATTGTTAACCCTATTTGCCTAATCAAGACTCAACAACTTTCTAATCCTTGCATCAGTACCATGTTGTTAGAAACACACCAAGGATCAAGTACCACAAGCAAGAATAGCTGGTGTTTGCTGGGATAAAGAGAAGATTATTTCAAATGAACTTGCTCTATTCCATTTTTGTGGGTCTATTACATATAAGTAGTCACTTTTACAAAGTCCCTTGGAGTGATTTTGTTGGTTTCTGCAGAAAGGGATCCAGTTTCAAGGGAATCCAGACAGAAATCCCTTGATTGCTTGAAGTGAAATGGGCAGAGGAGGGTCCTTCCACACACTGAAATAATCAAGTTTGTACACATCTCCTTTCTCTCCCTTCCTTCAATGAAGCCACTTCTTTCTTTCTCTCTGATTCCTTTCTTTCCTTTCAAAACAAATAAGCAGGCCTTAATAAATGACCCCAAACCCTTAGTTAAAGTGGCCTATCTTAGCTAAGTTTAATACATATTCAAGGTAATTAGGTGTATCTAAAAAATTTAAAAATAAAGGTTCATAAGCTTCAGTAATCGTAGAATGCTAAAATGTTGATGTTTTCACTTTGCATACTTCTAAACTAGTAAAACATGCAACTTATAGAAAGAATGCATGCTCACCGGAAAAAAAACTGATCATTTAAATAATTTGACTGTTATTTTAGTTGCCAAACAAGTAACAGTTTGCATATGCAGAAGCTTGCAGAAGAACTATAGTGGTAATAAATATGTAAAGCACATTGTACTGACCCCCGTTTTACTCCTGGATTTTTCACTATCTCTGTATCTTTCTCCTTCTCTGATTGAAGTCTTGAATCCCTCGACTGAGAGTGTCTTGAACTTGAGCCAGAAACAGCATTTGCAGATCTTGAATGACCTGCTTCCAAGTCCTACAGTAGTTTGAGGTAAAGATATATAAACTGAACCCAAAAAATCGCACAAGCTAGCTGAATGGCATAGATAGACAACCATGATTCAAAATAAAAAATTTCTATGGTATTCAGTAAATATTAAGATCAAAATTGTCAACATACCATCCTCTTCTGCTTCTCTTGCTCGATTTCTCTTCCTTCCTTATCCTTTCTCTTCTGAATTTCTTGAGCGATCATATCATTCTCAAGCTACAACAACAGTAATATCTATAAGAATTGACATGGAGAAGACCAAAGCTTAGAGACACGAGGTATAAAACTGAAATGAAACCTTTCTTTTTCTCATTTCTTCTTGTTTTGCATCCACGAACTGCTGAGGGACACCGCTTGAGTTATTCTGAGCACTAAGTAGAAGTCCCCAAAGCTCCTTCATGAATTTCCCAGTATTCTTTTCTAGAAATCCTGTAAGCTGGATCTGGATCTGTTTCCCATCCACTGCCTGAATAACAAGTAAGAATAAGATACTTAACAAAGCAAACTAAGTGCAGTAGTTACACCCAAAATAAAATAAAATAAAATAAAAATGGCGGAAGCAACATGCCTTGCCATCCAGAAGTCCATAGACAAAGTTAATGAGAACTTCGTCCTCAAATCCAAGAAGCTCTGTAGCCCTAGTAGCAATCCAAGGCCTGATAGCATCCAACTTCACCTTCGTCATATCCACCTAAACATGAAGTTGGCCTAAGGTTCCATTTTGTTTAATAAGGAAGAAACGAAAATACAAAATTTCCATCGCCGGTAATAGCATACAAAGGTTCATCCAGGAATCTCCAGATCTAAAAACAAGATTGGCTAAAAAAACAAAATCGCCGTCTCAATTCGATCCACTAATTGAAATGACGAGACCACTCACCGGGTGCTCTAGCTCCGGCGGGAACTTATGGGATTTGAGCAGCTTCGCCTGCTTGTTGGAGAAGCGGGTGTCCTGCTCCGCCGAAGTGCCCTGAGATCACGACGGCGAGTTATTAAACCCCTAATCAAATCCCAACATTTGCATGAAAGTAGAAACCAACGAGGGAGATGGATTGGCTTACTCGGAAGAAGCCGCCTGACATCCTCCTCTTCCTCTAGTTCTTCGAAGCGGAGGAACGGAGAAGCAGAGCGATCAGCAGCACCCGAGAACTCGAAGGTTGCTTTGAACAACACTGAGCAAATGACCCGACCGAGCCCAACAAAACGAGCCGATAGCTAAAGGCCCATTAGTACAATGCAGTTTAAACTCACGTTTATTTTTTTTTATTTTAAAAATAAAAAATATATCGTTTTTTTAAACTAAAATATTAATTTAATTTTTTATATTCCATTATACCCTTCTATTTCAAAATTCCTAAGATTGTGAGCACCTTGATTTTTCCCGTTTCTTAAGCTTATTCTTTTGAGTACTGGTACATGATCTATCTGTGCTTTTCCACACTTGACAAGCAGATAATTAACTTATCTGTGGCTCGATTTTGTGCTTTCTCTGCTGCATAGTTTGTATCGTCGATCGCCTAAGTTTCTTTTGATGTGAAAATGCTGGTTCTTCCTCTCCATTTGTACATCATGCATTCCCAGCTTTCAAGCTATTGAGTGAGCATAGTATTTAGACACCAATCTATCTCTGAAACAATTCATCTTTGCCTTTTGTGCTTGCTTCATCAATTCTTCGTGACTAATTAATCTTCTTAGCTGGGCTGGGAAAGAAGTGAGAATTACTCTCATCGGCTGAAATCACTGTATGGCCGTAGTTGTGAATTAAGCTACTCGATCAGTTAAAATTAGTTCCTCAGTCATTAATTTACATTATCGTCCGAACTTAACACCTCCCGTTAAGGTAACTGGTAATTGTATTGTATTAAATTGGGTACATTTTCTTGTACTCTTTGTCGAGCAACTCGCCGGAGGCTGACCACGACCGTGATCGGCCCAGCGAAGCCGTCTGCCTGATGTTCTTCAGCTTCTTGGCCTCGATCCGGTGCGCTATGACCCAGAAGAGCATCGTCCCGATGGTGGCTGCAAGTATGACAGACCCCATCACCGTGACGGCCACCGCCAGCCACCGCTCGGTCCGCCCCACCACAATGAACGACAGCGCCAGGAAGGCGACGCTGATGAGCACGCACGCCACCCACATCAGCTTGTTGATCACCGTCATCATCTGCTTCTTCGCCTGGCTCTCGATCACCACCACCGACGTCTGCACCACCACCACCGCCAGCGAGATGAAGAGCGACACCGAGTCGAAGACGAAGAAAATCATGAACGGCGTCTGGTGCGCCACGTTGGCTTCCCCCAGCGTCAGCCCGGGGCTCAGACTCTCGTAGTCGACGTAGTCACCCGGCACCGTGAAGATGCCGGCGAAGGCCACTGTGGCGATCAGCACCGCCACCACCGTATTGGAGTTGATGGCGTTGTTCAGGCCGTCCTCGTGCAGCTTGTTTAGCCGCTTTGCGATGCCCTGCACGCGACGCCGCGTCTGCCGCGTGTGCTCCAGCTGCGAGTGCACCTCGTGCTTGATGTCGCTCACCGTCTGTTTCAGCTCACGTGCCGGATTCGTGCAAGCGCCGCCGCCGACCGGCCGGAGCGTCCTCGCGCTCTCCACTCCGTGCTTTTGAAGTATTCCGGCGATCTCCGAGTTCGCCATCTTCTCCGCCGTGTCCAGAGCCGTCTCCCCTGATTTGTTTATGACCTTCGTCTCCAAATCCTCTTTATATTCCAGCAATCTCTTAATAATCTACAAGCAACAGAAACAGGGTAAGCTTCATCGAAAACAGAATCAAATTTTACCTCCCTTTTATTTTTTACACCCTATAGTTTAAAATATTACATAGACTAAAAATTAAATAAACTATAAGGAGGGAAATGAAAATTATTCCCGGAATCAAACGGCGGCCGGCGAACCGTCTTTTACCTCAGCCCGGCCTTTCCTGGCCGCTATATGCAGCGCGGTGTTGCCCTTCGTGTCGACCAAATTAAGCAGAGAAGGTTCATACTCGACGAGCACCTCCACGATCTCCAGGATCGTCCCCTTCACGGCCATGTGAAGAGCAGTTTGGCCTTTCTTATCAGTTCTGGTGGCGATCGCTGCTTCCTTCGTTAACAGAGCCTTCACCACTTCTACGTGTCCATTTCTGGCGGCGGAATGCAGCGCCGTCTTGCCGTTGCTCCTCGCGATCAGCGCAAGACTCTTGTCGGCATTCAAGAGGAGGTTCACCATCTCGATGTGGCCCTGCGCTGCCACGGTGTGCAGCGCGGTGGTGTTCGACAAGTCGACCGTCAGCGAGAGCTCTGGAAGAGCATTGAGGAGCTCCTTCACCACATCTGGCGGATATTAAGCAGTTGTTTCGGAACGAGATTGAATTTACGTTCAAAATAAAAATTTGCGAAAGAATGCCGGGAAAATGAGAGAAGTAATAATACCAACATCGCCTTGCTTGGCGGCGATGTGGAGGGCGTCGAAGCCATTCTTGGCCTTGATGCCGGCCATGGAGGCGTCGTGGTGCATGATCATCTCGTGCACCACGTCAACGTAACCGTACTCCGCTGCGACGAACAGAGGCGTCTCCCCGACCTGGTTCTGCTTGCACAATAAGTCGACCAAAGCCTCGGCAGTGGCGCCGCCGGAAAGAAGCTCCTTCACCGCCGCCAAGTTGCCTGCTCTGGCGGCTGAATGCAGAGGCGTGTCGTCTCGCTTTCCGGTTAGTTGTTTCACCATCTTTTTCCGGCGAAAGGCTGGAGAATCCATCTCCACAGCTTATTTAATTGCCGGAGTCTGTGATTCCTCTTCAATACGGTGGATTAATTTTCTCCATCGAGTTCCTGTTAACAAAAAGCTAACAATTTCATCAAACTCATAATAAAAAACAGGGGAAAGAAAGGATGGAAAAAAAAAAAAAAAAAAGAAGGCTAAAGATGGCACACTGCGTGAATTGATCACATTTCAAAGTCACCACCAAGGATTGTAACGTAACAAGGAGGAGAAGAAGAAGATGCGATCGACAGCTTGAGGAAAATGAAGTTTAACGTTTCTTCCTCTGGAGATGGATCCTCGTAGGGTTCAACAGGCTTCCTGCCTCCCAATTGTTGGGCATTGACTATATCTACACCGGATTAACAGGGACGGATCCTTATTTAGATGCAAGCACCCATCAATTGTTCTACGACAGCACAAGACCGAGTACTTTTCTATTTATTGTATGCAAGTGACGAACAAAGACAAGAACCAGATGCAATCAGACAAATTACATGGAAAAGAAATCAGATTAGAAAAAACAAAGCTACCTTTAACCCTCCTTATTTTTGAAAAATTAACATTTTGCTTGTCTGTATTTAAAAAATAACATTTAATCCTATTTTACCAAAACTTAAGTGTGAAAAGGATAATGATGTCCTTATTTTTTTATCATTTTTTAAATAACATCAAAAGATGAAAAAATATATTTAATTGACTATTATATCCTTTAGTAAAAATCCTCATAAAATTCATACATACATTAGCATAACCAACAAAAAAAAAAAAAAATAACAACCACCTTCACCAAATTAAAAAAAGGCAGAATTCTAAATTGATGAACCACCAAAATCAAATGAAAAATAAAATAAAATTTATCATTAAAAATCTCCTCCTCATAATTAAATGTGGCGTACAATGAATAAAAGACAATTGTGTCATACTCTTTTTTATCATTTTTTTATAATAACCTCAAGAGGGAAAAAGTTTATTGAATTGCCCATTATATCTTTCGGCAAAAACCCTCACTAAATTCATATATGCACCTGCATAAATAATAGAAAAGTAACAACTGTGAAAAGGATAACCGGCTAAAAATTCATTCCACCATCCTCATCAAACTAAAAAAAAATAAAATTCTAAATTGATAAACTAAAATCATTTCTACTTCATTGTATGTCACATTTGATAATGAGGAGAATTTTTATGATGAACTTTATTCCATCTTATTTGATTTTTGATTCATCAATTTAAAATGCGGGCTCTTTTTTGGTTGGGTAAGGGTAGTAGAATGAGTTTTTCGCTGGTTATTTCTTTCAGAGTTGCTTTTTTTTTTTTATGTTGATGCATGTATGAATTTTTTGAGAGGTTTTACCAAGGATATAATAGTCAATTCAATATATTTTCCTCTTTTGAGGTTATTACTAAAAAATGATAAAATAAACCAGGGCACAATTGTTTTTTAACAGATTTCTCATATTTTACTTTTAGTCAAAGAAGGTTTAAATGTTTTTTTTTTAAATATACAGAGATAAAATGTTACTGGATAGAAAACATAGGGAGGTTAAAAATATTTTAGTCTATAAAAAATGATAAATAGATGCTGACAAACAAGCCGAGTTGACGTAGATGATGACTTTGTCATCCCGCCTTGGCAGAGTTAGGAATTATAGAGATATCCACCGGGTCCTGGAGAGACAATACTAGAAAGAGAGGGTCAAAAATGATGGCCAGGGTTCTCACGAAGTCATTCTGACGCTTAATTAATTCCGATAAAGGAGAATGGGGAAGGGGAAGATGAATAGTAGTATAGGGTTTTAGATGTGTGTGTGCAGTGCATACATGTGCCTGAAGGATCGGACTATCTTTTATAAAGTTGTGGCTATACTCTACATGCTCCGAGATCCATGTTGTCGATATCTACATTTTCTAAAATAAATATAGATATTGTTATCCACTTCTTTTGGACTAAACGACTATGTTTCCCAATTCCCATGTTCTTCGGGGAATATTAATGTTACTCGTATCTTCAGCGAATAATAATTTATCGCCTTGGTTGGCCGCCATGTGAGGCGTCGCTCTAGTCAGTTAGGAAGATCCTATCGGCGTTAGTCAGACTTGGTATGGAGTCAAACTTGATACGGAGTCAAACTTGGCGCGGAGTGAGTCAGACTTGGTATGGTGTCAAACTTGGCGCGGAGTTGGAGTTTCACGGAGTCGGACTTGTACAAAGTCGAGTTAATTAACCTCCCGTTGACTTAATTTGATCGCCACATCGACGAGATTGTTGAACTTTTCCTACCCACGTAGCACCTTGATTACTCCCGGTATCACCAAGAATAAAAACTTAACATCTGCTTTATTTTAGTTATGCTTATAGATAGACAACTCACAACCTTGCCTACACATGCATGCTTATACGTGCTTATATAGCTTGATGTTCAATTACTTTGAATATCTGTTGCCCCGGCGACAACACTGCCTTTGGGTCATATCTCTGCTTTAGCTGGACAAACTTTTCCCACTTAGCTAATCCGAAGTGTCTCTCCCAATCGGCCTGCGTCGTATAATGAGGCCAATACTTCTTGAATTTGATCCCTTGTCGATCGCAGAACTCTACTATTTCATTGTTACGGGCATCAAAGTTCTTCCACTCCTCCACGGTACTGGCAGTCCAAAGAAACTCCACAGTGTAAAAGACCTCCTCATCAGGAACTACACCAGTCATGATATCGTTCCACCTGTGTGTACATATATATACACATATGCTAGAATTAGCTAACCAAGTATGTCAACTAATTTACTTTAAATATAATGGGGTATATATATAGATATTACATATATATACCTATTCTTGTTCATGGGGTAGAATAACATAAGGCCCTTGGGGATA
>JBAMIE010000002.1:4270288-4281009 GCA_037177295.1 Kaempferia parviflora | reverse complement strand
ATCAGGAATCTCTCTTAGAAATCGACCAGGCATTGGCCCAGAACCTAGCATAGATGGCATTGAAATTTTACTATCACAGAAAGAACCAGCTGATAAATCTGATGAAGCATGGAAAGATTTTGTTCTTTTCGTGAATCCACGTAACTCCCTAAAATCAATATCAAGAAAAAGGATGTTAATAAGGTTCACCTTTTGACTTGGAAACGTATCACACTTCCTGTTTTAATGACATGATGTTTGTGAGAGGAACTAGCAAAATCTCCTTTACCATGTTTCTGTAATGGGGAAAAGACAACTTTAGTGAACCAAGACAATTAGAAGCACATTCTTTAATCTTTGATGTTCATTTACAGTAGTTAAATCTCAGCAAGTACTTAGAATATATCTACTAGATTACTCATAAGATTGAACCTCATATATATGTCATTTTCTTGGAAAAAAAATACAAACTATTTGAGAGATGCAAAATTAAGCAATGAGCAGAAAATGAGATTAACAAAGGCATCTCTTAGATATCTGGAAAAAAAATATAACTGTAAAATCAGAACAGTTTGTCAACCAACAACAAAAATATTGTACTTTGTGAGGTTCTTCTAAACTCAATTGTGTGATGTATGTTATACTACTTGTTCTATTTAGGGGAAAAAGGGTGATTCTAACAAAAAATAAACAGAACAATCTGTCAAACAATAGAATAATGCAATTCGTGAGGTTCTTCTAAACTCAATTATTCACAATGTATATTACACTAATTGTTCTAGTGAGAAGGAAAAATAAATCAATTAACACCCTTAAACTTTATCAACTAGAAAGCAAACGTAGATAATTTAACTTTAAGACTTCACATAACACAGTTGATTATCATTATTTCAACGAAAAAATACATGCTAGTTGTCCAAGAAGAAGAAAGAGACCAAGAGATAAAGAAGCCCTAATAAAGTGTTGTCAAAGCATACTATACAGAAGGGATCATCCAAGGCCAGCCAAGAAATGCATCCATAGTTCTCAGACAAGACAGTATGAATATTGTTAAAGGAAAAGCTTTAATACTCCTTATATGCATAATAAGCTATCCTTGTGTAGTAGAACCCTAGCAGGAACAACACGGACCCTAAAATCGTGAAGAAAATTCATGATTCGTCAAATGCCAAAAATAGGGTGTGAAGAAGGGCCAACAATAGGGTGTGAAGAAGGACCAACATAAAGAATTGGTACTGAACTAAATTGAGAGGAAAATTAGGTATCATGGGTGCGATCGTCGCCCGATGTGGTTGGCAACCATGATGGAGCCGCCGACGATGGTGAGGGAGCCGAAGAAGAGGAGGGTGACGGTGATCTCTTTGATGCGGTAGCTGGAGTCGCCCATCATAATGTCCTCATTGAAGATGGAAAAGGCATGGTCAACATATGCCATCAGACGGCGAAAGAGGGAGATCTGCGGCACGACTACAGAGGGATCTAGAAGGAGAAGGGAAGAAGAGATCGAAGACGAAACCCTAAAAGGAAAGGAAGTAACTAAGGAGCAAGTGGTAGAAGTGCGATGGAGGAGGAAAGCGTGTATTTGGAGGGCGGAAGTGGGAAGGGATTGTATGGGAGAGGGAAAGAAAAGGCCTTTAGGGTTTGGGAAGGCGGGGAAAACATGGCGGCAACAAAATTTTGGGGAAAAGGAAAAGACAACGGTTTTAAAAACCGTTGTTGTAGTCCCAAAAATCCGTTGTCGTAGTTCCAAAAAGTGCACATAGATAACAGTTTTCAAACCATTGTTGTAGCTTCCAACAATCTATTGTCGTAGCCCAAAAAAATCGCACATAGACAATATTTTTCAAAACTGTTGTCGTAGCCTCCACAAACCGTTGTCATAGTCCCAAAAAAGCGCACATAGACAATATGTTATAAAAATTGTTGTCGTAGTTTCCAAATAATCCCTCAAAGACAACGATTTTTGTTAAAACTGTTGTAAAAAAAAGTAAAAGACAACGGTTTGGCATAAAACCGTTGTCGTTTGGGTGTTGTTGAATAGGGATTTTCTTGTAGTGTTGTATTGAAAATCTGTACTTCTACCCATTCTTGCGATATATTAGATTGCTCATTGGTGTGATCAATGATCGCGGATATTTGAGTATGAGTCGACATAGGCTCCGAACGAAATAACCGAAAAGTATCTTTTGTATTGCTTTATTATTTCCACTGCGACTCTAACATCGAAAAGATTTTTACGAGAGCGATATTCACCTCCCCCTTCTATCGCTATACCGATCCATCAGTTGTGACATATTGACAAATGTAATAGTTTAATAGAGGTACTTCTAGGGTTTTGAAATCTCGTACCGTACTGGGTGAAACAGTCAAAACATTTGCTTCGAGTATACCACCCAAATTCAATATCACTCTACACCAAATTCAAAATCTCGAACCGTGTTGTAATTTGGTCTTTGACTAAAAATATACTATTTCGATATTGTCCCAGCCTAATGTATGATGTGGGTGACAAATTAGAGGTTGAAGGAAGGAGATCAGGCGAAGGAAAAATATTATCTGTGTTGAGTAGTATTAAATTTTGAGTCTGGAATGATAAGTTTCAACTGTTTCGTTCGGTATGGTATAAGATTTAAAACTATGCTCGACACAAATAATATCTCCTTCCTGTGCTTCATTCTTTCTTTTTTCAACTCAAATAAATTTTTGGCATCATGCATCAAAACATCAGTGCGATACCAAAATAGTTCATTTTAGTAAAAAAATCAAAACTTTGGCCTAAGTCAAAATTTTAAACCTTCTAAGTATTTTTTAAACCTAGGATGTTCGTGGATAAATTTATGATCCCAAGTATATTGCGTCTTTGCTTCTTTCACTGTATTGTTATGCTTATAATGTTCTATCTATCTGTTTGATTTTCTTCTTTTTTCTGTTTTTTATTGCCCGCTAGTGGCTCTTCTCTATTTTGTTCTCTTCTTTCCATAGTGGATAGCTTTTTTATTCTGTTTGAAAGATTTATACATTTTCACAATTGCATGTCTTAACAAGTGCTCATGCCCTCTTTAGTCTTCTAAGATCCTGTCACCTTGTGTACAATTATTTATTATTTTTGATTCATATTTTTTAGTTTACACCATTTATTTTGCAAGCCAACGGACACTGAGGCTAGGATATTGAAGATCAAATCAAATGGATTTATAGTGTTTGATCCCAAGTATGTTCCGTCAATATTTTCACTACTATTATCCTTGTATCTTGTTGATATCAAGTGTCATTATTTATCTTGACCAAAAAACGTACTATACATATGCTATAAGTTATAAAATTTTTAGTATTATTATCCTTTCATCTTTTGATACAAGTGGCATTATATATCTTAACCAAAAACGTACTATACATATGCTTCGACAATAATTTATGCATTTGTTCCTGTGTTCTTGTGTGCGTCATAGATATTTATATTTGCTCGTAAGGTTCATTTCTTAAAAAAAAATATGAAAAATATTTTATAAGATTTTTTCGCTTGTTTAACTATACCTTACTATTTAATTAAAAATCTAGACTTTTTAATAATTAACTTTCAGTTAGTTTGGTGAAGTCCAAAATTAAGTTACATTAATATATTTTTTCTTAAAAAAATAATTTTAAAATTTATTATCTTTTTATTATTTTTTTTCCTTTCTTAATATTATATCTTTCTATTTTTTAATAAAATTTAATTTTATCTACTACATATGAATTTAGAATATTATATATATATATATAATATGATTTTGTTTATAAATTTAATTTCTAAAAAAATTATGTTAAAATTTTCATAGAATAAATCATACTATCACTGGATAATGTTGTTTAATTACTAAATAGTAAATATTCATTTTATTAAATTTATCCGTATTCATACAGTATATTGGTGGTAAAAAGGTGAATCGTTCGCCCCAGCGCCTCCGCCAATCCGTCCCAGGGCCAACACAAAAGAAGTAAATCACGTAGGCTACTAGCCCAGACAGTGACTAGTATATAACGAAGAGCAGGCACTTAGCTTTGCCAGGATTTGATCCTTAAACCTCATTGGTGGCAATACCTCATACACTAGTCATCCGTCCCTCCCGTGGGGACCACATTTATACATTATATTACACATAAACGTGTATACAATCGCTATTACAAAGAAAATATTTCTCTTCCATTCCTTGCTTGTCTGCTCGCACCACCAGCAACTGCTTGTCCGTGAAGTTGCTGCGCGTTGATCCTCACCTACTGCAATCATTTTGTAATGGCATGAATTGCTCGTGTCCCCCATGGTGTAACCACGTAGGTTGTTTGCTCAAGCTCGACCTCCTGTGCATGCCGCTTCACAATGTAACTAACTTGAAATGCCTTACCATTCAATTCCAGCTCCTAGAATATCTTGATAGTTTTTGAAGACAATTCTACCAAATTTTATCGGAGGAAATACTAGCGAACTATACAAAATAAATATTACAAACGCAAAAACAAAAAAAAATGAGACAAAATCCAACAAGTTTTGAGTGCCAGGACATTTACATTGCTGATAAGAAAAAAAAAACATAATAATATTGGTTTGTGGCATAACTGTCATTCTTAAACAGCAAAAGAGGACAAGATGTACATGAAAACTCCGATAATAAACAGCAGCAAATTTTGCTTCAAGAATTGTTGAAGTGCTGATGAGATGCTTCAATATGTGGAACTCCAGATACATTCTTAAGGAACCTTCAGTAGGATGACTAAAATAGTTGTTTTGAGTTAACAAGATGAAAAATAATACATAAGCACAGTACGGTGAGATTATTCTGTTGTTGCATTTATGTTCTCACATCTTTCAACATTCCGCCTTTGTCTAGCTCTGCAACTAGATCTTTCAGCGACGGAACTTTACTGGCCAAGGTCCTATACAATCTCGAGTACCTGGCTCTCGTACCGTCTGCTGTTCGTGCGAGGGCTAGCAAGCTAATTGCTTCGGGCAATTGGTCAAACACCTTCTTGATCTCCTCAAAGCTCATGTCAGCAAGAATCAAAGGTCTGGGAACAACTCTCATGATCTCACCACCCTTGGGTTCCTCCACGCGTGCATCCGCTTTAATGACCAACTCAGAGCTAGAATTCGCACCACATTTCACGATGAAAGGGGTCGTAGAACCAGTGTTGAATTGCAAGACATTCCACTGTGATACAACCTCTGCAATGGAAGTCGAATCTGCTTGTGGTTGCAATGTTCGTGTTTCATCATCATGGGGATCATCTCTTTCTGGTATTGTCTACAAAAAATAGTACAAAAATACATTGAACTCAGAAGTCTGAATCATTTATCTTCACTGTTTGTGTCACGTATGTTAAATGAACTACGACCTATATGAAAATTTTATAGATATATCAATAATTTCCAATCACAGCTAATGAACATTCGCTATCAAACTGTTGGATACATTAAACCAATTGTTGGAGAATGTTAACGGACTAAATTTTGAAATGAGAACTACTTAAATCTTATTTAACCAATACAATTATAGAAAGCAAGGCACAACAAAATACGTATGAAAAAATATTGTGCTCAACTTACCTCAACAACTTTACGAGCACCTAAGATTTCCCTCTTAGCACATGGATGATCAATGTCAAGGAGCGATGGCATCCTCTCCAAAAGTTCATCCAGACTTGCAAGCATCATTTTCTTCTTGGATTTAGTAAGCAAACTTGTGGATGTTTGTCTCAGAATTTCCTGCAAGATGAAAGCTATATGTTAGTGCTCTGCAGGACAAACATGGAGTACTCTTTCAAGAGGAAATAGAAAGCAAGGAGACAGAAGATACCTTGACTTCTTTTATGATGGTATCCAATGATATGAGAGATGCCAATCGCGCATCTTCAGCAGCTGTAGATGGATTTCGGATGGGCGAACCGCCTTGCTCTTTTGTTAATAATGCTGAATCACTTCTCATTTGTTGTAAAATCTGTAATAGAGCAGCAGCAAAGGAACTCAGATTTATGTAGGGAAGGAATATTTCAAAAAGAAAAGGTGGTGTGAAATTAAGAAAACCAAACAAATTATGTAGCTCGTCAAACATGATATATAGAGCGCCAAAGGCACGTTTCTCAACAATAAATATGAACCACAAAATCATCGAGTCATGTTTCTCCCAATAATTTAGAGTTGGAAATATGAATCTTTTTCTTTCATTGAGCTCACTATTAATATCATAAACCACGATATAATAATAAAAAGAAACCATGTATTCAAATGTCGATTGATATTGGTTAGCAAGGCTAAAGTGTATCTTCCAGCCACCAACTGATAAATGTATTGTACATGGAGTATCAACTGAAATCACACTCGTCTTGGTTGCTACCATCAGGATCAACTGTAATAGGAAGATTCCAGAGTATCGGCACAGTACATAACTGTACGACTAGACAACGAAACTCCAACTTGATGCGATGCTTTAAATCTCAGCAAAAATTATTTTCATATCTTTTTATTATTGGACACAAGTAATTAACTCTCCACTGAACTAATTGCATAAATACTACAACGAATTGTTAACACCTATTGTTATCCATTAATGGTAACTTTTAATAGAGGAAAAGTCCATCAATGAACCCGCAAATTTTAATTAAGATAGGACAGTTTGTGTTTCATTACCTTTTTTCTCTTATGATCAACAGATTCCAGCGCTGATCGCAGCTTGTTGACATGGGCTACATCCTCAGCTTCCTCTGTTGCCAAAGTACCTGCTATATCCTGTTTAACCCAAATATGATGAAAGCTCTAAGTGGGAAATTTAGAAAGTAACAGAAAAATGGGAAGTACTTAAGGTAGGTTTTATAGTTTAGCACTTTAAATCACTAAAATAAGTACATCCAATAGAATATTAGAAATAGGCGGTCAATATGGATAACAGGATAAGAATGGAGATATGCAGTCAAGAATATTTCTGATTCCCAGTTCATACATGTGAACTCAAGTAGAAAAAAGACATACTAATGGAGTGTTTGATTCATGGAATTGAATAACTATTCTTAGAGAATAAAATAGACCAGGAATAAAATAAATATCTCTTTGATTCATAGAAGGAAATATATATGAAATAAGTATTCTTTATGTTTGACTCATTGAAATATTATAAGAAATAGATACAAAGTTGTTTTTACAATGATAAAATGCTTTACAAGAAATATTGTCTAATTCATCTAGCTCACACAATTTGCCTGGTCCGGTGTGATTGATCCACACTGCCTCCCAGACTAAGCAAACTGGCCAATTAATATGCATTTTCAGATTGAATAGTCCATCCAGCCCGACTTGTTCGTTACCCTCCCCAACTTGTTCTGCCCATTCAGTGCTAGTTAATGCCCAAACCATAGTACACTTGACCCACCCAAATTGTTCAGCCTGCTCAGTCCTACACCGTCCAAAACCCAATGTGCCAGTCAGGACCATTCGGCCCAGCAGTACCTATCAGGCCACCTGGCCTAATCGGCCCTTCTGAATCATCTGGCTCACCATGTCTTGACAGATCAATCAATCCAACCACCTAATCAATTCATTCAACTCACCCCCACCCACCTGCTTGGACTGAAGCAGACCAATTATAATCTGTTGTAAAAATACAACACTACATTTGAAATAAGAAAAAGAGGTAAAGGAATGTAATTGGCCATAAAACTTCAAGAACTTGCAACCATTAGTAGAATAATAACAATAGTAGCACCTTTAAATGTTGCAATTGTGATGAATAAACCCGCTTGGTGTACTCAGACAAAAGTTGGCCCAAAGCATCAGTACTTGGAAGCTGTGCAGTACCAAGACCAGCCATCCATCCATCCATAATGGCAGTTGACAGAAGTTCTAGTTGGCCAGTAGAATTTCCACTGATAGAATCAGCACCCACGACAGAGAGGAAATCATAATTCTCTGCAAGCCATGACCGAATTTGGCGCTGCAACTCACCAGCTGGTGTATGAACAAAGAGTGCAGCAAGTGCCTTATTTCCAATTGCAAAAGTTTTAGCCTCCTCAGTTATTTCTCGGAGCTTTCCTCCAGTAACATGTTGCCTCCACGTCTCCTACACTTACAAACCAAAGAATACTTAGGACACAAGGAAGATATGTGTTAGCCAATAGTCTAAGTAGTACTTTTTCCCTGTCTTGAAAAAAGTTTATACCTGATCAATCCCTCGAAGCTTTAAGACTATGGATGACAATTTAGACTTCTTTTCTTGTTTTATGTTCACCTTAAAACCATGGACTGAATCATAGTGAACCAGAGACCTACTAGGACTACTACCGCGGCTAGAGCTTCTGCTATGGCCATCATTAGCTTTTTCAAGGAACCGTTCTACTGAAGAAACCTACTAAAAAGGAGTGGAACAAGTTTAAATGATTTCACAGATAACAAGAAATGCAACCAGTTCAGTCAGAAACTCTTAGAAGGTAGCAGAGAGTGGGATACATTACCTTGATCGATTGCAGCTCAGGTGATCGAGCAAGGAGAGATCTTATGTATAATATTCTGACACGTGAAACTAGCATAGTGTCCATAACCTTCTTTGGTTCCATTTTACGAATAAATGAAAAAACAGCATCTCTGATCTCAGCAAGTATTTCATGTTCCCTAGCAGCACCAGCTTTGATGACTGCAGCCAAAACCTGCAACACGATTTACATTTTATGAGTAAGACACTCTAGATGTCTTAAGGACTACGAAGTACCAACAAAAAACATACATTATCACACACACAAAAAGAGTATTTGTGATTATTCTAAACATTATGTGGCAAATTGATAATTTCATAACTATAACTAATTCCCAACTTACCGAAACCTAAGATTTGAACCAAACAAATCTTTTTAAAAAGTTGTAGGTTGTTGTAAATTTGAGTGGAAAAATTCTAACCCTAGAATAGCAGTATCAAAAGTTGAATTAATTAAATCATTGAATTTATTCATCTACAAATTGCTTTTAAAGTGTCAAATGTATCACCAAAATTGAAAAGTATATCACTTTGTATTTTTCATAAAGAACCAACTGGGTTAAGTAATAAAGAAAGCAATTTAAGCCATATGCTTTACAATGAAATTTTGGAAGACTACACAATTTATACTAAGCATCAGACTATCATCCTGCAATGCAAGGACACAATTTACCATATAATTCACAATAAATTATGATACATGCTGAATGAGTAACAAGGATAGCAATAAATACAAGCTCCACATGGAACCAAGAAAAAACCAAGTCAGACTAAACATAGTTAACTCCCTCATGTCATCCGAGACAACTAGCATGCTCTTTATTGTCCAATGTGAGAGTCACCACAATTTCATATAGGTAGTGGCGATAAAAAAAAAACTACTCTAGAAATTCTAGGGTTTTTAAAGTCCACGAGTGTGGAGGAAGCCAACAAGAACAGGAATAATAAGTGGTTCTTCATCTCATTTGTTTTTTCTTTTATTCTCCTCTTCACATCTTCTATTGGCTAGGGATAGGGGAGTATGCAAGATGAAAAAGAAGAGGAAGGTGGGAGAAAATCAAGAAGCAATCGAAGGTATAAGCAGGAAACAAGGGAGGTAGCACAAAAAGAACAAGGGAAATGGGACTGAACAAAAGGAAATCAGAGATTAGGTCATCACGTTTGATTTTGATTGGTGTTGAAATGCATCGTGTAGGCATAAACTTAGTAGCTATCCAAATCAAGAACAAGATCTGTAATGATACCAAGATTTAACATTAACATTTGTGAGATCATTGAGTACTTTGCCTATTAGACAATGTTTGTAAGTGCAAGTACAATTACCTGCATCTTCCCTGTTGTCAAATAGAGACTATGCACATTGTGTTTTGCAAAAATAGCATCATGCAACTAAGTTAAATAAACATTAATATCTACCATAATGAGGTAAATCCTTTATTAACACACTTGATCTATACAATCAAAAATATATACCAGCATCAAAAGTTTATTAGCACCATCAGATATTGCAGCAAAGCTCTCAAACTCGTCCGGATCAAAATCAGCAAGTGCAGCAGTAAGATACCCTCCAGCAGGTGTTGTCTTTCTTATCTCATTACTTGATTTCACAAGAGCTCCGGTGTTTTCATTCTTGTCCTGTGAACCAGGCAATGCTATGGCATTGAGTGAAGGTACTCTGTTGTTGTCACTTCTGCCCAAAATAGAAAGAAGACATATATATTGCAGTCTTAAAAACTAGAAAAGCATTCAAATGTAAAATGTACCTGTTTAAGTCTCTACCCTGCATGTCCACAGTTCTTCCAGCAGCAGGGCTCGAGATAATCTAGGGGATAGTTGAGATGGAATGAACAACCAAAAAGAATGTTTCTTTTGAGTTTATTCAGCTTGAACAATATTTATAGTTCCGAGCATTGATATATTGCTTACTCCCAAGCTTGTCAAGAACGAGAACTCAAATACAATGAGAGGTTCATAGGATAGGAGCATAAATGTAAGATCATACAATTAACCAACAATAATTGTTTGCAATATCAAAATAAGATGTTATCATCAATGTTGTCACCATCATCAACCTATATTTGTCCCAACTCTTTGGGGTCGGATACAATAACCCAACCCCAATGAATTCAATGAGATAATATTATTGTCACTGTTAGAATATTCTAAATATGGTTAGGAATAATTCAGTATCTCTAAATATGGTTAGGAATAATTCAGTATCTCTAAATATGTCTAGGGATAATTTGGTAT
>JBAMIE010000002.1:4139058-4150216 GCA_037177295.1 Kaempferia parviflora | reverse complement strand
TGATCGATTAGGCGGCGTTCTGTGAACTTCACAAAACGCGATCAAAGCCTGCCAATCGATCAACTGATCGATTGGCCAAACTTTAATTTGCACAAGAGAGTCAAGACCTAACACAACTTGACTCAACGTAAGTCAAACCCAACATCCAGTTAACCGTGACCTGTTGGGACTCCTCGTGCCTAGCATCTGGTCAACCAAGACCTGCTAGGACTTGTCACCAAGTGTCCGGTCAAACCTTTGACCCACTTGGACTTTCCAACTCGTGCCAAGTATCTGGTCAACCCTTTGAACTACTTTGACTTTTTGTCTAGTGCCAAGTATCCGGTCAATCTTGATCCACTTGTACTTCCCAACACCAGATGTCCGGTCAACCGTGACCCATCTGGATTTCCATTGCTTGGCTTCACTCACCAGGTCTTCCAAACTTGCCTAGCTTCACTCACTAGGGCTTTTCAGTCTGGCTTCACTCACCAGAACCAGGCTTCACTCACCTGGATTTCCCAACCGCCCGGCTTCACTCACCAGGACTTTCACCAGGCTTCACTCACCTGGACTTTCTATTCTACCTGGCTTGACTTACCAGGACCAGGCTTCACTCACCTAGATTTCTAATCTTCCTAGCTTCACTCACTAGGACTTGCTAGCTGCCTGACTTTACTCGTCAGGACTTCCAGTCAAGTATCTAGTCAACCTTGACCTACTTAACTTCTGTTCGACAATCTCCTTGATAGACAATATCTATCTATTGTCAAACATAAGAACACAAGCTTGATTCAGTTCAAGCTTAGTCAAATAGGTCATCCTGACCTAGGGACAATTGCACCAAGCAATCTCCCAATTCATTGTCACAATACATTGTCAAACATCGAAACATCTAACCTTGAGACCCAAGCTTGACCTAAGCTTGTCCGGTCAACATGGTCAACTTGACTCGGGGACAATTGCACCAATAGCCTTCCCATCCTTCACGTCTTGCCTTCTAGAAGCTTCCATCGGCCTCAGTCCTTGTTGTCGGATCTTCCAATGCCAAGTTCTACTTGGACTTACGCCACCAAGACTCCTTCTTGGATTTACACAGCCAAAACACTTACTTGGACTTCTCCTCCAATGCTAGGATCACACTTGGACTTTCCTTTACTGTACTAATCTCCTGCACACTCAATATGCATATTAGATACAATAATTAACCTAATTTAAATATTTGCCTAAACATCAAAACCCTAGGCACTAGATTGCTCCAACACATCCAACTTGGATATAAAGAGGAAGAGGGCTATGATTCACCCGTCCAGCCCTACACCTCTCGGAGGTTTCTTGGTAGAGTTACATGTCTCGTAGGGCTTGAACCTTCTTCGGATTGACATCAATTCCCCATTCAGTGATGAGGTATCCTAGGAACTTTCTTCCCTTGGCCCCAAATAAGCACTTTAGGGGTTTAAGCTTCAACACATACTTTCTCAATGTTTAGCAGATTTCTTCCATGTACACGATGAGTTTCGAAGCCCGAATGGACTTTAGTAGGACATCATCCACATTGACTTCCATGTTTCTCCCTATTTGTTTTTTGAATTTTCCCGTTAATAGGTGGATCCTGCATTCCTTAGTCCAAATGGAAAGACTGTATAACAGAAAGTACCATCAACAGTGATAAAACTGATATTTTCTTGATCGTCCTGAACAAGAGGGATTTTATCGTATCCCTGATAGGAGCTCAACATGCAAATCAACTCGCATCCTGAAGTGGAATCCACCATCTGATCTATATACATGACTAGGTAGCAATCCTTGGGGCTCTCCTTATTCAGGTCACTGAAGTCGATGCAAACTCTCCATTTACCGTTAGGCTTGGAGACTAGGACCACATTGGACAGTCAAGACGGAAATTATACCTCTTGAATGTGCCCATCCTTCAGCATTTGTTCGACCTTCACGCGGATGATTTTGTTCTAATCCACCGAAAAATCACGCTTCTTCTGCTTGAATGGAGAGAATCAAGGGAAAGATGAAGCTTATGTTTTCCTATGGATGGAGCCACTCCCTTTATCTCTTGAGGAGATCAGGCGAAACCGGATCAAACAGTCCACTAGTTCTTTCTTGGCATCAGGTAGAAGGTTGATAGATATCCTTGTGGCACTTTCGGGCCGATCATAATACAGTTGGACGTGCTTAGGCCCAATCGGCTCTTCCTCCGGGAGTAGAGGTTCCTCTTGAATGGCGTACACACTTCCTTCTTTAGTCCTCCAAGTCTTGCGCACTTTTGTCTTTATCATGTCCCCGCAACAACTTCTTGCTATCAACTATTCCCCCTTACCTTGCCAACGAGATCCTCCACTGGAAACTTGATCTTCTGCTCAAAGGTGGAGATAGCCACCCAGAATTCATGCAGGGTTGGCCTCTCCAAGATGACATTGTAGGCAAATGGGGCATTTACCATGATGAATGTCCTTCTCCTTGTTCTCATTAAGGACTCCTCTCCCAGAGAGACCACCAACTTGATATGTCCCATCGGCTGCACTTCATTTCCTATAAATCCATAGAGAGCAATGGCAATTGGTTGCAGTTCTCTTTAGTCAAGATACATGTTGTAAAAAGTTTTCTTGAATAACACGTTGAGCGAACTTCCCGTGTCGACGAAGACTCTAGACAAACGACTATTTTCTATGATAGCCAGGATGATCAAGGCATCATCATGGGGAAGCTTGATCCCTTCCAAATCCTAAGGCCTGAAGCTGATCTGGGCCCAGCAGCCTACTATTGACTACATCCAACTGCATAAATTTCCAGACGTTGTGTGTGAGATTTATGGGCTCTACCTGAGTCTCCATCGATAGGGCCCCCAGAGATCATATGAATCTCCCTTATTATCGTGTTGTTCCGATTTTCCTACTCCCCTGCTTCCTAGGATTCCTTAACATGATCTTCCGGCTGGTTAGGCCGATTGTCTAATGCAGGAGGATTGACCGGGCGATTGATTATGCCCGAGTTGTTACCCTGTTGCGCCACCAACTGTGGTGCTAATGTTGGAATGGGTAAACCTTATTCCTCCGCTCAACGCTTGTCCCGAGTGAATTGTTGGCACTCCACAGAACTATGCGTAGGTGACCGGTGGTACGTACAATATTTTTGGTCCCACTTGGTATATCTGCCCGATCGGAGTCCCCGGATAGGCGGGATGATGGGTTGAGGTTCTCTGGGGTGAGAGGAAGGATGCGATTGTTTTCGGTCTTCCCTTCCACTCGAAACTGAAGGATAATATTTTTCTTAGACAACCTCATCTTCTTCCACATTTATATATTTTGCTACCTCCACCAACAGCTTATCAAAATTCTCAAAGGGGTTCCACACAAGAGCCCGAAAGAAGTTTCCTTTCTGGAGGCCATTGGTAAAAGTGCTTATTAATA
Source organism: Kaempferia parviflora (assembly GCA_037177295.1). Lineage (NCBI taxonomy): Eukaryota > Viridiplantae > Streptophyta > Magnoliopsida > Zingiberales > Zingiberaceae > Kaempferia > Kaempferia parviflora. Next base: position 4,146,815 of record JBAMIE010000002.1, on the reverse strand, counting down.
TTTCTGCGTTGTTGTTGGAACATCCTACATCGCCTAGTTGAACCTCTTGAAATACGATTGCAATGACTCTCAAGGTCCTTGCTTGAGCGCAAACAATGGATGATTAGTCTTCTGGTACTTTTTGCTACTAGCAAAATGTTGCACGAAAGCATCTAACAAGTCTTTGAAGCATGTGATAGATCCGACCCGCAGTCGATTTAACCATCCTTGTACAGATCCCGAGAGAGTTTAGAGAAATGCTCAACATCTTATGGCATCACTATACTAATGAAGAAGGGTGACGTTCGTGAACCTCCGAACATGTTCTTCTGGTCAGTGCTATCATTGTATTCTCCAATAGATAATTTCTTGTAGTCTCTCAGTAACTTTTTAACCAGGACTTTTTGGCAGAAGGGGGCATTAAGTTCTTCAGGAGTTTGTTGGTCTCCCACACCCCCCCCCCCCCCCCGAGGACTCGGATTGGTGAATGCCTCATGCTTAAGCTTCCCCCCAAAGCATGAGTTCTCTCTCCAGTCCTCTCTAGGATTCGAGAGTGTGAATCAACCACTTACTCCTCGGACGCCCATCGCTTTTGATCTCATTTATACTGTTCGTATTCTTCCGAGTTCATGCTGACATTGATTCGTTTAGAAGGCTCTATTCCTTACTATCCCAGAACATGATAGTAAAAGTGTGTTCCCACAGACAGCGCCAAATTTGATCCTATCCAAAAGTCATGACCAGAATCGAGAGCTTCCAAGTGATAGGTTAGGATTGTATAGGATGAAAAAGATAGACATGGTGGAGATTAGGGTATGTAGATAAGTTGAAGATAAGGCTAAAAAGATGGGTTAACTAGGAATGTGGTTTTTATAGAAAATAGAAGGGTGAAGGTTGTTGGATCGATGACATGGAGCTACAACTTAAACAATGACGAGAATGTTGTAAAAGGTGAGGGATAGGAACTTACAACCAGTGCACGTCTTTTACCACTGAGAGCACCACAAGATGCTGCAGAGCAACCTCCACACGTCTGTTGCCTCTAGATGCACTGAGATGATGTAAAACCTACGCATACGTAACTGACAACATTAGCACAAGAAATCAAGGAAAAGGTCCCTAACTCAGGTACTCTGATGCTCAAGGAAACCATCCTCGATGCATAAGATGAATATGCAGATGTAGAAAGCAGAAATGAAGAAGACGATGAGTAGTCGTTTTAACATACTCTTGTGAAAAAGTTTCAAAAGTCTCTTCCATATATGCATGCATACCTTTTTATACTACCTGTTAGACCTCAGTTGTATCGAGGGGATAGAGAATATTTCCGTCAGAGAGCATCGAGTGAAGAGAAGACCAGAAAGCCCAAAATGTACTAGGAGAAGCATCTGCATGTCATGTTGGTGGAATCTCTAACAAGTAGTCATTCTGATAAGCTATTGTGATTTTTTAGCAAAGTTGTTCCCTGACAAAATGTCCGAGCGGCATGCTCGAATTTACATAAGGCATAGAGATTCTAGGATAGAAAGTTGGTCACGGAGGGACTATCTCAATGATGGAGAGATCTCTAAAGTGTCCGGTCGGTCCCTGAGCTGGCCAGACAAGGGCTTAAAGTGCTACTAGTGTGCCTAGAGCGCTCGGATTGGTGTGAAGCCTGGAGAGTCTATGTCACCAAGGATTAGAAATACTCCCAGGCGGATTTGTGATACTTCAAAGAAGGGCGCTAGAACGTTTACATGGTCTCTAGGCTGATCGGGTAAAGTGTTTAAAGGGCCACGAGATTGAATGAAGTGGAGATATCAAAACAAGAGAGATCGGGAATACTCCCGAATAGACCCTCTTGATAACGCGGGTAAGAGCTCTAGGGTGTCAGGTCGATCCTTGAATCGGCTGGACAAGGGCTTAAAGATTCTTGGGGCTGGAATGAGATGTTGGGGGTCTGAGACTGTCTAACTTCGACCCCAACCAGCAGACGACCCTGTGACTTTGTCCCTTATCTATGGGAAAGCCTGAGCGGGTCTGATCAATAGTGGGTTAACCAGACCAACTACATATATCCTCACTTCAACCTTCACGGAGGACTTTGACCTCCCGTGACGAGGACTTTAACCGGCATGTCATAGACTTTCTAAGGTCTACTCCTAACATATTGTATCAACAAACATAGGTCTAAGTTAGCCTGCACAGATGAGTTGGGCTTGTGCTAAGATGAGTTGGGCCTGTGCTAACCTAGGCCTGACCAAGTAGCTTGCTTGAAGAGGCAATGACAAATCAGATCAGGCCCAATCAGGCACACTAATAAGACAAACTCATCATGCTTGAGTTGTGTCCTACTCGACCGGCATCTCACGACATCTCTAATTGTTTCACTCTTACGCGATGATTGGATATACGTAGTTCAAGCAAGGCACCATATCACAACATCTAGCCTAATTGCATTACTCCGACCTACGGTAGCGTAATTCCATATGGGTAATTTCCTCTCAAAACTTTGTCATTAAGCCTTAGGATCAGGCCTGGCTCAAGTCATAGGCTATTAAGGTTTATGCCTAGGGCCCCTATAAAATTGGGGCTCACTATTATTAAAAAAAATTAAATATATTTAATAATTAAGATTTAACTCTAAATACAGTTGTATCATAGAATTATAAGCGCATGCAGAATGATGCAGATGCATGGCTTCGATTTTCAAAGTTTAGAGTTTGCTTCGATTTCCGATTCAATACTTTTCAATTAATTTCAACAATAAATATCATTTAATTATATATTAATTATAATTATTATATTATCTAATCTTAAAATTTTATATAAAGATACCAGATCAAATTTTAGCAATTGAAAAATCTAACAATTTATTCAATTATAAACAATTCTATAAAAAAAAATTACATAATCTAGTAATTTTATCAATTGAAAAATTTTATTATTAAAACTTAAATATAAAATTTTAATTAATAATTCTACATTTCAAAAGTTAGAAAACTAAATTTTATATAAAAATATATTTTTAAATTAAAAGGACTAATTTTTTTTTAGTCTAGAGTCCTATAGAACCTTGAGACGGCCCTCCTTATATGTAAAATTTTACCTTACCTCATTATCTAAATACTAAAGCCCAACACTAATCTCAAATTACTTCTCCTTAACACGATGCAGCTGCCCTCGCTGTCGCCCACCAACGTCACCACCTATTTCACTTTTCAGGCTAAAAGGAAATTCCTTGTCAACCTCGATGCCCTTTTATAGATTTTTCCCAAATACCGGAAGCGGTATTGGAAACAAGTATTAGATCAGATCCGATCCGATATTGCAGCCCACAAATCCATTTAGTTTTATAGGTATATTCCCTACCATTTTTTTCCTCTCTCTCCCCGTCGTTTCATTAAATTTCACTGGAATTCAAAAGTTAAATCCTTTCCACCAAAACCAATAATTGAGGGAGGTCCAATTATTGGAAGATCTGGAAACATTAATAAATTTTCAAGATTCCTCAGGGACAATCAATGCCTCACGCTTGGCTTGTGACTCTAATTATGAAGCTTAATTAATCAAGCAGTGAAAATTTCTCTTTGCCCCTATATTTATTGTTGTTTTTTATTTTCACCTCGTAAATTTGATGTATTGCATTCTTATACAGTCGATGAATATCCATTATTATATATTTCTTGTTATTTATTCAGCAAAATTGATATATAATTTGTTAGTGTGGTCAACTTCTAGTTAACCTTAACCAAGTTGACCAAACTTAATTGATAAGTTTGAGTTGACTCGATTTGAGTTTTGATATTTAATCCATATATTTATTGATGAGAGTGAGATGTTTAAGTGAAAGAAGAGATTATCATAGGAGGAGATTATTAGTATAATTGACCTTGGGTTAGATTGACAAAAAAAAATTGACTTGAATATCAATTATTGGGCGAAGAGTCAAGTTAGTTAAGATTGATTCAATACTTAACGGTGGAGAAGTTTAAGTGGGTCATGATTATTCAGACACTTGACGGTCGAAAGTTCAATAGGGAGTTGACATGAGAAGTGAAGTCCCGACAAGTTAATATTGACCGGATGTTGGACAAATGAAATCCTAGTAGGTTAAGATCATTTAGATACTAGACAAAGTGAGAATTCAGCCTTGGTAAGACTGAAATATAAGTATCATTCGATTGCAAGCTAGGGAGTAGTAATCACATGATAAAACCCTAAACCCTAAATTCAAGGTTTGATGTATGATCAATCGATTGATATGTTTGATCAATCGACTGATGGGCATAACAGTTAATTGATGAGTTTAAGTATTGACTGATGATACTATAGCAACAAATAAATTGCTTGAAATTCGATTGAATAACTTGACCGATAGATATAGTAACAATCAATTGAATCATTGTTGCAATAAATAGAAGATTTTTGGGTCAACTATAACACTCGACTATTTGAGCATTAATTATCTGATAAATTGTAATAGTTGACTATTTGTGGTCAATGTTGAGTAGGTAAGTGTCATTCTGCAAGTGCAATGGTCGATTTAATTGGAGCAATTGACTGATATGAAAAAAATCATCCGACCATTTTATTGGAGCAATTGACTGATATGAAGATATCGTCCCTTACCTGAAGGCTATAAAGGATAGGTTTTGAGGAGGTTCTCACCATTGATTTTTTTGGAGAAGAGTGTTACTGCATTTCTAGACCTCAGGAGTCAATCCAAAAGCATTCAACAGCAAGCAAAACACAATTTTTTTTTGTAAATTATTGATTTACATTGAATTCATTGTTTTTTTATCTTTGTATTTGTTTGTATTTGCTTATAAGAACATGTGTTCTATAAGAGGTTTCTCTACCTTTAGAAAGTTTTTGATAAGGAGAAACTAGTGTATTATCATTAAGACAATAGGTTGTGGAATAAAACTTGAGAGCTCCAAACTACATTAAATTGGTTTGTCTCTATGTTTGTTTTTTCCATTGTATTGTATGTTTTTGTTTCCGTTGTATATTGACTTATTGTAGACGATCGAGTACACGATCAAACAAGATTGAAATCATAGATTGTTATTCAGACCACTTCTAGCGATGTCATCAGTCCCAACATAATTAAACTAAGATATATTTAGTCAAATTGATATTATATATAAAATAATAATTAATGACAATTATGTAATAGTTTTACAAAGTTATATATAAAGGGCAAAATGTAATTTAGACTACTTAGGAAGGCAAAGTGCAAATTGATCATTCGGCTATTTGGCTCAAAATTTAAAATGCGTTTGAATGGAAATGGAATTTAAGGAGCAGGAGGAGCACGAGAGTCATGTTTCGTTCATAAGCAATTAATGTTTACATATATGCATGTGATGAAAGATCCATTCTATTAATTGCTAATATTAATTGCTGTAAGTTTTTGCACATGTTAAAATTGTGGTTATTTATATTTTTAATTTCTTATTATAAATAAAAGATGTCTCTACCATTAAATGTTCTATTTTCAACAAAAGAAAATGTTGTGATCAAAACAGTAAGCATGAATTGATTTTCTTTTTAATATATTGTAAGTACAGATAGAAGTTTGTCAACTAGTTAAAATAACATAAGGTTTCAATATATTATTATTATTATTATTATTATTATTATTATTATTATTATTATTAATCCAGGTATCCAATCTTAGAGGTGATCGATCTAGTCCAATGAAAATTTTCCACCAACCACTATCATAAATTAGGAAGCCTTAATAGAGGGACATCCAAATGACCAACAAGTAATATATTACTTAAACCGAGAGAGATAATTAAAACTATGCTGAGCAATGATATATATATATATATATATATATATAATTCATCTATCAAGTTTTTACGATATGACTAATCTTAAAGATGATAATCTCAGTCTCATAGAGATTTTCCACATACCACTAAGGTAAATCGGAGAACATCAATGAATCATAGCGGCCGGTTCAATGTCACAAGTAATTAAAACTCCTCAGATATAATGTACCCTAGATATTATTTAAATCCTCATTACTTAGGGATCCCGCTCATAACTTATCATCGCACCGTAGCCTCTTGGACAACAATGATGTTAATATGATAGAATTGCACATGGTTCAAATAGTGTGTGGATAACTAGGTTACGGTTTGTCAAATTGAACTCAGTAGAATTGATTCGATAAATAGATAAATTTTTAGTGATTGTTTAGTTTAACTATATAATTTATTAAAAAGATTGTGAAGTGTGTATAAATTGTGCTCTAAATTTATCTAGGGAAGGCCATATATCTTCAGAATTAATTGGGTAAAACTCAGATACTTAGATTATACAAAAAAAAAAAAAAAAACTTGTGAAGTAGAATAAAAAACAGTGTCTTATATATAGGGACACATCCCCTCTGACAACTGAGTAGAAAAGATAGCTCAATAGAATGTGGATTCCATGTCAGAGAAGTTCGGGTGTGTCTAATACGCTCTATGAGAATATCCTTGTTCGGCTCATACAGTTTATGAAAACATTTCAGTCCGAAAACATCCTCGCTTAGCTTATACGCTCTATGAGAACATCTCTACTCGGCATATACGTTCTATGGGGACATCTTTATTCAAGAAAATCCTCCCTTAGTGTGCGCATATACTTATGAGGACATCCCCTGCTCGACTCATATATACACTATATAAAAATATCTCTGTTTGAGAATATCCTCGCTCAATCCCTCCATAACGGTAATACCCACGTTCATCCCCATACAACTGTGTAATTTCTAACGAGCATATTAATGAAGAAACAATTACACCCGTGTGAGTGATTCACTACAAGAAAACCATGTATTAGCGACGGTTTTTGTGACATATTATTTACTCCATCGCTAATAGCGATGGATATCTTATTCGCTTTAGCAATTAGCGATGGAGTAAATACGTGGTCAATAATTGTATAATAAAATTTAAAAAATCAGCCGATTATAGCAACGAAGTAAACTGTTGCTAATCACTACTCACAACAAAAAAGATGGATATCATGACCGAAAAATTAGCAGCGGCTGACAAAGTGATAATAAAAGTAAAATCAATAAAATCGGTCATAGGTAACCGTTCGTAAAACCACTTCAATTGGTATTTTTTTTTTTGTAAAAACGATTACAAAAATATTTCTGTTGGCCACTTTTAGAAGAGGTCAAATTACCGCCTCCTTAAGTTGCCTTTGGGAGCTGTTAAGACCGTCTCCAAAGGTTGCATATGAGATTAAAAAAAAACCGGCCACATGGTTAAAGATCAAATTCCTATTTTCCTCTCTTCGCATCGCGAATCAATCTCACGATGCACCCCCCCCCCTCCCCCTTTTGCCTCTTCACCTCACCACAAACGGTCAGCGACCTCCACTAATATTTAGGGACAAAACTAATATTCCGTCGTTAATAGCGACAGAATATTTAAACATGCATCGCTATAATCGAGAAAATACAGGGTTTCCTACCTGATCTCACATTCACGCGATCAATCTCCCCTCTGTTGGACTTTCCGAGCCACAAACACTGTTTTTTGCATTGCGGAAACCTCAGAAGTCCGGCCACGGATCCGTGCGAAGATAAATAAAATTAAATACTTGTACATGTAACTAACCTAGATCTATCTTAGATCTACATGAAGAGAGCTTTACCCTTGATGCGCGCCCTTCGCTTATCCCGCTCGTCCAAAGGATGTCGGATCTCCTAGAGTGTCAAGTGTACACTCCTCTATATGTATCCACACGGACAAAAGATGGAGAAGAGAACACCTTAGGTGTGCTAG
>JBAMIE010000002.1:3996125-4008245 GCA_037177295.1 Kaempferia parviflora | reverse complement strand
TAACCCCGGAATCTAACATAACCTCACTTTTGCTGAGGTTATCTGATTCCGGGTTTCATACCCAAAATGCTGACGTGTCGGGCATTTACCATGACTTGGTAATCGCCGAATACCTAAACCAAACAAGGTAATGATGGATAACCTTAGACAGATAACCAAGGTAATCAACAATTACCTTGAACCAAACACACCCTAAGTTTCTACATGTGTTGTTTCATGCTTTTAGCCCAACATATTGATCTTCATACCATTTTTTTAATAAAATTTTCCTTTTAGCATAAAGGGAACACAAAGATCATACAGATTTCAGAAGCTCCCCTTCATTTCTTCTGCCCATTCTTTATTCTATTAATAATATCCTCATTGCTCATTAATGTCCTCTTCTTCTCCAGTAATAGATCCAAGATACCTAAAACTCGTTAACTTATAATTCTTTAATTCTTAATTATTTCATGGTTATCCATCTTGAATATTTCATTGATTCTTCTCTTATTCAGGAAACTACATATTCAATATATGTTCTATGTATTTTAAATGTTTTGTTTCTAATTTTTTTCTCTGCAATTCAAGATTCAAGTTTAATCTAGCTATGCTCATCTTTTTCCTAGCATATGTATCTATGTCGGCACATGTGCATGATTTTCCAGAAAAACTTGCATACTTTTCGTAGCCTATTTATACAAATAATCTAGAAAAACAATCAATATAGTTACAATTCCAACTAGACTACTTTTCTCCAAATGTTCATTTTTTTCCGACTTTTGGTAAGTTGAACACAGCTTGTGTTTTTTATTTGATTATGTGCCTAAGCATTAGAGCAATTTTTAATCTTGATTGATATTTTTATGCTTCAAATGTTTGTTTTTTTCTTTGAGATAAATTTTGCAGTTTAGGTGCACCTTCGATACTGGTCTTATCTGATGTATCATATTGGTCCCCTATCTACTAGGTAGCATGCGAAGGATGAATTGGAAACAAAAAGAGTTTTTCAAAAACCGGAAAGCTGACTCAAATCCAGGTGGATTTGCACCACTAACAAAATTCAGATTTTCTCGTACTCTGAAATTGCTATTTTCCTGTAGCTGTGCTATCTTACCATTTCTTACACTTGTCAAACATTTTGATGCTGATTCTTTTTTGCCTTGTTTCAGTTTCCAACATTGCTCCTTCCAGATCTGTTTTCAAGTCTGTAACTAGTTCAAACAATAGCAAGGGCAGAGTTCCAGTGTCCCCACTTTCAACACCTCCTGAGCAACATTTACCTGTCACATCTGCTTCAGCGTTTGGAACTGGCAATGATTCACATCATCATGATGGTATTGCTTCGTCAAATCTAAACAAAGAAAAAATTGGGAACTTCGAAACGGAATTACCGCGGAAGGTTCAGAGTGACGATAAACCCGATACAAGTGGCCATGATGCAGGTCATACTGTTGACCATTCAATGGATCTGCGTCACCGTCTGATCACTGCACTCTCAAAAAATCCCAAGGGAATGAACTTGAAGGTAAATTTAGTTTTGCTTATAGTAATTTAACCACATTTGGTACTTATCCTTCTTCAGGTTTAAACATCTTATGATTTCTGGTTGTATAATTCCATTTGAAATCTCCTGTTGGTTGTCACAGTTAATCTTGGTGTATAAGCCCCTTAAATGAAGCCAACATGTACTCCACACAACAAATTTGATTAACTAACACTGCCTTGTGTTCAATCTCGTCTTCTTTTCTACCACAAAACTACCTTTTTTCCTCACAAGTACTGCAAAACTTTGCTCATCTGACTTATTTTAATTTGTATCAGTTACTTTATAAAAAAAATGGGGACTGTTATTTGAGGTGTGGAAATGGTGAGGATAGGAATTGTAAGGGTGATGGCAAGGGAAACGTTCTTTTGGTTGTTTGAAACGAACTGTAGCTTGTTGAATTTGGTGCTTGATGGTGAGGCCAAGTGTTTCAGCTAGAAGAGGTATTGGCGAGCTAGTATTTCTCTAGTTTTAGGAGTATCATATCTAGTAAACTAAATTTTGTGGTACAGTTTTTTTTCATTGGGAGTTTGTGATATCCAGTTGTTCACCTTGTTTGGTTATGTGCACAACTAATGTTATGTTAATTAATATATACTAACATAGACTAATTTCTATTAAATTAACCAGGTTATTTTGGTTTATTTATATAAGTGGACAATAGAAGGCAATCTTTATCCTCTGTATGGTTTTGGTGCCTAATCATAATGAGATGTGGAAAATGGCTTGGATTGCCATTGTCAATGTCCTTCCCTCAAGGGGCTAATTTTGGAAACCCTAGATCATAATGAGTGGCTCTAATATCATGCTAATTTTGGGGCAAGATATTGTATTTCATATATCCTAAAGAGATATTTACATAATATTTATAAACTCAACCTAAAAATCTAATATCTAAAATCTTAATGTGAGACTAACACTAATAACCCAATTAACCTAATACTCTTAATAGTCTATGAATAACACATATGAAGAAGGTTTATTTTGTATGAATTGGTGAGTTCATCTAGTACTAATGCAAAATGATAGAAACTTGAGTTGGTTTTTGATGTAAACTTGCAATTACAACAAAATCATTAGTAATTCTCCTAGTAACTTTAACATTAGTGGCTACTTATCACATGTTCTTTATTGCATTATACAATTTGTCATTTGTTCTTACCCCACCACAACGATTGATCTTTTAAAGTCAATTAAAATCATACACAAATCATTGTTTTTCTTTTTTTGTTTAAATGCTTTACTTGAAGGGGAGCTTTGACATCCCGGTAAAGTTGCTACCATATGAACTTGAGGTCACGGGTTCAAGTCGTGGAAACAATCTCTTGCAAATGTAAGTTAAGGCAGGGTACAATAGACCCAATGTAGTCTGATTGGACCCGCATTGGTGGGAGGCTCATACACCGGGCTGTTCTTTTTTTAAAAAAATGTTGTACTGAAGCAATTTTAGTTTTTAGTTTTTAGTTTTATTATTTCAAATTTAGACAGCATATCAAATTCCTCTCATTGGACACATTGAGTATTTTATTTGGATAATTTGATTTCCAGGCTTTGGAGAAAGCAGTCGGAGAGAGACTGTCAACCTCTTCTAAGAAGTTTGAAGGCATCATAAAAGATGTAAGATCAATTGTCTACACAGGCATTTACATTTACCAACTACTTGTTATGCCACCTTTTTCTACAGATTGCAACTTTTCAAGCTCCAGGGAGGTACTTTTTGAAATCTGGAATGAAGTTGGAAAGCATCAATCCACAAGCACCTAACTCTGGGAGGTAAATCTCATAAATTGTTTTGCAATCAATTGATTCTTTGGTTTACTTGTTTGCTTCATTAACAAACTTGGGTCTATTAATTAAAGTACAATATTAATGGAAAATTTTGAGCAACCTCATCATCTTGAGGATATATGAACTAAGAAACCCCTTTTTTGAAGCATAGTTGTCAAGCTTCTGTTCAATTGTTTTTTTGTAGACTCGGAGTTTGTTTCTTGATCAAATTTCCTTTTATATTGGGATCACCATTTTCTAACGTTTGACAGACTGGTTTCATGTTGTGAATTTACTTAAAGAGATTATTATCATTGTATTTTCAAGTAATAATTTAGTGAAGAAATAACGAATATGCCTTTCTTTGTGGTTTTACTTCTTTGGCAACTTTTGGGAAGCTAAATGAGAACTGTGTTGCTTCAAAGCTCATTGGTTCGCAATTGACAAAGTTTGTCAACTATATTTGGTTCAGTATAGTTATTTAATCTATTTTGGAAGTTTCCATGTGGCTCTTGCAATAATCTTCCTTTGAGGAAAGGTTTTCATTTCATGATTGTTATGGATAGTAACGCCAATTTTCTTATCATTATCAGTATCTTGTAATGTTGATATTGAAGACAAACCGCAACTAACGATAAGTTTTCTCCCTGCAATTTTATCACATTTTGAAAATATCTGAGAGGGGGTTTGGTTAAGCAGCAACACCAACTGACGATAAGGTTCAACTACTTTAGAACATCTATGGCCATCCAATTTTCATTTTATTGTTTCAAACAAAATATTTTTTGGTTTGCCTCCCCCTAGTCTTAGCACCACGTTTTATGCTTGATGTAAACATCTATAGCTATATCTTCTATGATCTAATTACACCTTCTGTTCTTCAAATAATATTTACAACATCTAATCTTATTTTATCTCATTGGGTTAATCCGATACACCTAATTCTAATTGTTAACAAATGTTGACATATTATTTTTTTTTGTTGCTCCTGGTAATCTTTACTTATATATCAGCACCTTTGCTATTTAACCTTTTTCTTATTATTTTCCATGAAACATGGTTACTTTTACAGTTATCATTACATTTTATTTAATCTAAGCGGTCTGACTCTTTATTGTAACCTTCATGTTTTGATTTTTCAAACATTATTATCAGCGATCCCTTCTTCCAAATGGTTAGTGGTGGTTATTTTTAATGTCTTTTCAATAGTAAGCATTTGCCTACAATGCTCCAGATCATGCCATATTTCTTTCATTATTCGTGCCACCCTTTTGTCCTGATTGTCCATGCCTTTATGATCATATGAGTTTTGAGACACTAGGAAAGCGTACTGATGCCGGTCATGCACTGTGGCAATATTCAGGTCTCATATTGTGAATAGCAGTTGTACTGTATGCTTAGTCATCTTCTGGCAACCTTTATAATTGTGGATATACAGATTCTAGTTTGTGGCAATATACAGACTCTGTTATTGAGAATTTTATGCTCCTTACTTGACCTTTTGTACCTTGTGGTGTATGTCGTTCTTATTCTATATAATGGTTCATTGTCTTTTCTTACTTCAAGAAAATTCCCTTATAATGCACTTGGCAATCCTTTGTAATTTCTTATCTTTTAGCTACTTACACCAAAAATTTCCCATTCATTTGCAGCTCTCCTGACAGCCCACATGACCAAACCTTGGCAGTAGAGGTAGTCCATGAAGAGAAATTCTCAAATGAGAAAATTGAACAAAAAAGTCCAGATATGAATCTAGAAGAAGAACTAGATATCATTGGTAATACTGACATGGTAGGAAGTGCTCAGGAGCTCTTTCTGGAACATGTCAAGGCTGACAATGATAGTCAAGGTCGAGCATGCAGCTCCAGTGAAAGCGGAAGTGATAGCGATAGTGACAGTGAGAGCAGTGGCAGTGGAAGTGACAGTGGTAGTCAAAGTAAGGCCAGCAGTTCTGACAGTGACAGTGATGATTCCAGCAGTAAGGAGGTATCTGATGTTGATGTTGATATAATTTCTAGTGACAATGAAAAAGAGATGGATGTGCATAAAGCAGTGACTGAGGATGATCATGAGAAAAACGAGATTAGAATTGATCAAGAAGCTCAAGTTTCAATACCTTTTGATTTGAATGAACTTAATAGAATGGATGAGATGACTGAAGCAGTCGATCCTAGTGATTGCTCTCCTCATAGGAATATTGAACTCTTTGAAAATCTTGAAGCAGCTGAAAATATTCATATCTCTGCTAAGGGATTCTCTACTTCACATTATGACGGAAATCAATTGCAGAAGCAGCAAATGTCATTTGGTGATTATTCTTTTGATAATGTAAATGACCCAATCCTTAAGTCAAGTAACAATGATAGGAAAACCATTATGAAAGACCGGCCTCATCATGATCTATCAGATAGTAGTGGAAAATTTACCAAACAGAAGACCAGAAAGATTATCAACTCAGAAAACTCTGAAGGGAGAACAGGAAGTGGTAAAAGGGCAAAAACTGCAAGCTCTGCTGAAGCAATGTCTTTGAGAAAAGTAGAAGTTGCTAATTTATTTGATAGTATGCAGCATGAATCCCCCGAAGGCTCCAAGCCTAATGGTTATAATTCAATGCCGTTAGATGATATTTTGCAGGGTGGAAAGAATACAGATAACTATGGAAGAATTGCTGCAACTGAAAACTTGGGTAGTGTGAGTCCAAGTCCTGATTTTGCTTCTGCTTTAGATGTTGAGCATCCTGGTAAAGAAATTGGAGAACTCAGTAAGAAGAAAGGTTCAGATTTAAAAGAAAAGCTTAGCAGAGCCACTGAAAAAATCGGAGATAGATATGTTGAAGTTGGTCGAGATAACATGGATAAGAATATCCATGGCCGTGAAAACCTATCTAACTTAAAGGTAAAAGTGCAGAAGGATACAAGAAGTGGTGTCAAGGATACAAGGGAGAGAAACCTTCCAAAAGGTGTGACTAATGGACAATTTGGTAAGCAAACATCTGCTGCTGAAAAGTTTACAAGTTCAGGCACCAAGGGACCTTTGCTTAGAAGAGAGATTTCAGATCTTGAATTGGGTGAATTTCGTGAGATTCCAGGGCTTGCTGAAGAGTCTGTAGAGGTTAAGAGACAACTGGATAGAATAGGTTCTTTCAAGACATTGGATAACAAAGCTAGTACTAATGATTGTGCAGATTTAGAAATAAGCAAGGGAAGGGGTATGACTAATTCAGACTTTGAAATCAATAAGGGAAGAGCTATGATGAATACCTTTTCTGGTTCAAAGAAGCAATCATCACCCAGTCCTAAAGGTGCAGGTCAAGGGAATCGTGTGCTTCAAAGAAGAGAACCTGCAGAGCGTTTTTCTGATTCAGCTGAGTCTGGAAAGCCTCAACCACGAGCAACTATCCTCAACCATGAATTGCCAAGATTGGATAACAGTGATTCTGAGGCACCTTACTGGGATGTTTCTGCAGAAACAGCTGCAAGAAATGGAAAGCGAATGGGCCACAGAATTGATCAGGAAAATTTTACAAATGCCTCCAAAAAAATTCGTGCTAGCATGTTTTCACAGCCTGATAACAAGAATGGTGGCCAGACTGGTCACTTGAATGGTGGTGAGAGACAGCAGAAATCAAGTGCCTCAGAACAAAGTAAGAGAAATGTTCTTATGATGAATGATGACAGGAATATGAGGGATTCTTCTTCTGATGATGATAATTCAAATTATTCAAAATATGACAAAGTTGAACCAGAACTTAAGGGCCCAATAAAGGACTTTTCACAGTAAGTTCTTGCTATTGTAGCGTTAACTTATGAAATCAACAATTATAGTAATTATGTTAGAATTAGCATCTCATTTGCTGTATATGCAAATTGAAAGTAATAGACGTCTACTATAAAAAAATCAGCATCTTATTCCATGCATGCAAAATTTACTCTGCCTTTCATCCACATAAGTTCTTACTTACAGAGCTACAATTTATACTCTATACTTAAATTGGAGCTGATTTAGATATCAGGTTTCTTGACTTCATGAGGGCCACAGTAACTTTACGTGTAGTTTCAGATTCTCCATAGACATGAGTGTGTTTGGTTGCTTACTCTGTGGCTAATAAATGGCTAAAATTAGGATGAATTTTTTTTAGGAAAGATGTTTATTTAGGGGTTTAAAATAATGGGAAGTGTCTGACATCACAATGTGAAGATAATTGAAGTCAAGCTCTTGTATATTGTTGATGCTATTTTTCAATTTAGGAAATAAAGATGGAAGATTCAGTCTTCTTTTCCTTGTTAAAGTAAATATTTTAATATTTTGCATAACATCATTTTTACCTTGACATGAGGTTGCATTCTTTTAATAATTTATATATTTGTTTTAATTATCCCGTTTGCACTCATCTATTTGCTGCTTTTAAATTCTTTCTTTCTTGACTAATAAATTGAAGCAGGTATCAACTTTATGTCCAGGAGTTCCAAGAGAAGTACGAAGTATACTGCTACTTGTACAAGAACTTGGAGAAAATTAGGTACTGAGGTTCATAACTATCCACTTAATAGTAAACTTTGTCTAAGGAACTGCTTAAGTATCCTGAAATTCTCTTAATTGTCCATTATGAGCAAAGCTCAATGTGCAATGAATGCTTTCATTTCTATGTTGTTTTTTTTTTGTAATGCAGGAATCAGTTCTTTCAAGTTGGCAATGACCTTGAATTTGCTAAAGAACAAGATAGAAAGCAATATAATAATCTTGTTGAAAAGTTGAGAGATATGTATCACCATTATTGTGAGGTAGATTTCTTGTACTTTGTCAATTACCTGTTTGTATAATTTGAGAAGTTGTTGTCAAATGTTTCTGAAAGAAATTATGCTTAATCATGATATTTACTTTGTTAACAGTTAATAAAAATCAATGCTTTTAGTTTTTGGTCAAGATGCTAGAATGCCAAGAATGCCAGAAACCACAATAAACATTGAATCTTGACATACTTTATGCCAATCTTGTAGTATCATGCTTAATGAAATCTTGAATTTGTTTGTGGGAGAAGGGATACTGTTGTCGTGCTGCACATTTGTTGGTTTGGTTAGTCTTATGGAAGGTTCTTTAAGATATTTTGCTCAAGTGTGCTATTTTCATATGGAGTAGCTAATGGATGTCCATATAAATTGATGTATGGATTATTTTCTAGCTTTCTACCTTGTATCACTATTGTAACTCTTACTAGTTCGTAACCACAAGCAATGAATGTGTTTTTTCTTTAGAGATGGTGTGGTTTAGCACTAAATTTGTTCTGGCCTTGATATTTCAGAGGAACAAGCAGATGAAAAGGGTCTTCACATTGCTTCATGAAGAACTGAAGGTGCAATTTTACCATTGATTAACGCATCCCTTCATTTCACATTCTATGTTCCCCCATCCCATTTATCTCTAAGATCAAAACAGTTTCCGCTAGTGATTTATTGCATGAAATTAATATTTTGCTTAATTTTCCCCCCTAAACTCTTGTGAATTTGTTCAGAATCTCAAACAGAGAATCAAGATCTTTGCAAAGGACTACGGGGATGAATGAATGTTTATTTGCATAAGACTTGGAATATGTTTTGAGTCGAGTGTCTATTCTGCATTGCATCGAGCAGTTAGATATATGCTGAGTCCCTGGAACCATAAGTTGCTTGGTATACTCATATCATTGCATGATAAAGTTTGAAGCTGTATTGGTTTGGTAATTAAGGTTGCACTGCCAGCATACTGACAATGAGTTGAAAACAATAATTTTCCGATGAGTCTATGTTGCAGCCTACCACAATCACCTTATTTCTCAAGATTATGAGCTACCAAGGACAGACGATTGATCAGACAATTAACTTTGACAAGATGCAGATTATTGCTTGGCCCCACATACAGATGTTGATTTACATTAACTTGGAGCCCTAAATGCATCCGTTTGGTGAATGCAAAATGTGGAGTAATGCTCTGTGAAGAACTCAAGTAGCAGCAGCTCCCAAGGGTACACAAGGTTGGTGGTCTCAAACAATTTTGTATATTCTTTTTCTATAAGATGATAATTGCCATGCCTGTGGCTTTAGCTGGAGTTTTGCAGATATACACTTGTTGATTGAAACTAGTTGTTTATCTTGTCAGTAAATTTCTGATGAGCTAATTTTGGTTTCGATCACCTGTAAATTATGACATGTTTCTATGGTTCTTATTTATGTCTAAGATCATCCATGTAATTCTGTTGTTGGAGCATTGGTTTTCCATGTCCCAAGCACTAATGGCCATTCAATTATGTGATAGTATGTTTTCTTCGAAGATTACGTAGGACCCAACTGTCACATTGGTTTGGTTGTAGACCTGGCTACAGTTATAGCCGCCCATGGTATTGACATGAGCACAACCCTAAGATTGGTTCATGCAAGCCATAGGACTGTAAATTAGTTAAACTAAATTAAGCTTTGTGTCGATCAGAATTGTTTGGTGTGGTAATCAAGTTAAGTTGCTAAAACGGTTGATCAAATTGAGTTGAGTTAAGCACTAATGGCCATTCAATTCTGTGGTATTATGTTTTCTTCTAAGATTCCCTAGAACTAAACTGTTACTTTGCTTTGATTGTAGAGATGGCTACAGGCATAGGTGCCCATGGCAAGCCATATGACTATAAATTAGTTAAGCTAAATTAAGCCTTGTGTCGATTAGAATTGTTTGGTATGGTAAGCTGAGCTGAGTTCAAAATTAACCAAACAAACGGTTGTTCAAGTTTTATTTTTTTTTATTTTTTGAGTCGAGCTTAACTATTGTTTGACTTGTTTATATATTATTGAATTTTTAATCTGAGTGTGTCTGATTGTTTGAAGTTTACATTTTAAAACTTTGGCCAATTAGTGTGTTTAATATTACAAACTCATCTGTTTTTTTTTTTTTTTTTTTGAGTTTTCTTATTTGTATATTTATTTTTAAGTTTGATAAGAAATGGTTCATGAGCTTATGGAGCATTAGTTATAATTTTCATTTACAATTAATCTTATAAGTTATTTATTAAATTGATTTGTATTGTTTAGTATGGTAATCATGATGTTCGAATTTGTAATTTCTTTTTTTAGTTCGAGCTTAATTCTAACTTGACTTGTGTAGATATTATTGAGCATTGTTTGAAATTTTTATATTTTAAAATTTTAGTTAATTAGTGTGTTTAATATTATATATATAGAATTGATATACTACGGACTTTTTACTGTGGAACGCTGCGAGCTGACTCCGTGGCTGTATCCGCGCGTCAATTTTTTCCACTTTCCTCGTCCTCGTCATTTTCTTTTTCTTTTATTTTGGCGTCGTCCCCTCTCTCGCGACGCCCTCTCTCGTCGCGCCCTCCTTCACCACGACGAGCCTCCTTGCAACGTCAACCCTCGCCACTCCCTCCCTCACTTACCGTGATGATGCTAGGGTTTTCCCACACCCTCGTTCGCCGCACCGCCCCCTCTTACCGCGACAAAGTTAGGTTTTCCCCCGCCCTCCCTCGTCGTGCTGCCCCCTCTTGTCGCGATGAAGTTAGGTTTTCCCTGCTCCTTCCCTCGTCGTGCCACCTCGAGCCCTCTCTTGCCGCGTCCTCCCTAAAAACTCAAGTCAAAGAACTTAGAGCAGACTTAGAATGGTTCACTCTGGGTTCCAAGAATCTTGACATGATTCTTGGAAAACAGAAGATTGTCCTAAACTAATCCGAAATTGGGATTTAAATCCAATTCGCGATTTAGATCTTATTATTCTGTGATAAATCGTAATAGCACTCAAATCCAAATATGGGTCCCTAAACTAAGCTTGATAAATCAAGTTAGACAAAACCACTATCGGATCCCAAGGATCCGATTTATTACCTAGATAGACCTTATCGAGGTTATGATCCGGGGGGAGCCAATAGAAAGATCATTCACCTGCTGAGATAGATTTATTTTAGACCTTGCTTGATTACTTGTTTATTTACTTTCTGCAAAATATCGTGCTTAGGACAGAGATGGTTAGTTAAGGATTAGATCTGATTGAAACTTGCACAACCTAGTATTAGGGTGGGGTGAGATGATAGTACATTTGGAAAGCTGCCTAGGAAGTTAGGTAGGGGAAGGCGTCCCTTATTTGGTCTTCATAGCTCAGTGGAACTAGCTAAAGCTACCTCGCCACATCCTCGACTAGTTAGACCAAGATTTCTGAACATGGAATTTAAAAATATTATTTTTTATGCGACTTTGTCTAGGAAAGAGTGTTGATCTAATAAGGCTTAAGCCAAAGAAGGCCACTGTGCCTCGCTAAAACCTGGAAGTCAAATATTGAAATTTATTTTTAAATTACTAATTCTTAAATCTAAATCTAACTCAAGTTCAATCAAATTTTAGATTTCATTCTAAATTTCAGATAAAATTAAAACCATCTCACAAAATAGATAAGATTCCCTATTTTGTCACTTAGAAATGGGTGAGATGGTTAGGATTGATAAAGTTAGCCCAACCCAAACTCAAACCTAATTTAACTTAATCAAACCCAAATCAATTTAATTAAAATCAAATTAAACCTTAATCAATTAATTTAATTAAAATTAACTTTTTTTTTAATCTTTTTCTAATTTCTTTAAATCTTTTTTCTAATTTTTTTAAAAACTTTTTTCAAAATTTCTTTTAATTTTTTTCCAAATTCTTTAAATCTTTTTTAAATATTTTTTTAACTTTTTTTCAATTTTTTTTTTTATTTTTCAAAACTTCTTTAGATCTTTTTCAAAAATTTTCAATCTTTTTTTTTTCAAACTTTTTCCTTTAACTTTCTGAAATTTTTTATTTTTTCTTTTCAAAATTTCT
>JBAMIE010000002.1:3956241-3980970 GCA_037177295.1 Kaempferia parviflora | reverse complement strand
CGCCAAGACTTCGTTGCTCAACCCTGCAGGTCAAGACTTCTTGCCTAGCTTACCTAGGACTTTCCTGCACACTTCATGTACTACGTTAGTCCACGAAACAAACTTAACTTTGAACCCTTTGCCATTTATCAAAACCAGGTTCGATCTTGGTGCTTCCAGCACCAACACTAAGTAGTCGCTCTAGCTGATTAACAAGTGAATTGAGTGATTATATTTGTGACTGAGTTGCTTTAGTAGTTGATGGGATTAGGTTCGTTCGACTCGGCACTTGATTAGTTTTCTAGAAAATGTGATAGTTAATTGCTTATATGATATAGTTGTTCACTTGATTGAAAATATATTATGTTGCAGTATTTTGACTAATCAACGAAATAGTCAATTGGTTTATGTCGTCAGTCAGCTTCACTCGTGTTGGAAAACAAAATTCAGGCTGAAGCAAAGTTACATTGGTAGGCTATAAATATGCACTAAATGGAACTCATCAAGATTACCAAATCTCCTTTTTCTTAACATCCTAATCTCAACTCTTTGTGCTTAGCATTCACCTTTATAAGAAGACGATTATAAGGAGTTTCTCTGCCTCTAAAAGATTGGAGAAGAAGATAGGATAGCGGATTGTGTGGAGTGACTTACCAACTAGTCATATATTGTGGAGTAGGAAAAGGGGTTCCGAACCATGTAAAAGGACTTGTTAGCGTTGTTGATTGTCTTTAGTTTGTGTTTTGTTATTTTCGTTGCATTATTTATTTTGTGTCAGTTTGAGATTTCAACAATCAACTTTTCACTCCCTTTAGCCTCATCATTTGATCCAACACCTACTCTTAGAGTTGTTACACGGCCTGACCACTTGCAAACTTGGCCCAACTCAGTTCGATTTTGGCAATGCTCAGCATGACCAATCTCTTGACGGGTCATGTTTTGTCGGGTTTGACCTAGTCTGTAGGTTGAGTTGGGGTGGTAGGGACTCCGCCTTAGTGTTGGGCGGGCATTAACGTGACATTAAACTTGAGGCTTGCATTCTAGTTGAGACTGAGTGTTCTTTTTTGTCTATATTTCTATATTTTATTTTTCTATTTCTATATTTTATTTTTTCTTCTATTTTAAAAATAATTTTCTGAATTTTAAATTATTTTATTTTCATTTATTTTTATATATTTAAGACTCCGGCTGAGTACCTGTGATAATAAGTGTTAGGCACGAGCCTGAATGATGGGGCTTGGACCGTGCCTGGCTCACTCTCCCAAAGTCAATGGATCATTATGGAGCAACTTTGTTATACTTTGCTTGTTACATTGTACTCTAATATATTATGTTGTCAGCCAGGAGTTATATATAGATTTTAGACATAACATATGGCTACATAGAGCTAAACTCTTACAAGGTGATTTGAATTTATCAAGCTAGTGCCAAAGCTTAAATAGAGTTTGTTTAATTAAATGCATGAACATGGACATAGAATATTATGCATAAATCAATAACCTTCAAGTAAATTGGTAGCAAAATCCCTACCTTATTCATTGGTTGGTGATCCAGACATGTATCTATCCTACTGATCCATATGTCATCCTTATTAGTTGCTGGATTCAACAGTTAAACACTACAAGATAACGTAGAATAATGTTAGTTCTCTATATTGGTTGTATAGCCATAACTGAGCAACCTTCTATGTTACACTTGGACAACCGCCCATCTGGTTTTATGCTTTGCACAGAAATATCTGATGTGGTCAATTAAGGGCTTGTCTAAAAATTCCATTTTGCAAGAGAAATATTTTCATATTAAGTTTAATCAATAGCTCATGTTGTTTAACTATTTTAATTGACTGTTTCATATGATCAATTGAGATATTTCATTCTATAATGTAGATGTTCTGGTTCTCATCTTTACTTTCTAGATCTGGTCTTTTGCATTTTTGGGCTTTGTTATATTCTTAATGCTTCAGCTCTTGATCAATTCATTTATAATTTTCGTTGCATGCCTTTGCCAGGCAATTGATGCTGTTGATAATGGGATTAACCAGTATGACACTGATCAGCCTCCAAAATATGTGAATAATACACATTTGTCTTCAAGAGTTGGTCATTTAAATTTGGACTGGATGGATCCTGATCAATCTTCTGAGAAGGAAAATGAAGCCTTTCATCAGGCAATGGTACTTGCTGGTGGAGAATTCTTGGATGTAAGTTCTTTCTTCCTATTTTGGCAAAGAACTGTTAGTTTTGTCTTCCTGGATACATCTGTCTATGCTACGTGATGACTGTTAATTTCTTTTGTTTTACTCTACTATCAGATGTACAGAAGGATAACATTTTTCCTCATTTCTTCATATGCTTGCAGAGTGTAAGGTTTCATGCTAGATCATGGCTACCGGCAAGATCCATAGTTGCTGAATGTTTAGCTACAAGAGGAAATGCTCATCCAAGTGGTGAAATTATGGTTTTGGATAGATTTTGCCCGGTAAGTGCCAAGTGGTTCAAAGATTTGTAGCTTCACTAGATTTGTCTATATCTAGTAGTTAATTGTTGTCCTTTCTTTTTCATGCCATGTAAGTAATTTTCAAACCTCAACCTCGATCAATTTACAACTGGTAACACTCATTATAAATTTTTGAATTTGCTATTCATGTTTGTGGTAATTTGTGAATGGTTGGTCATGTATCTTGCTTACCTGAGTGGTACACTTGGAATCTTTTGGATTGTTCTGAAAATTATTGGGGGTCTGGTACATTTTACACTCCTAACAAAAAAGATAGTTCATGTTTGATACTCCTTTTCTTTTTGTTATGATTGGTCGTTTCATAGTGTGCCACTCGAAGCAGCAATTTCTTTCTCACTTGTAGTTTTATCAGACCTTTGAAAACATTCCTTTCTCTATCCTACCAGTCTCATCTCTAAACATATGTAAATGTAAATGTAAATGACTTTTTAGTCTTAGTTTGCCAGGTCTTATCTTAGGAATGCAGATCATGTTAGAGATTGCTGTTTGTTGTACTTAAGGGAATATATAACAAGTTCAGTTTGTTACAAAATTTACAAATATTCATCACCTCCTTAATCATCTATTGTATTTGTCAAATTTTACAAGCCATCCATTTACAAAATTGATGGAGCAATAGATCAAGAATGGAAGCGTATTTAGTGATCGCAACCAAAGTGTCATTGATGCTGCTGAGGTTGGATTCCTCGATGTTCTCATGACTCAGAGAAGAGAACAACAGAAATTTTATAAATATCAATGCTAGTGTCAAATATTGTTATTATATTAGTATATCAGTTGTGCATTAAGTCGTCTTTCAAATGGAGAAGATAACATTGTGAACCATTTTGAAGAAAGTGGATCATCTATGCTCTTGATATTCCTTCATTGTCATCTTTAAGGAATCTCAATCATGGAAAAAATGTCAAAATCTGTACAACAGTGTATAGTGTTGACTAAGTTGTCCATCCTGAAATCAAGGTTGTATTTACCCAACACAAACCATCAAAAACATAGGTGGAGGCTTGGAAGTCTATTAGTACACAGATAACACAACCTCAATGTTAAAATTGGACTTGCATTTACTTTTATTGACGAGCATGCTTAGTGATTCATATTTGAACTAACTTTTTTTCAGAATATAATACATGTGACTTTGATGGACATTTCCAATGGGCTTATCATTGCTTTCAGAAAAACTTTTGAACACTAATACATTCTCCTATATTATAATCTTGCATTATGTCTTAAAACTTGATTTATAATTCATGATGTCAAATACTTGAATTAATCATTTCCTTATGGAACTCTCTATATTTGTCATAATTGTCAAATGATGTATTGAATAAGATCACACCATAAAAATCATGAAATTTTAATCTAACCCCTTAATTATTGTTGTGGTCACCATTATTAGTGCTTATAAGAATTTTACATTTCAAATTTTTGTAATTTTCTAGAGGTTTCTTATTCTCCCCCTATTTCTAATCTTTAATGAATCATGAAAACTTATCAACAACTTGTTAAATACTATTTTAGGTGCCTAGTATTTTTTTATGATCATATGCACTCTTTATTAACTCCGTCCATGACGAATAAACTCCACGATGGTCGGTCCCAAGCCTGGATCAAGGAGGGTTGTGTTGTGTATAAAGGCAAATATTTGTACGGATCCATCAAACTATTGTGCTAATACTAGTTTCTTCCCTATAAAGAATGTGTTGTACGGTCCTAGTACAATATCACAACAAGGAATGCTATATTTGAGTGTAGTGTTAAATACGTAAGAGTTTTCACACTCTAAGAATATCGATTTCTTAATTTAGAATGTGGAACGTGAGAACGCTCACTGATAAATTAATAGAGATAGTACATATAGTGATTAGGAGAAGAATAAATATTCTATGCTTATTAAAGATAAAATGAGTAGGAGAGAACTCTGATGATAGAGAACTCAGATTTTAAGTTATGATGCATAACAAAGAGTAAAATGAGAAATAGTTTGTTAAAGGATAAACTAGTAAGGGTGGTTGGAGAAGATATAAAATTATAACTCTCAGGATGATGATGGTAACACAAAAAATTATTAATGTAATTAACACATATACATTTCAAGTTGGATCAGATGAAAATGCAAAAAATATATTTTGGCAAGACTTCGATGAGGTAGTACAAAACATTTTGACAAATAAAATTATTTATAGAAGATCTAAATGAGCATGTAGAGTAAAAAATGATAAATATGATGGTGGATAAGGGCCATGATTTTGGACTGAAAAACAAAGAAGGAAAAATTATATTGAATTTCATAATAACATATAAACTTATAATTGCTAATATGTTTTTCAAGAAGAGAAGACACTTAGTTACATTCAAAAATGGGAACAACAAGTCGTAAATTGACTTTCTTATGATCAAGAAGAGAGATAAAATAGTTTGTAAAGATTGTAGCGTGGGATAAAATAATTTGTAAAGATTGCAGCGCCATCCCTAAAGAAAACTTAATCACTCAACATATGTTAAATACACGTCTCAAATAAAGAATTAGTAAAAAAAACCTACATGACTCCTATAATCAAGTGATGGAAGTTAAAGAATGGAAAATAAAGTATATTCAAGGAGAGAGTAGGAGCACAAATATTAGAAGAAATACATGACAATTTAACTATGACGTGGGATAAGGTGATATAAAATTTGAAAACATGGCTAAGAGTGTATTCAGTGAGTCAAGTGGACGAGCACTAATAAATAAAGAATCTTAGTGGTGAAATGATATAAGTAAGACAAAGTGGTAGAGAAACTAACAATTTATAAGTTATTGGAAACTTGTAAGCATAAAGAAAGTTTAAAAATTATGCAATTGCTAAGAGACCAGAAAACCATGAATGAAGCTAAGAAACTTTCTAATGCTTGTATTGACAACTTGATACAAAAGAAGGGCAAAGAGACACGTATAGAATATCTAAAGTGAGAGGGAAAAACAAGTGAACTTACTCAAATAAAATGCATTAAATATATTCAATATGATTCTAGTGAAGGATGCGGAAATAAGGGAGCGATGAAAGAGGTATATTCATCAATTTTTTAATGAAGTTTTAGGTACCAACTTAGCTTAGGATAGGAATATAGAAATTTAAATTTTTGTCGAAAATTCAAACTTCAGAATTAGAAAAAAGATTAATATGATGTAAAATGGAAAAACGATTAGATCGAATGATATTTTAATAGAGGTATATAGTTGCCGAAGTATGGTATTGAACGATTTACCAAATTATTTATTCTGATATTGAAAACAAAGGAAATGCATTATAGAGGCATAAAACTAATGAATCATACCATAAAATTTAAAAAAAAGTGATATAAAAAAAGGATGAGGAAGGGGACTAAGGTGACTGAAAATTAATTTGAATTCACGTCTCAATAATAGAAGCTATGCATTTTCTTTGATCGAAAATATAAGGAAAAAAATGCAAGGCTTACATATGATATTCATTGACAAAAAAAAACCTTATGAAAGAGTCCCTAAGAAAATTATGCGGAGAATTCTAGAAAAAAGGTATTAGTGCAGCGTATATTGAATTAATTTAGGATATCTATGAGGATGTAAATACAAGAGCGAAGAATCTAATAGCGTTGCATCAATGATCAACTCCAAGTTCATGTCTTTTTACACTAGTCATGGATGGATTCATTGAATAGATCCAAGACACGTATTACATTGCATGTTGTTTGCAAATGACATTGTTTTGGTTGATGAGACGTGTGAAGGAGGATATGCCAAGTTTGAATCTTAGTGAGAAACACTGAAAGTAACATATTTTAGGCTTAGTAGAGTAAAAATAGAACATAGGAAATTTAAGTTTAGTATAAAACGTTGCAAGCCAATTCTTATGTTAGGAGATACGACTTACGCATTACTTGTAACCAAAAGCTTTAAGTATGCTGGATCATTTTTACAAAAGGATAGAGGGGTTGATAGAAATGTTTTACATATGACACAAATAGGATGGTTGAAATGGAGCACACCGGATGTTTTTTTTATGATAGTAAGGTACCCCTAAAGCTTAACCTATTATTATCTAGAGCAATGTTGGGCTATGAAATGAGTACACGAGTAAAAGATGAGAGTTGTATAAATGATGATGTTAAGGTGGATGTGCGAACATACGAGAAAAAAATCCGAGAGATGCGTTTAAGATAGTATGGACATGCACTTCTTTATCTAATAAATGTCTTAGTTAGGTGATGTGAGACTTTGACAAATATGCATATTAATAGAGGAAGGAGACGAAAAAAGACTGGTTTAGTAATGATAAATAGGATAAAATTCATTTAAATATAGATGAGGATATTAAGCTTAATGGCAGGAGATTTCATAAGCAAACTCCATTTAGCGGGATAAAGGCTTCGTTTTGTTATTGCATATGCATTCTTTGCATTTCCAAATTGAATGGCAAGATCATGGTTGTTTTTATTCCTTTACTTGTATTGTCGGAGTTTAGGTCACGTTGGGTCGGAGTTTTTAATTAAAATTGAACTTTACGTTGATTATCTCAATCGACTCTTAGCTATAATGTGATAATCTAAAGAGGCTTATATAAACCCTAATAAAATTATCTAATTAATTATATATTCTATTTATTTTAATTCTAAAATATATAATAATTTATTTATTTATTTATCTCCAATCTAATATTTTATTAATGGATCCAATCAATCTCTGACTTAAATAGATAACTAAACATATTTTCTAAAATCCCAATTGAATTATCCCATTAAAATATATAAAAATTTATTTAAATTTATAAAAAATTCTAATAAAAATTTATATATATTCCTAAAATCCTGCAGGGCAGGTCTTGTAGGTCATCGTAGCCACGATTTTTTTTTGGTTTAGTTATTTTTTTAAATATTTGTTTTTTATAAACAAAATATTATTAATAATAGTTAGAAAATATTTAAAATTTTTTAATAAATAATTTATAAAATAATTTAAAATATCTAAATAATTTTAAAATTAAATATAAATTTAAGATAATTGAATAATTTTATAAAATACCATTCTTAAGCATTTTAAATATTTTTTTTTTTTAAAATTAAAAATAAATTTAAAAATTTCAAATAATTTTATAATTATTTTTAGCCTTTCAAATCATTTTATAATTTTAAATTTAGTTTTGAATTTTGAAAATTACTTATTTTTAAAAATATTTTTTATAAAATTTTAATAGGTATTACCTTATGAGAAAATATTGAAATATAAATTCAACATCTCAAAATATAAAGTATATTTAATAATCAAATATTAGTATAATTAATATACATTTATATTTAAAATTTTAAAAAATACCAAAACTATATTGGCATGATATGATATTGAAATTGTATTGTTCCAGTCTAGGACCGAAACCTAGCATGGTCGAGATTTTAAACCTTGTTTTGACCTTTGATAGACAGATTGTGGCATAGCTATGACGATCGATGAAAGTCACAAGAATTTTTATGATTTTGGTGGAAGCGTTGAGCAAGGTTGGCCAGCTTCTATTTTTTTATCCCTCTTCTCCATAGTGCCCTCGGTATGACGTTGGTGCATCCGACATGACATCAACAATCTCTCATTTTGGCCAAGGATCAAAACAGATTTTAAATCTTGGTTGAGATATCCAACGTGTCACTTGTGATAATCTATAATCATAGCCCTACTAATGGAGGCCTGTGAAAAATTTTGCTTTTTGATAAATTCACGTCAACAAACTCTCTAATTATTCTCAGTTGCAATTGTAGTGCCACCAAGTGCTTAATCTTTACTTATCATATCAGTTTTGTACTATTTTTCCTTTGTCATTTAACTTCTAGGTGATTTATGGAGAGAAGCAATTCTGACATTGTTTTGGTAGATGACATATGAAGGAGTAACTGTTAAACTAGAATCTTGACGGGAAACACTAGAAGGGAAATGTTTTAGGCTTAGTAGAATAAAGATAGAATATATGAAATCTAAGTTTAACAATATTAGATATAATGAGATAATTATTAAGATAGGAGATTACGAGGAACCGAGAGTTTTAGATATTTATGATCATTTTGGCAAAACGATAGAGGGATTGAGAGAAATATTTTACATAGAATACAAGTAGGGTGGTTGAAATGATGGAGAGCGTCGAGTGTTTTTTGTGATCCTAAAGTACCTCTAAAACTTAAAGAAAAAGTTTTATAAAATCGCAGTTAGACCTGCTATGTTATATGAGCTGAATGTTGGGCTATGACTCAAGCACATGAAAGGATGTTAAGGTGGATGTGTGGACATACGATGTTGGATAGAATAAGAAATGAGACCATTGGAGAGAAAGTCGGAGTTGCATCTATTGAGAAAAAAATTTGAGACGTTTAAGATGATAGGGGATGTACTTAGACGACTAATAAATGATCCAGTTAGGCGATATGAAACTATGACAAACACGCATATCAAACGAGGAAGAGGAAGACCAAAAAAGACTTGGTTAGCAACAATAAAATAAGATAAAGTATATTTAAGTATCGATGATGATATAGTTGGAGATAGAGCTCAATGACGTAAAATGATCCATATAGCCGATTCCACCTAAACCCTAAATCCATATAGCCGATTCCACCTAATGCGATAAGACTTGCTGGCTTCTTGTTGTTTTGTTAGGTCTTTTTTGTAGTTAGATGGTCATAGTTACTAATAAAGCATATGATTGCAAATGTTAACATAACGACAACATTAGCAATTGATCAAGGAGTTATGAAAGAGACTTGTTTCATGAGATGCCTCTACCTAAGGGAATGTCAGGAGTGGCCAAGGCAAAGAGGCCTCTCACGGAAATTGACAATTATGACTCACCTCTTATCTGTTGGAGTCCTAGCCAAACATTTGAACCCTTTTAAAACATTGGGTTGTGATATCATTGCCCTTTTACATGATAAAGATGAGTTTTATTACTCACTAGTCACAACTAATTACTATTGAAAAGTTTGTCTTGTCGACAATTTGATGAATCAAAGCATACACAGATTTCTAATGGGTTTTCCCCCATTTGCGAGAGGTGGTTTCTGGTCTATTATAGTTATGTTGTTTGTTCCTAATTATTTCATCTTTTAGCCATGTTCCTTGAATGCCTTTAACTCTGTCAAAGTGTACTTTTAAATGTCTTGATTAAATTACTAGTTTTATGTTCTATAACTTATTGCAGTGGAAACTTCATTTGTTTGAGCTTGAAGAGGATCTTAAAATCGTACCTCTTGTCAAGTATGTTCTTTATCAGGTATGTATCTTAAGTACTAAGACCTAAGTACTTCTGTGCATTTTTCTTTTCCTCTAATAGATTATTGAGTTAAGAAATCAACATGATAGTAGCCCGTTCTTAAATATGCTGGTCCACTGACTTGAATCCATTTCATTTGAAACATTTTGATTCTCGAATAGTTATGAAGTCTATGACAACGTTAATTGATTGAACCGCTATGCCCAACTCCAGTTGTTAGGCAACAAGTATAGTCCGATGGAGGAAATCTTTAAGGTATGTGTTTCTATGAAATACAGGAAAAAGAAAAAAAAAAGAAAGAAGAGAGGAACAGTTAGAAATTGGATCACGAAGGAAATTGAGCAAGCAAGAAAAAGAAAAATAAGTAGAATAGAGGAAAGGAACCATGATTCAAGTGCCAATCGGCATTGAATAGTACGATTAAAACATATCATTTTGGAAGCTATTTTGTTGACATGGTAAATGTCATCGTGATGCACTTCCCAACGTTGAAAGAAGGCCTTTCTCTCATCCTTAATTCCATTTTCCAGTGACAAGGAGATAAAAAACTAGAAAAGAAGAGGGGAAAGTTAGAGGAGAAGCACCAATTAGAGATATCCCTCCTGCTGTCATTTTCCTAGAAAATAACATTCATATAATTGGCAATAGCAAGAAATAAGAACTATAAAGCAAAATATGCATCTTTTTTTTTTTTTTTAATTTCAAGGATTAGAATTTTTTTTTTCATTTATAAATAGTAGCATCTCGTAAAAGAATGTTATACCCAAAAGTATTAATTTTATTAAAAATAAAAAGTGCAACAAGATGTGTAACAACAAAATGCTAAATAGAAGGGAAAATAAGCAAAGATTTTTTTTAAAGTGAGAACTCTATACTCACACTGTCCAAAACCAACACGACTTTAAAAAACTATATTTGCCTATAAAACTTGAAATCAACAAAAAAATATAGAGGAAGCACATGTGATGCACATGAACTATAATCTTGTTTAAGAATTCAAGAATCAACATTCACATTTCAGCTTTTAGATTTTATTTAAGTATATTATTAGTTTTGATGGGGAACCTTGATGCAATGGTAAATTGCTGCCATGTGACTTTGAGGTTACAAGTTCGAGTCGCGGAAATAAGCTCTTGTAAAATATAATGATAATGTAGTTTGATCCTTCCCTGAACCTTTTGGTGGTTTGATTCTTCCCTAGGACTTGCATTAGTGGGAGCTTTGTGCATTGGAATATTTTTTTTTTACATTATTAGTTTTCAATCTTAATATCACTTATTAATTAAAACATTTTTATTTGTGTCCAAATTAACCCTTGTGAACATTTATTTTAAAGAAAGTGAATTTACTAAAAAGTGAACCACTAAAATAAAGTCTATAGGGTATCAATGGAGTCTATAGGTTATAAATGGTGTCATCTAACACAATCTATAGGGTATATGGTGTAATCTGACACGTGAGCTGAGCCTTTCTCTGATGACAAATAGCAATATAGCGGTAGTACACTAAATTGAACTGTTCTATTCATTTCAGACTTTGTTGCAACAATTGTTATTTCACTTTTCAGCTAATACAAACATTTTTACATTTAAGGAATAATTAGTTTAAGGAACTAAACCAACAAGGCAACATCAATGCAACACCAAATCAATCCCAAAACAAAAATAGAAGAATATAGAGGCCTTACCTAATCACCCATTCACCCCTTAACCAAGAAGATCATAAAAAGGGGTATGATGATGGGGAAAACTTGAACCAATCTAACCTGAGTTTCCAATAAGTATTAGTTTTGGAAGTTTAGATCTAAACAAGACCACAATTAGGGTACTAAAAGTGAAGGATTCCTTACCTAAACTTGGTTATCTTTTGTTGACCTTTAATCAAGAGAACTGATGAATCAGATCAAAAAATCTGCGCAATGCACCACAACAAGATCAGCAAAGGGATAACAACAAGATAAATGATCACCTTATGAAAGGAACCCACCACACTGTGTTCTTGTATTAGTGAGGTCACTGCTTTCAACAGAGAGCCTGAGCAAGTGGAAAAGGGAGAGATAGATGCTGCTGGGAAAGGCAGTGTTGTTGCTCATTGGAAGAAATTAGCCGTACGACTGATGGTGGGTTGTGGTCCATTCTGTTTGCAAGGAAATGAGTGGAGTGAGGGGGAAAAGGGGAGAGAGAAAAGATCAAGAGAGAGAAAGTTAGGCTAAGGTTGCTACTTTGCCGGAGGAGAAAAAGATTGCTGCTCAGCCGTCAGCTGTGATTCTGTATTCGGACCTGGGTGAGCACAAGGAATGAGTGCAAGAGAGATAGGGAGTAAGGGAGGGAAGAAACTGAGAGGGAGGGAAGCTAGGGTTAGTGCTGCTGGAGAAGAGGGGAAGAGCAGCTGCTTGCCTACAGCTTCAGTTGGTGCTCCACGGGCGAATTTGGAGTTGGCAACTCTAAGAGAAGAGAGGGGGAAGCTCTAGGAGGATGAAGTATATGGAGAGAGAAGATAAAAAAGATTTAAATAATCCTGAGCAACCTGAAAGCTCTACTAACCCAACAATACACGACTGAAGTCATACATTCCAATATAGATTTAGTTCAGTCTAAACTGATCAAAGTATGTCCAAATTGACTGACCTTAAACACCACACACCGACTTGATTGACAACTAAATCCTAATAGGCACTCAAGGACAGCACCATCTATCTCATCACTTTGCCACTTGCTATACTGGGTAAGTGGTGATTCTAATCATGTATTAGTGAAGTCAGTCTTACTGAGATTCATATAAGGATTGCCCTTGTTCGTTTAGACATAAGATTATTTACTCTTTATTAAATGTCTCCTTCCAGGTCGTTTAACTCTAGAGGAAAGAGATTGTAGAACAAACAACCAAGGCTGAGTTTCCTTTTGAGGATCTTTGTGAATGCAACCTCTCCCTTCTCTAAGATTGGTTGCAGTGTGAAAGGACAGCAAACCTCACAATAAATCTCTTCAGTTCGATGAGATGAACATGTCTTTAGTATATTCAATTTTTTTTGAATAATAATGGTAAATAATGGCTTTGTTACGTACATTAAATATATCATTTGGTACTTGAAGAAAACCGGGAAGATTGAAGGGAAAAAAAGTGGAAGAAGAGGAATTGTTGTTATTATTTTTCAACTGGATATTACATCAAAGAAGATACAAAATATTGAAATAGGAACTAATAAAACAAAGAAAATATAAGAAATGAAAATTACTAAAATCAAAGATTATTTCCTAATTTTCAAAGATTATTTCCTGATTTTATGCAATCAGGATCTAATTTTCCAACACTACCCTCAAGTTGGTGTATCAATATCAATCATGTCTATGCCCATTTGTAGGGATTTTTTCTCTAAATGAGGTGCACAACCACTGGATGTTGGCCGATCGCCGCTGCTGTGCTTCCTGATTTACCCTGGCGGCAAGTGGGAAATTTCCGTAGGGCCGGACCCACCCGTCGCCAGGTTCGGTGTTACTTGGTTCACCATAAATATTAATATGCCCAACTTGGTTATTAACTGTTTAAAGTTGGCTCTTGCAAGTCCCTTCGTAAGGATGTCAACTAATTGTTGGTTAGAAGGTTCAAATGATTCTAGCTTTATGATTCCAGCTTTAGTTTTCTCCTTTATAAAATGTCAATAATCTCAATGTGTTTCATTCTATCATGTTGGATACGATTATGAGCAATGCTTATTGCGACCTTATTATCACATTATACCTTCAATGGAAGTCAACGGTCAAGTATTCTGTATATCCACAACACCTGACAAGGAAAGCCATTGCTCTAAACTCAGCTTCTGCACTACTTTTGGCTGCAACACTTTATTCCTTCTCCATGTTACTAGGTTTGCCATACGAAGGTGCAGTATCCTGAGGTGGATCTCCTGTCATTTACCAATCCTGCCCAATTTGCATCAGTAAACACATCACTACTCCTTTGATTAGTCTTTTTGAAAATTAGAGTAGTCTTCAAATATCTCAGAATTCATAGACAACTGATTCACAATACTGATTGAAAAAGCAATGTCGAATATCCAACTAACCTTTGGTATCTACCGGAATCAACAGGAACACTTCCTTTTTTCCAAAGTTTTATATTAGGATTCATGAGAGTCTCTGCCTGCAACCACTCATTCTTATTTCCTCCAAGAGATCAAGGATATACTTCCGTTGAGAGACAACAATACCTTCTCTAGAGTGAGTGACTTCCATAACAAGGAAATACCTTAATATTCCTAAATCCGTGATCTCAAATTCAACTGCTAGTCTTTTCTTTAGTCTTTCCACTTCAATCACATCATTACCTATGAGAATAATATTATTGGCATACACTATCAGTACAACAATCTTTCCTTCGGTGGAAAATTTTAAGAACAATGTATGATCTGTTTGACCTTGAGTGTATCCTTGCTTGACTAATTGAGTAAATTTCTCAAACCAAGTTCTCGGAGACTGCTTGAGACCATACAAAGACTTTCTTGATTTACATATTTTTAAGCCGAATTTCTCTTCAAAACTCGGTGGACTATCCATGTACAACTCTTCTAAATCACCATTGAGGAAGGTATATTTTACGTCTAATTACAACAAAGGCCAGTCTAGATTAGTAGCAATAGATAAAAGTACTCACCCTATTTAATTTTGCAGGAGCAAATGTCTCAGAGTGATCAACAATTAAAATATACAACAATTAAAATATGCAACTCTCACCCTAGGCCAGTATATATTGAATGGAGTCTTAATTGTAGAACTTTAGATGACATTCTATTAATTAAATATGCAACAATTAAAATAGCTTCACCCTACAAATATTTTGGTACTTTAGTTGAAAAAAGTAATGCTCAGGCTACCTCTAGGTGTTTATTTTTTATTTCAGCAATACCATTTTGTTGAGGCGTATCTATATGAATTGTGATGAACTATCCTCTTTTCAAGGAAAAAATTTTCTAAGATCATGTTAAAATACTCCTTCCTATTGTTGCTTCTAAAAATCTGTATGTTACCCAACAAAGCCAAGTATGATCGAGATGAAAAGGAAAATAGTCCCCTCGGGGCGGTGCGGTGGTTGAGACATGGGGTGTTGCTACTTTAGGTCATGGGGTTGAAACTCGGAGCGTCCGAGCATGCCTTCCCCTATGCCTTGGCCACTGCACCAATGGTTAGTAGCCACTCGGGATTTACCTCTTCCGTGTTGGCCTAGGGACGGGGTGACGAGGGTGCTGGGGCGAGCGAATCGACTTTTGCACATCAATAAATGTGATAAACCATTTCTTATTAGAGGGGGTGCTTATCTTATTAGGACCACAAATATCACTATGAATTATGGTAAACAGTTGTGATGGCTTGTATGGCTGTGAAGGGAAGAATGTGCAGTTGGGTTTTGCAATCTCATAGACTTCGGGCTGCTTTCCCTCTCTCGGACCAAGGTCAGTCAGCCTCACCATCTCATTGTGATTGCACCAGCTGCCTGGTAGATCTCAGCGACTATTCTATTGTTTGGTGCCTTTGAAAGAGTCTTTCCTCCCCATCGCACCCGTCCTATGCACCCGCGTTCGCATCACTCGCACCTCAGAGAAGGTCGGGTTGGCTCTACTATTTAAATATTATAATTAATGAGCCTCCCTATGGTACCGAGCTTCGTAAGCAACCATTGAAAAGTGTGAAACAATTTAGGAAACAAGTGCTTTAAATATTGGAACTAGGATATCGTAATCTAAAATGCCACAACATAATATTATTGTTCGAAACAGAAATAAATTCAAAGTAGGAACCTCTTGGTTGAGATTGTTTTCTTGATTTAGATCCATCTTCAAGGAAGCAGAATCCTCCACTCTGTTTAGCACTCATCCTGCCCGAGGTCAACTCTAGGAATACACAGTGAGAAGAAAAGAAATTAGCTTGACAATTTTGATCATGGACCAATTTACCGATAGATAAAAGGTTACAATACAATTTTGGAATATGAAGAACATCATTTAGAGTGAGCATAGGTGATACTACAACATAACCTTTTCCTGTAATGGCTGCAATCGCTGAAAGAGAGCCATCTTCAATCTTAATTTTTTTGTTACCTGCACAAGGTCTATATGAAGACAAAAGGTTTCACATTCCTGTCATATGATTAGTTACCTGAGTCAATGATCCAGGCATGATTAGAATTGACACAAAGGAAGGTTATTGTCATGCAATTACCTTTTTGAGCTATTGAACAAGAATGGTTTTTTTAGGCTCTAGGAGTTTGTATAGTTGGTCAATTTGTTCCTTGGTGAAAGGAAGTATAAGTTGCCACTCTTGATCTGAGATAATAGTCTGAAGTGCACTATCAGTTCTCTTCTTCCAATTTTGGGCTTCCCATGGATTTTCCATCATGTTTTCCGAGTGTGCCACCGACATTTACAATGGTCGCACCATGGTCTTCCAAAACTTGCCATCTTTCTTCGCTTCCTCTTAAAAACCTTTAGTAATAAGGGTAGAACTTTCCAAACTTAAGTTAGTAGAGACTAAGGCAGATTTGTTAAGCGTAACAATTTGTCGAGCTTCTTCTCTCGAGGACTTCTGAAAATACTTCATGGATCGCTGTTAGAGGTGTCTTTCCCAAGATTTGACCTCTTCATCTAAATCCTTTTTTAGTGCTGCCAAGAAAATAAACATCCGATCATTCTTTTGTCGTTTCATAAAATGAACACTATCATCAACCGAATTCCAAATATTATTATAGCATAGATCTAGTTCTTGCCACAACGTCATCAGCTCATTGTCAGATTCCGCTTGCTTCGCATGCCATAGACTTGATTTTAGGGTTGTAGTTAGGAACGTAAATGACTTTCCAATAGGGGGCTACATGGAATTAACTAACCATGCAATAAGTAGCAAATTTCCAAGCTGTAAATCTTGAGTCTCCATTAGCATTTTATCACTTCTCCTTTCTTTTCATTAAGACACTGAATATTAACTTGGAGTGAATTAGAGGATACCTCCATCGAACCATTGAAAGATACAGGTGAGTTTAAATTTTAGTTGACAACAGTTCTTCTTTAGACACCATCGAAAACCAGGAAGATTGAAGGGAAAAAATGGGAAGGAGGAATTGTTATTATTAATTTTCAACTAGACATTACATCAATAAATAGAAGATACCAAATAATGAAATAGGAGCAAATAAAAGAAAAGAAACTTAAGAAATGGAAATTACTAAAATCAAAGATTATTTCCTGATTTCTCAAGATTTTCTATATGCAATCATTATCTCAAAGATTATTTTTTTATTTTCAAAAATTATTTCTTGTATAGCATCAGGATATTTTAATTTTCCAACACTACGCAATTTATTTTTTGAGAAACATAATGCCTTCCAATTAAAAATCTGTTGTTTGAACAACTGACTGGTATCACATATTTAAATTGTAGGATGAAAGGAGTGGAAGTTGGAGAGTGCAAGCTGTGTCAGTTTCTCCCGACAGGTTCGAGAGCAGAAAGCCTCTTCCACTAGCTTGGAGGGGCTTGAGATATCAAGAGCTTTCAGATGAGTCTGGTATTCCTGGATGTGTTTTTGTTCACATCAGTGGATTCATTGGTGGAAATCAAACTTACGACGGAGCCTTGGCTATGGCAAAAAGGGCTCTCTCATCATGATTCTTGTCCCTGATCTCAATCGCATCGTCTTTGAAACTTTTATCTAGAAATACTTGGTAGAACGTAGACATTATAATGCATGAGTTTCTTTGAGATCCTTAACATGTATTTGTTGAGCAGATAATTTTCAGATTTTGTTCAATCTTGTAAAATTGTTCTCTGCTATAGCACATATCAATTATCCTTTGTAGGGCTTGTTTCTGAACTATATAATTCTCCATGGTTACCTGATTTGTTCTATCAAGATTTTCAATCTTGAAGTAAAATTTTGCTAGTACAGAAAGACACTGTTTGTAGAAGTGCATGAGAAATTTTGATGTGGAATGTGGAATACATAGTTAACTGTGGATTAACCTTGAAAACGAACCTATTTGGATCTTCATAAAAGTTCAAATTTTCACTTGTCTATAACCGTAAATTGGAAGTTGGTTTATCATTTTCTGTGAAACACTCATGTAGTTGAGCTATTGTAATTTAGAGTGGGCAATAAAGTATTACTATAGAGGCACCTGTATAGAGAAAATAAATGGATCTTACCTCGAATTTTTGGGCATGATTTCATTTTTTTTTTCAATATAATCTTATTTCAACATGAGTATAGGGTTTGACATAATTCTCAATATAGCATACCCAAATCTGATGGAGGTAGCATTTCTCCAAATCTAATTGAAAAAAAATTAGAACCATTATTTGTATTTTATTTTGTTGAGATACAATAATTATTTGCTGTAGTCTCTTAAATTATAAGAGGTTTCTTTGCTTCTGAATCAGTTTCAAAAGAAGATTTAAGATGATTTTTGAGATCAATCCACCTAACCTAGAGGGAAGCTGAATTATGTTAAATTTAGTGTGTTTATTTGTGTTTTTACTTAAGTTTTTCATTGCAACATGAGTTCATTGCAATATGAGTTCGTGTTTAAAAGGATAAAATTGAGTTTTTAAAAATACGTATTATTCACCCTCTCTAGGGTCATATTTCGATCCTATAATTGGTATAGCTACGCTCTAAATTTAAAAAATTCTAGGTTATTATTTTATGTGTGCTACTTTCCCAGTATCTTAAAAAGTTTTAGCAAATTTTTTTTTTAAAATTCCGTGTGAATACAATAATGACACATCAAGAAGGACACGACACTGTTCGTCGTTCTCTATTCGACGGAAATGATTTCATGATTCTTCTCTAAAAGGGGCTTCACTCTACTCGTTGACGAGCTTAGAGAACCATTGGAATGGAAAAAAAAAATGAACTTCCGACATTAACAAGAGAGCACAAGTTGACACCAAGGTCATAATGACACTACAGTGCGATTTGACCTAGCAACAATTGGACCGAGTAGGTCCATTTAACAACATCAAGGATCTTTGGAACAAACTGATCGAGGTCCATGAGGGAACCAACGATCCCAAGGTAGCTAAAAGAGATTTATCAAATGTAGGAAGAAGAGTCTGTGAGCTAATTACACGCAAGAATTAAGGACATTCTAAAATAGACATTATGTGATCGAGGAACAAGTCGAAAATCACGATATAATAAGTTATGCCTTGAAAACCTTTTACCGAAACACCTTGTGAACATTTATGCTAGATGCATACAAAATGTCTTGGGATTTATTTACAATTAAATTAGATAAATTATTTTCTAAACTAGAATTGAATGAACAAATGAACTTGAATCAGAAATGTATTACTTTTGTTGTAGGTCAAACTAGGATAAGGAGATCAAAATAAAATCAAGACTAGAGCATGAGTCGGAGGATGAGTTGGAGTTAGACGAAAAGGAGCTGACATTGAAATCATGAACTAGGTCCAAAAAATGATCAAGAAAAAGAAGAATTTCACAAACAAGGATATCGAGAAAGTTATACTAAATAAAAGCAAGCAAACTGTTCAAAGCAAAACTAGTAAAGCAAAAACGGTGGTGATTTGCTACGGATGCAATGAGAAATAACACTTTAAATCCTTTAGTGCCCTAAACTAAAGGATTTAAAGAAGGAGAAGCCCAAGAGGCAACGAAGGAAGAAGGCACATGCTAGGCCACCTAAGACTAGTCATCTTCAGAAGACTTGGAATCAGACATATCAAGTCAATTTCATGGCATTTGATGGCTAAGGAAGATGCAGTGAAGATCATAGATTCGAGTCAGATCAAGAGTCCAACCCAGAGTGGGATTCGGAGCAACAAGACTTAGATGATGATGTAACATCTCTACTAGAAGATAAATTATACAATGTGATCAACGTTTAACTAATAAATTAGCTAATCCAACGAATTGATGAGATCACTCCTTAAGGAGGTAAAAGGCCTCAAGGGGAGGTCAAATATAGTTTTATTTAAATTATCAAGTTTAATAAGGAACTTCGATTAAGTTCAAAAACATGAGAAGAGAATTCTCTCTTAAAAGATCGGTCAAGTCGAAGAGCTATGTTGAAAAAGTTCACATCGGACTCTAAGTATCTAGATAGATTTTAACGAGCTCAAAACTATATATCTGGACTTGGATACAAGTCAAAAACTAACTATAAATCATATATTTCTTTAGCAAATAGACACGTTAATAGAAATAAAATAGTCAAGACTTGTGTACGTAAGTCATGCTTGATTAATCAAATATGACACAAGTATTGGATTCCTATTGAACAAATTTATTATATAAATTTAAATAGAAAATCTCAAAATTATGATAGCGGAGATAGGAAAAATCTATTTCATAATCATATTAATGAAACATCAATCTAGGCAAAGCATTTATATATTTTTTATTTATTCTGTTGATTGCTTTATTATTGATGACTTAGTTGATTGTTTATTTATTTTGTCAATTAATTAAACTATAAATTAATTAATCTTTTAATTTAACCAATCTGTTAATTAATTAAACTCTAAATTAATTAATCTCTAATTAATTAAATTAATCAGTTAGTTAATTAAACATTAATCAATATATTAAATAATTAAACTGTAAATTAATTAATATGTTAATTACTAAAATTTTAAATTAATTAATAATTAATTAAATTAATCTATTAATTAATTAAACTGTATTTCATTAATCTGTCAATTAATTAAGCTGTAAATTAATATAATTAAAATGCAAATTAATTAATCTGTAGTTAATTTAATTAATCTGTAATTAATTTAATTAATTTGTTAATTAATTATCCTGTATTTAATTAATCTGTTAATTAATTACACTTACATCGTAATTTAATTAATCTATGTTTTAATTAATTAATCCGTTAATTGATTAAACATTGATTAATTTGTTAATTAATTAAACTTTAAATTAATTAATATGATAATAAAATAAACTGTGATTTAATTAATTAATAAATCTGTAATCTCTGTATTCAAATTAATATGTTAATTAATTAAACTTTAATTTAATGTGCAACTTAAACTAAACTGTTAGTTAATTAATCGGATGATTAATTAATCAGTAATTTAGTTAATCTTCCAATTAATCAATCTATTAATAAATTAATATGTTAATTAATTAATGAATTAATTTATTAATAAGTAATTTTATCTTAATTAATCAATTAATCTTTAATCGAATTAACCTGTTAATTAATAAATCTATTAATACATTAATTAATTAATATGAAATTCAATTCAATTGTATTAGTTTAATTAATCATTAATAAAATTAGACCGTAGTTAATTTAATTAATCTGCAATCCAATTTAAATTGTAATTAATTTAATTAATCTGTAATATAAATATATAAATTAATTAAATTTGTTAATTGATATACTCCGCTGACTGATAAACAAATATATGTTGAGGATTGTATGTATAATATTGACTTAACCCTATCGGGCCAAAAAAATTATTTGGTAGAATAGATACATATGCAGTAAAATTTAGAGAGAGAAAATATTAGTGGATGCTAGATATATAACAAGAGATCAACATAAATTTAAATCTAGCAATAGTTGGATTTGAAAATAATGATAAATTAAAAATAATTGGGATAGATAATATTAAATTTAAATCCAATTTTATTATTCGAAAGATATGTACCTAGTATTTATTTTATAGTTGCTACTATTTTATAT
Source organism: Kaempferia parviflora (assembly GCA_037177295.1). NCBI lineage: Eukaryota > Viridiplantae > Streptophyta > Magnoliopsida > Zingiberales > Zingiberaceae > Kaempferia > Kaempferia parviflora. The sequence continues at coordinate 3,959,499 of JBAMIE010000002.1, read as the reverse complement.
AATTATTATTTAAAAATAGAATTGGCCTAGGTTTTATTGTAGATTTATTGAACCTATATATTAAGCGACTTTTATATCTCATAAATATCTAGAATTTACTATTTATGTATTGAGTCACATAGATGGACATTAGATACTATGACTCAACTCTTGTTCCAAAGGTAGATTACAGTGTCTCAAAATAATCTAAAGGGAATAACATAAATTGATTGACTAACCCTAAATTAGACTTAATATTATGCTTACCTGATGATCATTATTTAAAAGGGGGTTGGACGTTTTTTAAATAGATCAATTATTAATTCTTTAATTTTTTTTAAAATAATTTTTTGGTCGATCAAATAATATTTTTCATGTGACTGATAAAACCCTAGGTCTAGACAATTTACAATCTATTTTGATCGAAACGATCTTATTGGTTGATCGAAATCACATTTTCGGGCGATCACATAAATCCTAGGTCAAAGGCACTGAAAACCATGAATTGACGTATCAGTCAACCGAAGATAAATATTTGGGGTGACTAAATAAGGCATTGACACGACTTTGATCAATTTGATCGACGTCGTCTTGTTCGGTTGATGCCACACAAGTTTAAGGTCGATAAAAAAAAAAATAAAAACTAATAGAATAGCTGATATATTCAACTACGTTTGGGAGATCAAAAAAGATTTTTTAATCAATTGATTCTAACTTGTAATTGTAAAAAGCCGTGAGATACGATAATTAAATAATAAGTATTAATTAAGAAATAACCCTACAGAATTTTTTAAATTTTTTTAGATTTAAACAGAATTCGTATGACATGTGTAAGAGGATGAAATTATTAAGCTTAGAGGAAGCCGGTTTAGAATAACCAATTAAAGTAGGAGTTGATTAGATTAATTAACCTAAAGTTTAATATATAAACCTAAGTTTTATTCTATTTCTCTTTTCTCATTGATGTCATGCCCTAGCTCTCTTACGTCGCCCCCTCTCCTTCCTCTCACTCGATTGCCGCAGATGCCAACACCCACCGCCCAGCACCGTCATTGCCGGAAGGGAGGAGTTGATGCCATCACCCCTCTCTCATTGCTTGCTCCGATCCGTAAGCATTGGCCATCACTGCTAGCCCCTCTTCGGCTGCGAGCGGAAGCAACCATAGATCACCTCCGCCGCCACCTCGTGGAGCTGCATTGCTGCCCTATCGTCGCCGCGAGCATGCCGCCAGACTGTCCTTACGCGCGATGGCCGCTAGAATGTCTTTGTGCGATACTCTTCTCATGCCAGTGGTGAGCAGCAACCTTGTCATTGCCAGTCGCTTCTGTTCGTATCCCACCTTACCAGTGCCACCTTCCTTGCCGTCGGAGAACGGTCGCGGTTGACTTCCAGGGCTCTAGCCGCAAGCAATTGATGACTCCTCCAATCATTGAGAGCAGTCCCACCCCGATCTTGAGAGGGACACCATTGCCCTTCACTTCTCCTGATTCATACCGCCGCCATGAGCCACTTTTAGGGCAGTGAACATCTGCTGGGAAGAGGCCGAAGGCAATAAATTTCTTGATCTCAGTTTTATTGACCTATGTTATATTCAAGCAGAAATTGAAATTCAAATGTGATATGTTGAATTGGGTATAGGAATCAGCTAATTGGATTATTGGATGAATTGGTAGATATGATTAATTTAGTTGTGAATCAACTTGATATGTAATTGGGTTACATATTGGAGTGGTTAAATACTGGATTGGTTACTAAATCATTTATTTGGAGAATTATTAATGTGAATTAATTAAAGAGTAATTGATAGATGGATTAATTCAAAAGGAGATTAGCTATGAAGGAAATGTTGGATCATTAGATGAAATTAAACATGGTTTCCTAATCGAATTAGGATTAGGTTTAGCTAATTAGTTTATGATAGAACTTAGCTATACTATGTATTCTGTGTTGCAGGATACTGATTTGACACAACCGTTTTGATGTGGAGATAGTTCAGAACGGTGTACATTTAAGGCGGGTACTTCTTCCTTAACCTTTGTAGTTAATTGACCCTAGTACATGGAATTGGTTGATGAAGTAGATTAATTTACCTTGACTCTACTCGTACTATTCCCGAGCTTGATACTTTTATGCTTGATCTAGAGATGATCTATTTATCCTCTTATATAGTCCATGCTTTGGCTATTCATACTATGTAGTGTATACACGTATATGGTGCGTACAATAGGAGTTATCATGTTGCTTACTCATATGCATGTAGTATGTACACATGTATGGTGTGCACTATTGGAATTATATTATTTGACTAGCTATACTCTGTACCGTACACGCCAGTGTCGTGTGTACTCTATAGGTGTTATTGTTACTATGCATGATGTTTAGTAGACACCCTTTGGATCTTTTCATATATATGATTGATAGGTCATGTTTTTAGATATATTTATGCTTATTATACGGGTGCATTGATGATGACTGTGTTCGAGACAGGATATTAGCATCATGCACATCTTCACACTTCTTGTATGTTGGCGACCATTGTCTTCCTTGTGGTGTGAGAGAGTCGTCAGTCATATTTGTTAAATACTAGACCACTCATGGGTAGTGGTAGCCAACGTTGGATGCATCTTATCCTGTAGTTCCCACTCGGTCACTCAGGGTAGTGGTAGTGGAGTTGAGTGCAAACAATGACCTCGTTATGTAGCTAGATAGCTACTCTGCATCCTACTCGACCGACCACTCTTATTTAGTGGTAGTTGAAGTCAAGAGTAGTTGTCATAGTCCTAGACACTTGATCACACATATGTCATGGTAGCTGGAGTGATGTGTAGGAGTGACACATACATAATCATATGCATATGATACGTGGTGTTTATCTTGGAGATACTTATTTCTTATGTTGTGATATGATGCATTTATTTGAGCTATGATTGTTGCTTATGCTTTACATTTGTTTATACATGTTCATTTATCATACATGTGTACACTATCATATGTTGTACTTGTAATACGAGCAGATCTGTTACAAATCCCCAATGATTATTGATCATTATATCTTACGTGTTAGACTGGATTGGGTATGTGCATTTATTATGTCATTTATGATTGTGTACATAATTCTTACTTGTGATATTGTACTTTGAAAATAAAGAAAGAGCATATTTCTGAACGAATAGGAGTAACTATGTGAAATACTGATAAAAGGAATTGTGATAGCGTAAATCATACACAAGAAAATAAAATGATGTGCAATAAACCATGCATAATGATAGATACAATCAA
>JBAMIE010000002.1:3896079-3916162 GCA_037177295.1 Kaempferia parviflora | reverse complement strand
ACGGTCGTGCCATGAAGTCTTCTGTATGAAGTCACACGGCCATGTGAGGGTCACACGACTATGCCTGATGCCTTCTTGCACGACGACGATTCTGGTTCTCGTACATGACTTCTGATTCTTCCGGTTTTACTCCAAAATGATCGAAAATGCTCCAAAATGTGTATCTGCACATGAAAATAACCAAAGAGCAGATCTCCGAACGAAATGACGTAATTATGCTAGAAAATGATATAAATGGGAATGAAAAGCGCAGATCATAAACAATGAAATTCAAATGATGAGCGATAATGATATAAAATAATAGGTACAATCTACGCTCATCAATGTCTCAAATTGTTTCTCAATGAAGTGAGATCCTCCGTACTTATAACTGCTCGGGGAACTCCAACCGGGGAAAGATTATTTTCTTGAACATTTTGATCACTGTCTTGGCATCATAAGTGGGAGAGGTCATAGCTTCCTCTCATTTAAAAACATAGTTAACTGCAACTAGGATGTAATTGTTGTCATATGATGAAAGAAATGGCCCCATGAAATTAATACCCTAAACATCAAATAACTCAACTTCCATAATATAGTTAAGGGGAATTTCATATCGTTTGGTAATGTTACCTGTCTTTTGACACCGATCACATGATTGAACATATTCTTGTGCATCTTTAAACAAGTGGAGCTAAAAGAATCCAGCATGTAAAATTTTGGTTGTTGTTTTTGAGATGTCAAGGTGTCCCCTATATGATGATGAATGACAATGATAAAAAAATCTCCTTGGCCTCATCTTCGGGCGTGCATCTCTAATAAATTGCATCACCACATTTCTTGTAAAGAGGTGGTTCATTCCATACATAATACTTAATGTCGGTGGAAAATTTCTTCTTCTACTGAGAGGTAAGGTTTGATGGAAGAATCCCATTGGCAAAATATTTTGCAATGTCGGTGTACCATGCTACACTCACACAAGAAACAGATAGGAGATGTTCATCTGAAAAAGAATCGTCAATTGGTAAATCATCTCCTGCTTTTCCTTCTACATTTTGATATATCCTTGACAAGTGATCCACTATAAGGTTTTCTGACCCTTTCTTATCCTAGATTTCTAAATCAAATTCTTAAAGGAACAATATCCATCTAATGAGCCTCAGATTAGAATCTTTCTTGCTGAGTAGATACCGTATGGTTGCATGATCTGTTTAGAGTATCACCTTTGACCCTACTAGATATGATCCGAATTTATCGAAAGAGAAGACTACCGCTAGCAATTCCTTTTCTGTGGTGGCATAGTTGATTTAAGAACCATCTAAAGTTTTGCTTGCGTAGTGGATGGCATATAGTTTTTTATCCTTTCTCTATCCCAACACTGCCCCATAAGCGAAGTCGCTTGTATCACATATGATTTCAAATGGGAGTCCCTAATCTAGTACTTGAATTATAGAAGTCGCTATGAGGGCACTTTTGATTTTATTGAAAGGCTGTAAGCGGTGTTGATCAAAGCAGAATTCAACATCCTTCATGAGTAGATTCGTCAAGGGTTTGGATATTTTCAAAAAAAAAAAAACCTTTATAAATCGATGATAAAATCTCGCATGTCCTATAAAACTTCTTATCCCCTTTACATTGTTTGGTGGTGGTAGTTTCTCAATTGCTTCGATTTTCACTTGATCAACTTTAATCCCCTGCTTAGATATCTTATGGTCCAAAACAATCCTCTCCTTGACCATAAAGTGACATTTCTCCTATTCAAAATCAAGTTTACCTCTTCGCATCTCTATAGTATTCTTAAAAGATTTTGCAAACAGGCATCAAAATTAATTCCATAAACTGAGAAATTATCCATAAACATTTTCATTATGTCTTCTATCATATCTGAGAACATAGCCATCATACAACGTTAAAAAGTAGCAGGTGCATTGCAAAGATCAAAAGGCATACGTCTGTAGGCGAAAGTTCCATAAGGACATATAAAAGTGGTCTTTTCCTAATCATGAGGGTGTATGGGAATTTGATAAAATCCAAAGTACCCATCCAAACAGCAAAAGTAAGAATGCTTAGCAAGTCTCTTGAGCATTTGATCAATGAAGGGAAGAGGAAAATGATCTTTTCTCATTTCCTTATTCAGTTTTCGATAATCAATACACATTTGCCATCCAGTAACTGTCCTGATATGGATCAATTCATTGTTCTCATTTTTAACAACCACCATCCCTCCCTTCTTTGGAACTACATACACCGGACTTGCCCATGGACTATCAAAAATAAGGTAGATAATTCATGCTTCAAGTAGCTTGAGTACTTCCTTTCTGACCACTTCTTTTATATTGGGATCCAGTCTTCTCTAGTGTTCAATTGAGCATTTATGGTCATCTTCAATTAGAATTCTTTGCATGCACAATGAAGGGATAATTCCTTTGATATCATCAATAGTATATCCTACTACCTTCCTATGCATGCTCAGTATTTTAAGTAATTTTCTCGTCTCCAATTGGTTCAGATTTGCATTAACAATCACCGGCAATGTAGAATTTAGCCCAAGAAATTCATATCTGAGATTGGAAGGTAGAAGCTTAAGTTCTACTTGGGGTAGCTTAATCTTAGGTAATGTTGGGCTCTGTTTAATTGTCATAATATGCTCGTACCCCAGAGTTGAGCTTGGAGGTTCATCCAATTCTAGCACTATATCCTTTGACTCTTCATCTTGAATTTTCGGCCTCCCATAAATCCAGCTTATCTTTGAAAGGTCCTCTAGTGAGTGTTAGAGAGTTTCTGCAAGGTAATCCTCTTCCCCATAATACTCATCCGAATCTATTTCATTTGAGTTAGCAAAACAGTATAACATTTGTTTCAGTAGTCCACTACACCAAGGTGGTAATGTCTCCTCTTTGTCATCTCGTTGCTCCGAGTTTTCAATTTCATCATTCATTTGACACAGCACATTTTTCTCGTTCAGCTTTACTTCCTTGCTTTGTAACTTGGTAATTTTTAGTGTAAGAGTCATCAAATTCCCTCATCACCACTCATTAAGATTATTCATCATTCGGTTAATCAAATCAATTGCTTCACTGAGACTCTTTTTCATCAAAGATCCTCCCATAGCTAAGTCCAACTGGGTCTTGTTTGAGAAGGACAACCCAATATAAAATATGTAAATGAGCAACCATTCCTCAAGTCCATGATGTAGACATTGCCGTATTAAAATATGTGTTTGGCATAATGACTCTCCATCTTTTTCTCAAAGTTCAATATTTATCTCAAATTGGTTGTCTTAGTCGGAGAAAATAGTTTGTTCAGAAATTTTTGTTCTAATTCTTCCCAAGTTGTAATACTTCCAGGCCGCAGAGTGTTTACCCAAGTTAGAGTTGAGTTTCTGAGGCTAAAAGAGAAAACTAGTAGCAAGATAATATTTGTAGGAACCCTTTCATACTTCAATGTGTTGCAATATCTGTAAAACTCCAATAGATGCAAATAAAGATTTTCAAAATCTGAACCGTTAAATTGAACTTCTTAAATTTTTGAAATAAATGTCGAAACAAGTATAAAATTGAGAGTATAAATTTCTAGAGACACAATAGGACTCAAATTTCTTCCAAACTTAGGAGCAACATAATCTTTCAGAAGTCTATGTACTATTGTGACCAATTGTTTGTAATACAAGTAAAAAATAGACTACAAGAAATAAACAAAAGAAATTGTAAGAAACGTACAAAAAAGCATGACCAATTTTATATCGATTCAATTTTGATGACAAAATTCGATCGATTCAGTTCGTAAAAAAATATTGATTTAATCAATTTCAAATTATTTAATTTTAGACAGATTGCTCAAACCTAAGTAAACACAAGCATTACCGTTCAACTTATTCCTCCCCTCTGCCACTATAGTTTTTCCCTCCATCAAATTAGACAACATTAAATAACTCAATTAAGAAGAACAAAAATTATTCTGACGGCCAAAGTTTTAAATGACCGTATACTTTACACATTCAAAAGATCAGCCATGTGGTAGATTTTGGCTTCTTGGGCATTGGAATCAAACAAATTTGCCCAAGATAATACAAGAAAACTTGTCAGAATGAAAACCAAATGACAACTTACTAGACCAAAACATAAAGAAGGAAACACAAACCTTCCATGCCTTTAGAACCAATAGGTATCTTGCATATTCTCTGTTTGACTAGAATAGGATAAAGAAGGTAAAACATGGGATCAAAAGATGTGAACTTGTCAGAATGAAAGGTGAAGAACAATCATAAAAGGAACTATTGCAAGCCCTGAGCTATGCCCTTTACAGTGTAATTGTAGAGTTAAGCGAATAACATCCTCTCTGGAGACTAAAACTACCCACACCCATCCCTAGATTAGTCGTAAGATAGTTAATAATTAACAGGGATTTTGATGCTCAACAAGGTAGATGTGCAATCTCTTCCCAAAATAAAAGAATATGAATACAGATTCCCCATACTTAAGAGCCTGACAAAGTAAACAACAATTTAGTTGTCTTGTGGATTTCATAGTCTCTTGGGGCTCCCAAGTCAATGTCGTGTGAGATCAATCCACTGTCCCTTGTTGGTTGCAGTTGAAAGTCCCCCCCAGGCCTTCACACATAGCAACCCGAAATATAGGTGCTGCTGTAAGGAACTTTAAAAAAAAAAATCTTCAGGCATAGTACATGTACAAGCTGTTTGCAGCAGCACAAGCTATCAAGTTTTCCGTTGGGTGCCAAGCTAAATGAAGTGATTTGGTTGTGGAGTCAAATGTGTTTCCATTGGCATCAACATTTGGGGTTTCTGCTCCTGTGGAAAATGGATCCCAATGAGATGTTATAAATCAAAGGGTCTCTTTAAATGGCATTAGCAACTACTTGGATGCCAAGCAATAGTAGCTAGATTTTTGCATGACTGACCTCGTCTCATGCCACGTGTGAAGCTGCCAAGAGATCTGGAAGTTCTTGTAGGGTTTTGCACTTGTTTCCTATATATATGTAAATGCAAAGGTAAGCTAAACCATCCGAAGGAAGTAAGTAATGACCAGGATAGGAGCGAGTATTAAGAAATTTGCATCTGTATTGATCGAGATGATAGATAATTTGCAGATCCCCTCTCCCCGAGAAAAAAGTAACCTTTTTTCTTTCTTTTTTTTTTAAAAAAAAAAAAGGCTTGTGATACCTAGGGCGAGGCAACAAGTGAGAGAAGCAGTAATGTCACAACCATAGAAAATGTGCTTTAAGAGATTTGAACAGCAGCTTCTTAGATTCAGAAACAGCAATATGCAACAGTCATGACATATCAAATAATATTAGTTGCAGATTGTAACAATAACTCACTAAGCACCAGTTTGTGTACTAGATTAAATGTCTATAGCATGATTCAAGGTCAAGAATGATTTTCTACATGATCCATTACAACAGTTCGTCTGTAAAGATAATAGCAGCAGTTTTTGTTTAGCCTGATGCAGTCCGTAATAAGGAAAAGGTAAAAGGCTCATCGGGCTAGAGGTTCAACTAAAGTGGAAACTTGGTTGACCTTTAGTATATGTTTCTTATAAAAGAAGGAAAAAATTAGGTATAGAAAATGGCAGAAGACGAAAATTTATAAAAAAGACTATAAAATATTTTCCATCAGACCGTTGAAGGAGATGAGGGAGGAAAACCAAAATTATTAATTAAAACCATTAATCAAAAATGAATTTGAAAATAAAAAATAATTTTATTTTTAAAAGTTAAGATTTGAGGTCGATTGCATGCAAAAGTGAGTTTACCTAAATCGGATAGAAGCAATAAAGAAAAAAAATAGAAAAATATTTTCCTTGCTTTTACTTCCCTCCTTTTTCCACCAAAGGAAAGAGAAGAAAAAGTGTCATTAGAGAAATATTTGTCACCTTATTTCCTTCCTGCATTCCTTCCCTCATAAAAAACACATTATTAGATTTTTTTTTTCCTGCCATTAATCTTTCTGGTCATTTTAAATATTGAATTGTAGACACTGTTTTAAGTAACTTTCTAAGGGAATAGTGAATGAAATACTCCCATTCTCCATTCTATTTTAGCTGAATGCATGTAAAAGTTTGCTGACATTTAAAATCACTCGCTCTTTTCCTCAAAAGACCAATTCAAAAGATGACTAAAATGTGTATCAGAACCTCAATCATGATGGATTATGCATTTGATAAAGGTAATAAGAATAATGAGAAGATTGAGACGTCACCTCGTTGGATTTTTACTGGCTTCCAAAATTGTAGCTTCATCACTTCCAGGAACACAGCCAAATACACGGAAAAGATTACTGCAAATGAAGGATGCAACATTATTATTGAATCCTAGACAAGTCAGTCATCAGAAGGACCAATTAGAGCAATACCTGTAAGAACCAGTTGCCACGCGAAACCCATCTCCACTAAGACAACACTCAAATTTGTCAAAAATTGAGTCATTCTCATATAAATCGCATAACTGCATGTCAATATATATAGTTGAAACAAAATTTCATCCATAAATATTACAATGGACATGATGCAATTATTCCTATGTGTATTTAAAAGAGATAATTCACCTTTGGCCTCAAGTACTCATGAACCTGAAAGGTAGCAACTGGAGTTGAATCCATATTTATGTCCCAAAGCTATAAGAAAACAAATTCAAGGAAAGAGATATGAAAGGTTAGAGAGACACAAATGTTATATCTCTATTATAGCATTTTACTTGAACCAAATATTGGAGATGGATAATTGAAATAACTGTACTAATCTATAGATGGAATAATGAACAAAAGATAAGCAATTATATATAAAGGAAAATAACCAGAAAAGAAAATCTCTGGACATATTACAATAACTAGAAGTATTTAACTTAGTGCCTTTACTATTCTTCGCGGGGTCTTCTACTTATCATAATAGAGCAAAGGAACTGACATAGTAGTTAGCCTTTTGATAGAAGGAACTTCAAGTTCCATAAAGGTTATAAATTTGATAATGTATTACATCCTTATTCACTTATGGAAGAATAATATCTTCATTACCAAATATTACCTTCACAAACATAGGGGAAAAGAATCATATAGTTGATCCCAATAATCAGGGATTTGATTATTTGATCATTAAAAAAATCAATCTACGCTTGTACTGACATCTTGACTTAACAGGGAGGAGAGTTTCTCTTTTATCTTTTATAAGATTTGTACGCAGGAACTCTGCAATAGTGCTATGTCAAATTAGTTAGGATGATCATTTCTCTTATAGGCTTAAGATATAGAAAATGCATCCAATTTATTCTTAGTGGACACCTTATAAGTCATGATTGTCATTGTTTATGTTTCTATGCAACCGTGGGTTTTTCTCATTGCACCAGAAGATAATGATTGGTGCTTCTTTCACAAGCACCACGTTGATAAAGAAATTGTTCTGATGTCCTTAGTAAAAATAGCCTAATCATGATAAACATCAGCTACACAAGAATATGTAATGTGGAGATTGTATACTTCAAGTTTCCTACTAGATGCCCCTCTCATGTATGATTTATCAATGCATTATGCTAATATAAAACATGGATAGACATGGTGCTGAACTAAGGCAATCTTTAGAAATATATTTCTTGCAGTAGAAGATTCCTCAGAAAAATGAAAAGTGAAGAAACAGTGATCAGCGAGGATGAACCTTAAGTGTCATGTAATCCCGACATAAGATATGTCTTCCATCCTTAGCAAACTTGACATCTGAAATTGAGGCAATAATCTCAGTGAAAAAAGACCTTGAAGCAGGTGCCTCATGATTCTCAAACCTGTGTAGAAGAATGTCCCATCAGTTATCTACAAAATGCATGCAACTTGAGAACAATCTTAACTCGTGTTATCTTATTTTCTATCAAGAAATGTTAACTTGAAAGGAGAGGCCATGTTTCCTTACAACTTAGAATGATTATCACATAGGGCCGATTGACGCAAGTCTATAAGACGAATTGATCCCTTTGAGCTACTATACGCCAGCGTATTACACTGGATCGGATGAAATTCAGCAGAAGTTATAACCTCTGAAATATAATATAAGGTAGTTATTTAGGGTTACAACATAATGGGCATCGAACAAATAGAACATAAAAGCACACAGAATAATGTAAGAAAGGCTGTTAGAACCTATAAATGTGAGAGCTGTTGAAAATACCATAAGTTCATTGAAACATGACCAGAAAAAAATCAACAAATGTTGATACTAATGGAAAAATGGAGTAAAGAATTGTCAGACAAATTTATGAAATGACATGATAATCAACTTGGATATTTCAAAAATGGTAAGAATTTTCCAGAACCATATACAGCCATCTTTATACTATTTAAAACATTTTAACTGCTATCGGATGACATTTTCAAAAGTGAATCATCTATGCAAGTAACCAAGTTATTAAAATCATAGTAGTAAAAAAGCTACTTTTGTTCAAGCTGGTGATCAGATAGATAAAGTGAAATGAGGTAACATCCTGCTCAGAATGAGATATTGAATTCCAACAACAAACAGAAACATTCGTGGCTGAGTCGATTGGACAGGCAACTGATCTAGGATAAATCTAGTGATGGAAATGAGACACCGCAACAGACAAACAAAGACACAATCCTCACCTAAAAGAGTAAACTCTCCTGCAGAAAAGAAAAGTGGAACTTCTATTACAAGACTCTAGACTCCTTTTATGCTTAACTCAACATTATATATGGAAATAAATATTCTAAATAAGAAATATAATAATTTTAACAGGGATTATAACTAAAATGACAAAACAATCTAAATCTTTAATCTATTGTAGCTGTTTTATTATCGAATATGCTTCAGTTTATCAGTTTATTTTCTTTTATTGGTAAAAAGTCACTCTAGAAATATCTTCAATTTATGCTTTTCAATTATAGTCTTTTTATGTTAATTTATTTCCTTCTTTGCATTATTAAAAAGCAATAAATTAGCATCAAAAGGTAATAATTGAACATAAATTGATGATAATTCCATATTGGTGTTTCCATAATAAATGAAATAAATTGAAGAATATTCAAGAATAAAACGACTATAATAAATTAAAATTTTGATTTGTTTGTTATTTGGTAATTAATATTTTCTATTTGGTAATAAATAAACAATTAATCTCAATTAAAATTGGCATATTTTCTTATTTAAAATATTTATTTCCATATTTATTCTCGAGTCGGATCTATAAAAGGAGTCCAAAGTCTCGTAATTTTTAAGGATCGTGCCTTCTTTCTCCATAGTGTTGCATCAATTGGTATCAGAGTCGAATCCTAAATTAAGTATTATACCTCCTTCTCTCATGATTTGCTTCTCACCACTAACAGGATCCACTCCTCAAGCTCAATTTGCCTCCACGACTCTCCTCCTCACGTTCACTACACAACTGTGATTTGCTTGAGTCTTCTCTTCCTCAGGCAGCATCCACAACCAACTTTTTTATTTATTTTTAAATTATTTATTTATTTTTTATTATTTAGAGTTTGAAGAGGAGCCTTGGCACAAAAATAAAGTTTTGTCACGTGACCTAATGGTCATGGGTTCAAGTCATGAAGATAGCTTCTTGCAATACAAGTTGCGTACAATAGACTTTTCCCCGGAACCCTACACTGGTGGAGCTTCATGCATTAAGCTGTCCTTTATTTATCTTTTTAAAAAAATGTTACTATAGCAATAGTAAAAAACAAAAAGAGAAGAATTGAGAGTAAAAAACGAGAGTAGTAGTAGTAGTATAAAAGAAGAAAAAGCAGGAGACATATACTTTTGGGAAAATAAAAAGAAGATAGTGCAGTAACTTCCACGTTGTTGTTCTAGCGACATCACTACCACTGGCACCAATGCCGCCACCACGAAGACCTTCGTCACCTCTGTTCTTGCCCTTTTACCTTGCTACTCCCCATGGGTCTCACAACTCATATCACCTATCCAATGTTGTCTGCTATCTCCACCTAACGCCTCTTGTGTTGGCTAAATCGTTAACCATTGCTTGCTTCCACCACTGCCAATAAAGTTGATGGCAACTAAGTCAAGACATCATTATTTTCTCAAATATCACACCATAATCTTTGTTCATCTACTTCCTTTCTGATCAACTAACCTCACCTTCGGCTTCTCAAAGCAAGTCTTCGCATCCACCTCCAATCGCACACCTCTGTCGAGCCTTGCTAACAGACGACTACAAATCGTGTTGTTAACTACTGCCACTAGGACTATGCTATCAACTCTTCACCATAAGCACTTCTTTCTAGCATTGTTGCTATCATCCATTCTCTATGCCTTGCTTCGATCTCCACCAAAATCATTGTTGCCTCCATCTTGATGCATTAATCCTCATGTTCCCTCTAAGGCATCACAAAACCAATTAATCATGTCGTCTGTAACCATAGCTCTCCCTGATCTAAAACAACATACATTGACACGACTAAGAGTCAAAAGAATTGCTAAAAGATCTAATTGAGCTTTGAAATTTCAGTCTATAAGAAAATGGTTATCTCTTCTAAATCCAATAAAAAGCGGATTGAATAACTTCCAACCCAAAATTCAAGCAACTTCAATATCAACGAAGCTCGCATCATCTGGATATAAATACATTTCCTCTTCCTAAAAATTAACTTTCGTTTATTTAGTTGATAATTTTAAATTGCTCACATTTAATTAATTTTTTCACAATTTTATTTATATTATCACCTTATTTGCAAAAATAAAAAAATAACATCATTTAGTCACCAATTTAGTTTAGTCATCATCCATTAAAAAAAGATTTCATATTTAGTTTAGTCATCATCCATCAAAATCATCATCACTTTAATTATTCTCCTATGTTAACCATTTATTATATTTTTCAACATCATTTAAATTTATCACATTATTTTATTTTATTATATAATTATCATTATTAACTTGATAATAGAACTACTATAACCATTAATTATATACAAGATATAAATTATAGGAGAGATATTGACTACATTACATTCATGTGGGTAATGATCTTAATGACTAATGATTATTCTGCATGCCCGGCTAAATTTATGGACAACAAATATACCATCTCATGTTTAGAGAAGAATTTAATTATTTAAAAAAAAAAATAGTAGTTGGTGTGAACCACAAGTTAGGAAAGATGCTCCTATTTTTGATGGAAGCATGGACCCGAATATATTTGTTTATTGGTTGACAATATTAAAAATCATTTTGACTAATGTAATTTAACCTCCATTAAATGAGCACGATTTGTCAAACTTACACTTAGTGCACCCACTAAAAATTATTAGCAACGTGTCTAGAGCATTAGAGGAAGATGAACAAGAAGTCATCGCACATTGACATATAATGACAAGACAGTTTAAGGAAAATATGGCTCACTAGACTTTAAGAGAGGATTATGTCCAATAGCCAATGATGAAGCTCTCCTCTTGATGTTTGGCCATTTACCAAATTGATATTGGAATTTGGGACCCTTTCCAGAAGAAAAGATGAAAGACTTTGGTTGTGGAAGTTAATCATTTTCCTAAGTGGGTAGAAGTAAAAGTGGTCAAATATTCCCAGAAATATATAAAAGAACTTGCTTCGAGCTACTCAGAATTCTAGATAATTGATAATAGGAATCAACTTATAAGTGTCATGTTGTCAAGTACAAGAAATCTTGTTCAAAATTCAAACTATAACAATCAATTGCAGTTCACCTCAATAGTGCATCCCCAGACTATCAGTTTAATAGAGGTCACCATAGGATGTTGTTAGTTTTTTTTTCCTCTTGATAATAAGGGAATAGGACTTTCTAATTCAGATTTGTCTTTTATGATCCACAGGTGTGCTCTTTCCTCCTGATAGGTAAGGAACTTCTTAATTCAGGTTTCCCTTTTGTGCCCATTAGGAGAAAGATGACTAAGTACTTGGGTGGTAAAGCATACGCCTTACCCATCCTATATTCGGCATGAAGTAAATAAGACCTTAGAACACAGTACGCAGTCCTAATCTTCCCAAGCTTGGCCTCAACTATAATTGAAGGTTACGTTTGGGTAAAGCTCTTCCCAATTGAATTCCTCCTCTTCAGACTTGATCATATGGAAACATGAATATGAATATGAATGGGCCATGATCGTTCCATCAAAAGAGAAATCCTCGACCACAACAAGTGGAAGTTTGGTCGACTAAACTTAATTCAGCTGAGGTAAGGTTCAAGGCAAGACAAAGGGTAACTCAAACCAGGATTTCAATAAATCAGTCATGACAAAGGCTTAGTAAAGTCACATAGGTCAACTTAAACTTCTCAGGGCTGCACATGCAAATTATTCTCAGTTTAGAGTAGAACTAATACGAGAGCAGGCATATATTGCCAATGTGATTTACCAGTCAGTTACCAAACAAGAAAGACGTGAAAATTGTTAGAAATTTTCCCTGTTACAAAGCTTCTGTTACTCACCATTATAGATGGTTCTTGGAGTTTAAGAGTCCAATGGAAACATTCTCAACATTCTATCCAAACATTCAGACTATAAATACTTGTCTCTAGCATATTTGAATTATTCCTCAACTCAGAAAGGGTACAAGTGTTACAAGTGTTATCATCCTCCATCAAAAAAGTACTGTGTCAGACATTACTTAATGAACAAGCATCTTACTTCACCATACCTTATCATACGGATGGGGATTTCTTGCTCTTGTCATCACTTCCAATGTTTAAGAGTTATCTTTTTTACTTTACACAAGCTCCGAAAGGGAATTGAGTTAAAGTTCTTGAGTTGAGATGCGGCAATCAGAGGATGGAGAAAAAATTTCATACTAATTTTTGTGTGTGTTTTTACCCTTTTTTTAGTTTTTTTTTACACACAAATAAGAAAGAATATATATATATATAGAAAGAGAACAAACAAGACAAGGAAATTATAATAGAAAATATAGACAAAGCAAAGTAGAAGGACTAGAGTAAAGGAACATAAGATTAAGAGCACATGAAGATAAAGAGAGGATACATTAGGAATAGCATATACAATACGAAAGAATTAACTTCTTTAAAGTAAGGGAAAAATAACAAGAGAAGGAACCAAACAAGGTATCGAAATGCGAATGATTAGTGGATGAGGGTGGTGTTAAGGATAATGGTGAATTAAAGAATAACTAGTACTAAGACCTAAACCCTAATACTCTGTTGAAATTGAAAATTACATTAATTGAAAACTTGTCTAATAAATGGGATACCAACTCCTTTTTATAAAATTATATCACAACTTATTCTTACAAAATAGCAAACTTTTCTAATAAAAATACTAAAAACTCTATCAGACTTTTTAAGACTTTTGTACAGTCTTATCTAAAAAACTAAATAAATTTTTATGGAAACTAGCTATGCTATCATAGCGCATAAATTATGGAAATTGTGCTTCCTCACAAAAATTAATAAACAAAGGTACTCAAAGTGGAGGGAAAAAGTACTTATAAACAGAGATTGCCTGAGCTAGAGGGAAAGTAGGCAAATTATTTCCATAGTAGTAAATGAGTAACTCTATTTACAAATGGAGGTTATTGCTAAAAAAAGGAGAGAGAGAATAAGTGGATGGGTATCCTATGATTTAAAATCTCAATGCATGATAGAGTTTCAAGTTTTAACCAGAATGAAACAATTTTGGTAACTCACCATGTTGATCCGGATTCTATATTTATTAAAGGATCATTTGCATTAATATTTGACAGTAATATATTACAAATTGCTTCAATGGTTAAGGTTAAGATAGCATGCATATCTCCAAGATGGATCATAGATTTATTTTTTTGGTGTCATTTGACTATTAACACATTATTAGAACATCAGAAAATTAATAATAATATTTTGAAGAGAAAAAAAATTCTTATTTTTTTGATGTAATTTGTCTATTAACACATTATTAGAACATCATAAAATTAATAATAATATTTTGAAGAGAAAAAAAAAATCCTTTCAAACAAGGGGGCAAAACCTTTTTAGTTTAAAACCCCAAATCACACTATTAATTTTGATATCAAAATGTAAATTTAACTTTCAATATATTAAAAACTGATACAAATTTTGGTATACTTAACATGGGTTATAGGTATTATTAATACACCAACAGACAATTTTCCTTGGGAACTTTGGATGGGTTGTTAAGTAAAAGACGGAAAAGAGAATCAGCATCATTCTAAATGACAAAACTACAGAATCAGCAGTAAAATCCTTGGATAAGAACAAAGACAGGCTACGCAGAATAGGCAACACTGAGCATGCTAAAGTGATAATAGCGTTCTCTAGGAGACAGTTCAGTCAAGCAAGGGAAAATTGTTTTTTTAACATGTTAAAGCATGAGTACTTCCAAGTTCCAACTATAATGTTAAAACAAGACCCAAATGAATAGACTAAATACCAGTCAAATCTTCCATATTTGTTGGTTTCACATCAACAATATTAAAGCTCTGGGTGCTAATTTCCAAATTCCATAAATTGATTCGAAGATCATCTGCTGATATAAATGTCTCATCATCACTGTGGAGCAAAATAGTCCATAAGTTCAGAAAAAAAAAAATAATATCAAAACTAACATAGACAATAGGCAATAACAATAAAGCCTAATATGACCGAGAACCTCAAGCATCAGGATGCATGTGGTAAAAATTGTAAATAGGTAGAAGTACACATAACAACCATAAGCAGAGAACAATGATGGCGAGGGAGGTCAAATCTTTTGTCCAGCCTTTGTGATGGATTACGCGGATTTTATCCTACTAATGAGTCTAGAGTTAAGTTGTAAGTTTAGCAATATCATGATTTATCTCTTTTATTTATGTTAATTAATTTTTTGTCACCCTACTGCTACATACACTTCTTTGACATAAATTCACTCAACTTATCTAATGATGAGTTTCAAAAATAGAGCTTATGCCTGTATACCAATTGTAACAATGCACACATGAAATGAAATATATGAAATATTAAAGATAAAGTGAAATTAGGTTGCAACATATATTGAAATTACAATATAAAGCACAAAAGGAACAGCATAAATAACCAGGATACTAAGATCTGGAGATGGATAAACCTGTTATTTGAAATGGAGTTTATGTGGTAATCATGAGCATGAGTGTATATCCTTCCACATCTAGCAACAAGGCTCTTCTCTTGGCTAGTTACCTATATATAAGAAATAAGCATTTGCAGAGCATAAGTTAACACCATCAAATACAGCAACTCATTCAATTTGCCTCTTTAAATTTGTACCAGTGAAATAAGATCATAAAACAGACCACAATGAATAAACAGCAATATCAAAGAATGTAACATAGGTATGTGTTTACCTAGATACGAACTACATACATACATATATGTGCATACGAGTATGTATGTATATACCTACATGCCTGAATACGAGGCTACGAGCATACATTCACATATACATATATACCTACATACCTACAAGTACCTAAACACATGTACATAATATTGTATCCAAAGAGATGCTTATTGAGGGCGCATCTATTTTATATATTATGATTTTGATCCATGTGAAAAGATATAATCAATGTCTTAAGTACAACTACCACTGGTAAACGTAGTGACGGAAATCCTCCTGGAGGGAAGGACAAATCATTGCTCAAATAGTTAAAATTGCTTCTAGCACATCCATTAGAAAGACCCAATCTAGGACCACTTGTGGTTGAGGTACCACTGCAACCATTTTCCACAATCATGGAAGCATCTAAATTCATCTCAGAAACTTGTTTCACCTTCTTTTCTTGTACCTGTTGGAATTCAACCAAAAAACAACATAAGGTACCAGCCTAAGGTGAAACTTCTGTATTGGTAATTGTTAAATAAAAAACACATATAACCTAAATTAACAATTTTGAAGAATAGGAATGAGAAATTAAGCGCCAATAACAAGAGATTATGAGTAAGCATTTAAAATAATTGTTTCATCTTCCAGCCATGAACTCCATAAGCTATACGAATGACAAAGAACTCTGACCAAAACTATAGTAAAATATTTACCATAACATAACAACATATGAAAATTTATCATATGCAAGTAACAAAAATCCCACACATTATTTACTAATGATATACATGGTGCAATGATGCTCCTAAGTAGTCAAATCCGATCAAGTTGTTTTGATGTATTTGGCAAAGTGTTAAAGTTGTCAAGTGCATAGAAGTTTGGCAAAGTGAATATGGAGCTTGGAAAACTCGTAATTCAACATGGTCTAGTTATAATAACGCTTGATTCACACAGTCAAGTTAGATGGTCTGTGTTTGATGGCTCAGAAATCCATAATAAAGTGGACTTAAAAGTGAGCAGAGAAGGACGGCTTGATGTATCCAAGGAACTAGAAACTTTTGGTAAGGTGGACTCTAAAATAAGGGCATAGAGAAGTTAAAGACTTGTAAGCTATCTGGGTTGTGAGAGATTAAGAGTGCTTATAATCTTAAGATTCTCATTTTTGGGCAACATCATCGGAGATGGTGTGTATAACTAGATAGGGGGTTAGACTACCTAGTAGCTTGTAGGAAAGTATTGACCTTCAACCAAGGGTCAATAAGTTCTGAGTTATAGTCATCAGTTCAACCGATACCAAGATTTCACTTAGGCTTACGAAGGTGTAGGCTGAGTGAAGGATCTCTGAGCAAATTAAATCGATTAGAGTTGAGCCTTAATCAATTGGACAGTCTAGTCAATTTCTGAGTTAACTAATTGCTGGCGTTAGGAGAGAAAAATAATTTTGTTCGAGCTATGGCTGCCAGGAACTAGATTCGATTGTGACATGATCATTCCATTTACGAGGGAATCGTTGCTGCTCATTGACTACGATTGTCCGAGTAATCAACTGGGTTATTTCTAGTTGAGTGGAGGCATTCGGAATAGATATGTTCAAGCCTACTACATATAATAAGCATTGGAGCTTAATTGGCTTCAAAAGGGTGCATAAAATTGAATAAGATTTTATTGTAACTAAGTGCTCAAGCTGAACATCATCCAAAGGCTTGTGATTGAACACAAAGGCTACTTCTACAAGCTCCTTGGTATTACTCTCTCTTTTGCCTATATTGTTAATTCATATTGAAATAATACATATTTTGTAATCTTCCCAAAGTGTTAGGTGTAGGCATGCTTATTAGGTGTGGGCTTGCTCCGCCTCTTAAAAGAAGTTATTCATAATGGATTTGCAATAGTGACTAGCCAAACAAATCAATAGGCTATGTAGTAGGAGTGAGGATACAAACCATGTAAATTATTTTATTAGCATCTTCTTTATGGTTTTACTTATTTCCACTATGTAAACTCGATAAACTATCTCACACAGAAGCACTCTACAAGTGCTAACAAGTTTGTTTGTTTATTGCAGAAAAGTTTTACCATTAGGTCACCATTTATCCACCCTTACCTCTAGCCGATCCGAGGCATACACTAGATTGATTCTACAAACATGTATATTAAAAGTTGCACTAACAACTCACAAAAGTACAATTATTGATTAAATAAAATAATGGTAGAAAATTATGCAGACTAAGATAGAAGTGTAATACTGTGTATTGCTAAATAGTGTACCAAACCTGTTCCATAAACTTTTTAAGCTACTCGGAAGTTCTAGACAAATGACTCGGTGTCATATGTGCATCGAAGATAGACAAATAAATTAACAAAATTAATATTAATATTGTGCTATGAAAAATGTTCCAATGTGGCAATAATGTTCTGATTCATGGTTTACAAAAAGAAGTTTGTCAATGATATAATGGTTTAGGACCAAGTGGGCAATTGATGAGATCATTCAGATGGTACATAAAGAACATTCAACAGGTGTGTTTAAATATGTACATAGAGGAACATCAGTGAGAACTTTCTCGCCTAGAAAGATATGGAGTGACTAATTTGGAACAGGTAAAAGACGACTAAATTCAATGGCATGATATATTCTCTCCACAGCTAGATCCTATTCAACAAGTATATAAGATAGAATGTGAAAAATAAATTTATGATAACAAAAAAAACACTTTTATAAAGATAACAGAAGCATAAATTTTACCTTCCAGTATTTTATTGTTTTATCATTAGTTGAGAGAAGGAATAGAGCACCATTAGCTGCTTGACACCATCTAACCTTATTGATCTTCTCCTCTATTTCCAAGCTTTTAAGATAGTCAAACTGAAACATACAATTAAAGAAGTTAGCACCAGGTAGCCTATTAAATTATGGTTGGTGATTGAGATCAACACCTCTGGTTCATGGCTCTGAAATTCCGTTTTGTACCGAAACTCAGCATGCCTGCTAAATTGATAATCTTGCCTCTCCAGATCCTTCCGAGAGCAATGCTATAAATCAAAAAGTCACATCACATGAAGATCACACTGAAAGGCATTTCAGCCAAAAAGAAAAAAGGAGTTG
Source organism: Kaempferia parviflora (assembly GCA_037177295.1). Lineage (NCBI taxonomy): Eukaryota > Viridiplantae > Streptophyta > Magnoliopsida > Zingiberales > Zingiberaceae > Kaempferia > Kaempferia parviflora. The sequence goes on along the minus strand of JBAMIE010000002.1, from coordinate 3,897,779 downwards.
CAAGCAACATACAGTTCTAGCATCTGTCCTCTCAAATAAAACAACACGACCTCCTCTATCTCCAGTTGCAAGATGATCTCCAGATTTATCAAATTCTATTGCTGAGATGATATCAACTTCAAGAAAAAAAAATTAAAAGTTCATGCCAACTGACAATTTTGTTAACTATTACAGAAAAACCTTGTTAACCAAAAAGAAGTATCTGCATCTACATAATTAGAAGATAACTTTGGCATGGACAAAAAGTCAAAATCAATATAAAATTAAATGGTTTGATATGAATGACAAATTAATCAACGAGTTTTTACAAATATGAGTCCTCATTCTAATCTTCCGAATAAGATCCATTTTTGGTATGAACCTTAATTTAGTTGGCACAAACGATAGTCTCCAAGGTTTAATTACAAACCAAAATGAGTGAACCTAATCTAACCATTTAACAAAGAAAAAAAAAAAACCAACATAGAAAAAAAAAACCAACATAATCTAAACTGTTCATTCTTTTGGCTATCAGCAACCAACTTAGACCTCATACTGAACTATGACTAAGAAGATGGTAGTATTTCATTTGTTTCACCTGTATATTCCATATTCCATAATGTCAAAATCAGTAACCAAGGCTTCATCGCCATCCACAATATGCACTAGAATAAAAATATGGAGATTTGTGCTCAGATATTGTCAAAGAACCAAGGTTTGATGACTTAATTGAGCAATGAAGTAAATGCCTTTAAATCAGTTCACAAGTGTAAAATCCATTGGCAAAGTATGCCTACTCTCATATAAATTGGCAAGGCGAAAGGTTATGAATGAGAACTCAAATATAGTAACCATCATATTATCAATAAACATCAATAGTGAGCTTTAAAATTAGCATAAGGTTCCGAATTTGAGTTCAAGGTGTTACTATGAACTAAAAGAATCTCAAATGAATGATTAAAGGAATTTGTTTACCATTTCATACCTCATGACAAACTAGATTATTGTAAAAGATTACAAGAACTTGGAGAAAATCACATGTAAGAAAAAATTAAACTGAAACTGATATGGTGTGATGAGGCTTAACCCTTGGTGGGGCAAGAGAATAAGCACCAGAAAGGGAGTGTGCAATTGATCGATTTGCAAGGAAACAACCAGCAAGAATTACATTGAGTAAAATGTAACCGATTAGACTTGTAATCAACCCTATAAAAGAGTGGGTGAGGCTCAAACAATGATCATTGAAGAATATACAATCTATCCTCCATTTCTTCTCAATTTATCTCCCTCTCGTCTCTCCCCATCTCGGTTTTTAATTGTCCCCCATCAGCACACTGCCAACAGCAGCCATGTTGCACATCTTTCTCCAAGAGCTCTAGTATCACATTTCCATGCAGTTGCATTGCAAGCCCTTCACCTAGCTGCTCCAATGATGGTGCAATTTGCATCAACACTATGTGCTTCCCTCCTAGCCATCCTTATATATTACTTTAGATGTTGAGCATCCATGATTCATCTCAAAGAAAATCTTGTGAAAGAACCAAGGTTTAAAATCTCGACCCGTGCCGAGGTTTCGGTCCAGACCGGAATGATACGATTTCACTATCGTATCGTACGGTGCCGATATGGTTTCGGTATTTTTTATTTATATATAGTAATTAGTAGATAAATATATTTATTGTGTATAATTTAAAAATAAATTGTATATTGATTTTATATAA
>JBAMIE010000002.1:3865541-3877045 GCA_037177295.1 Kaempferia parviflora | reverse complement strand
TCTGTTGGATTCACACGGCCGTGTAAAGTCACACGGCCATGCGACGAATTGCTTCTGTTTCCCTCACACGGCCGTGTGAATCCACACGGCCGTGCTCCGTAAAGCTCTAGAAACCTCTATTTGCAGCCATTTTCACACGGGCGTGTAAATCCACACGGCCATGTGACGAAGATTTCCATTCTCTTCTTCCACCATGCAAAATCACCTTCGAATCTTGGAGGATGAATATTCGATCTGGCCATTCCTTTTTCGTGTGCTCTTATTGGCGGTTAGTCCAAAATGAAGAGCTCCTTGCTTTGATACCACTTGTTGGAGCTTATGGGTGGCCGGATTCCTTGTCTTTCCCTACGGATTAGTTGCGCAACGGAAATCTATTCAATGAAAGCAATGCTAACAACCAATACTTACTTGGTATCCAACACCAAGGAGGTGACTAATCTAAGGGTCCACACGTTGAGAGCTTTCACTATGAACTTGCTTCTTCTCGGTGAAGCAAACCTCTCACAATCACAAGAACCTTCCTCTTACAAAGTAGTATGAATATAGGAGGAAGATGTAGGCTTTGAGCACAAATCAGTAGGAGAGCATTAGCCCAAAACGTGGGCTAAGCTTCCCTTTAAATAGAGGAGAGAGTGAGCTGAGACAACTCACTCACTCTGCAACAGGCGCCTAGTACAAAGGACCAGGTGCCTACTCTCCTCACAACGGCTAGCCAACGACTAGCCCAGAGAGCCGTTGGCTCACTGCGCCAGGCGCCTGCTCTCTGAACAGGCGCCCAAACTTTCTGTTTGGTGCGAATTCAGGACCCGGCGCCAAATACTCCGACCAGGCGCCTGATGTAGACTTACACACTCTCCTCTCATCTCTCAGAGTTTCCCTCTGAAGCTCTCTTCCTTGGCCTCGTCCCTCGGATGCATACAAGCCCTCGGCTTGTCTCCATGCCATCCTTCACTCGCCTTTGAAGTCTGCTTCCTCAGCTCCACTCCTGTGCTTCCACGTCCAACTTATTGACGGAGCTCTGGATGAGGTTCTTGAGTGATCTAGTATTCCTGCATAGCTTAGGCAACCATATCAAATACATCTAAAACCTAACTTAAACATTTGACACACACATCAAAACAAGATTGTATCCAACATATTCTACTCACACGGTTTGATTGGATCATGACTCTTATGCACAGTCGGCGGTTAGTCCTTCTGGTAGTCCGGCCTCTGATACCAATTGTTGGGTTCAAAAGAAATTTAGATATCTCCACAATGGCATGAAATTGTCCACTTTGGGCTTAAGCCCTCATGGCTTTGCTCTTGGACTCTACTCAAAAGGTCTCATACCAATGAAGATATCTTTCTCATATAAACTCATGATCTTTCCCATGTGTTTTTCAATGTGGGACTATGTTTGCAACCTTGCAACCCTAACAATCATGACATCTTGGCCTGGTCGACCAAAGAAATCATTGGTGTCTCTCCAGCCCTAATGATGCATCGACTCAATGTACACCTAGATTCCAAACCGGTCAAACAAAGACGGAGACATTTTGGGGTAGAGCAAAACCAGATAATCCGAGCGGAAGTCACCCAACTCTTAGAAGTTGTCACATTCGGGAGGTGTAATTACCAACATCACTCTCTAACCTCATTTTAGTTTCCAAACTAAGGGAAAATAGCAGGTATGTGTCGATTTTAGGGATCTCAACAGGGCTTGCCCAAAAGATTATTACCCCCTTCCTCAAATTGACTAGATGGTGGACTCTACCTAGGGCTACGACTTCATTTGCATGTTAGATGCTTACCAAGGCTACCACCAAGTCCCTTTGGCCCCGGAAGATCAAGAAAAAGTTAGTTTCGTCATCTCTGACGGGACTTTTTATTATAATTTTATGTTGTTTGGCCTAAAAAAATGTAGGAGCTACTTATCACCATATGATGGATTTAATATTCAAGAACCAGATCGGGAGAAATGTCGAAGTCTATGTTGACGATATTCTCATGAAGACCGGATATGCAGGAGACCTCATAACAGATATAAAGGAAACTTTTGGCACCCTGAGGAAGTATGGGCACAAACTGAACCCTGACAAATATCTATTAGATGTGAAAAGCGGGCGTTTTCTCCGGTATATGGTGACCGAACGAGGGATCGAAGCCAACCCTGGGAAGGTTCAAGCAATTCAACAGAGGTCACCTCGTCGTAATCTCTACGAAGCACAGAGGCTGGTCGATCGCATCATAACACTCTCTAGGTCGGCCAATCAGAGTCTCCCCTTCTTTAAAATGTGCTCTGTAAGGCTTCTAAATTTGAATTGAACGAAAAGTATGATCAAGCGTTTATTAAACTCAAGGAATATATGTCTAGACTACGTATCCTCTTCAAGTCAGTCACAGGAGAAAAGCTATTGTTATATTTATCGGCAGCGGAGCAGGCAGTCACTCGGCCTTATTACGAGAAGAAGGTAACACCCAATACCCTATCTATTTCTTTAGTCATCTATTGAAAGACGCAGAGAGTTGGTACTCTACTTTGGAAAAGCTGGTCTTTGGGTTAGTCTTAACCGCCTGACGGTTAAGACCCTACTTCTTGTCTCATCCGATCATAGTCCTCACCAATAGTCCTTTGGGGCGTGTGTTAACCAACCCAGAAGCTTCTGGGTGACTAATTAAGTGGACCACAGAGCTCAAACTCTGGTAGATTTCATCCCTGAATGGCAATCAAGGCTCAAACCATGGTAGATTTTGTAATAGAGGTCATCAAACCTGATTCAGAAGGCACGTGGAAAATATATGTGGACGGTTCTTCCACGAAACAGGCCAACGACATCAAGGTATTATTGATCTCGCCTTGGGAAGATGTTTTACAGTTATCTATTCGACTTAATTTTTGAGCTTCCAATAATGAAGTAGAATATAAAACTTTACTAGTTGATCTGCAGGCGGCCAAACAAGTTGGTACTTCCACATTCATTGTTCACTCAGATTCCCAGTTAACTTTTCAACAGATAGAAGGGGGCTTTAAAATCAAGAATAGTCGGTTACAATGTTATGCAGAAGTTGTTTCTCGACTAAGAGTCGATTTTCAGGAAGTTATACTCCCAAAGATACCCCGATTGAACAACTTGAAAGTGGATGAACTAAACAAAATGGCAAGTGCTTTAGCCACTTGACTCTGGACAGCTCAATATCTTAGATAACGCTCATTGCTCATATAACCAGGAACCCGACCGGGAAGAACTCACAAGGGAGATTCGCCTTCGTCGGAGGTTCGTCTCGAGTTGGGGGATTCGACGGCCGGAGAAGGAGGTAAGAAACCTTACCTGAAGCTAACAGGTTGACTCCGGGGGAAGCTTTAAAGGGAATTTTGGGCGATTTTTATGGTAAAGTTAGGGTATCCACACGATGGAGAGGAGGTAAGGGAGATTGGAGAAGAGAGACGGTAACTCTCCTTGTAACCTTGATGTTCCTCTTGTTTTCTCCTTAGATCTACTGTGCGATTTAGATTTTCCCATCTCTAGATTGTTCATTTCCTTCCACTGTTCTACGATGTGAGAATGAAGTTTTTTTTAAAATACTTTTGGGGGCTTCGGTATGTCCTCTAGTAGAATGATGGAATAGGATTGAAACCCTTACCTGATTGCAAGTTCTATTTCATAGTTAATTGTAGATTGTTCTTACTCTTTTATATTTGAAAGCTGATGATGGTCTTAATGGTTAGGAACAGGGGGTAATTCCTGGAGAATTTTATGGGAGATTATGAGAGAGTTTTGGTTATACGGCAGGTAGAAGGAATGGTGGTGAGTTGTTGTTACATTAGGAATGGACTATATAACTAGATGGGTATAACAGTTCAGCAATTATTCTCTTTAGCTTCATGAATTGTTTTGTTCGTAGTATAGTCATGTGATTGCGGTGATTAAATCTTATTACTGAATTAAAAAAAAAAAGAATTTGTAGATCTTTGATGCTAAAGGAAAAATGTGAATTTAATGTATGATAGCAAGTTGAAAAGAAGCTTTACTTCCTTTAAAAGAATCTGGTTCTTTTTCTTAAAATGTTGAAAAATTAAGGAGATGGGTATGGATGGCGACAGTACGGGAAGGGTGCCCTGAGATGAGCTCCAGGGAGGGCTCTTCCAAACATGAAAACTGCTAAAAGAAGAAAGGTTAACTAAGAAAGAAAGAAATGTGCTCAGACTGGGTTGTCATCCTTACACCATGCCTATAATTTGGAACAGGAATGGTTAATTTAACTTTTATCGTATTGAAGTTATTGTTACACGTTTGTTTGTTATACTATTGTGGTTTAGATTTCTTTGTTTGTTCTCTAAACGAAGTGGTGTTGAGCACTTGTGTGGGTTAGCTGTAGAGTATTTTTATTGATGGTGAGATATGTGGTAAGTATCAATTATGTTCTTATAATCTTCAAACATCACTTCCTTAACTTCCGTAGCATCTACTGTTAGTTTTAGGTAAAGCTCTTACTGGGTTGTGAACTCATAAACTTAAATTTTTCAGGTGATGAGGTAACAAACGAATTGGAGTAGAGGACTTGAGGAGCTAGTGGTAGCGGAGATGTGGAAGAACTGATACACACTGTTCCGAGGACCTGAATGCAACAATTGAATATGTGACTGCTAGATTGAACCTATGCTTTCTTCTTAATGGTTACAACATGGTTATAGAACTTCATTCCAGATTTTTCTTTTAATATGATGCTTGTGTTTACATGAGGAATTGATTCATGGTTGGTTACTTTGTGGCTTCCTGAATTGAGGTTGAAATATGGGAACTAATATGCCACATTCTACTGTTGAGGAATGGATGTGAGCATGTTCATGTTTCTTTATTTTGCTGAATAGTTTCAATGGTAGTATGGGTTAATGGCTTTATGATGACCGAAAGTTGTCTGGGTGTAGAGAATGCATGGGCCTGTGTAGAGGATTCTTCGGTTGAGTTGTTTTGACTTTATTTACTTGAACTGATGCTTGGTTTCCTTAATTGCTTGAGTTATGATAGGATTAATCTGTACGGTTCATGTGAGCTGCAACATTTGGTTGTTCTCAGCATTACGTTTTGAGCTTTCATATGTGATCGTGCTAGAGCATGCCTTTATTTAGAAGGATGTCTTCAAATATTATAAAAAAAAAGGGTTGTTACAATTGGTATCAGAGCAAAGATCCTGCAGGAACAGTGTGTACAGGGAAAACTCATCGAGGAAGCGAACACTACGGCCTTCAAGTCTGTAAGTAACTTTCCTTTCAGATAGGAACGATTACCTCCACTGGTGGCTTTCGACGAATGTTCTTGGTTGATTTTTGTCAATAGATGAGTTTTCATTGTTTTCATGTTTGACTTATGCCAATGGATTAGGTTTCTTGTTGACGGGTTGAGAGATTGGTAGGAAAGAAAAGAGGAATGAGGGAGAGGGTTTCTAGTTTTACAGGTCCCTGTTTTCTTGAATCTAGAATCGCATCATGGGGAGGGTTGGGTATTGATCTTGAATATGTTCCTTGTTTAGGTTCCATTTAGGGTAGATTCAAATGTGAGTAATGAAGCAAATGAAAGAAAATTGATCAAGTGTTCTGTTTCAACGGGTTAAACAAATTTCTCCCTTGAGTTTGTGCTACGGGTGGAGTGTCCTGTTGATCTATGTGGTGAGCACGAAATAATGCAATACTAAATCAGATCAGATGGAATGTTTCAACAATAACTGCATATGTGTTATGGAAGAATAGTCTTCCATTTGCCTTCTACATGTTCTCCTTTATCTACCTGCACTGGATTTTTTTTTAGAAAGCAATTGATGTGAATAATTGAAATAGCAATAGTTTCTATTTAGATTTTCATAGTCATTTCTGCTTGATTTACTGCATGATTTAGAGATTATTTGGCATGGATGAGTTAAGTCAAAGAAAAGTTTCATGTTGAATTTGATTGCTGACTTAATTATAAGTTTAATGAATGCATGCAAGTTATGTAACAGATACCATTTTTAACAAATGCTATTGGACTGTTATAGTTTTCCTTCATTTGACTGAACGGGTATAGATGGTATCCATACGGGGAGGGTGCCCTGAGATGAGCTCCAGGGAGGGCCCTTCCAACAAATAAGGATAAGAAATGGTGAAAGGATCTTCCGGAAGAATTATAGACTGTGCTCATAAAGGGGAATACCATCATCGCACTATACCTGTTTACAGAAATGTTACTGTAATACTTAGTTTCGGCAACTAACCTTCGATGATGATTGTTATGTTTGAAATAGGAAAGTAATTGGGCATTTAGTGTTGGTTACTGATGTGTTAAATCTGGAAATTAACCTTGCATGATATTGAACAGATTTTTGCTTAGATGAGTAAACACTGAACAGGTGCTAATTCTGTTGAGGGTTTTCGTTTAATTAGTAGCAATTTGCACTTAAGGGATTTCGGCCTTTATGACATAGTAGTTATTAGAAAAGGTGGGCAAAGATGGGAAACTGAATAGCTATGCTAAGGTTAATCTGTATATTAATAAACTGTTATGAGTAAGCAATTTCATATTCCACACTTATTGGAGGTAAAAGTTTAGAGCAAGGTATTGGTAAGTAATTTTATTGTTAGGTACAAACGGATTGCCCTCGATGAATCTTGAGGTATGCTTCAGTTGGAATCTAGGTCACAGGGTGGTCTTCATTTCCTTTGGACAGATAACATGGGCTGGGAGAGGGGCGAAGCAAGTCTAGATCCATCGGGGGTTGCAAGTTGTAGGTTAGGGAATTGGTTGAGGGAATTTGGCAAGCAAAGGTAGCAGTTATTAGGAATTGGGCCACACCTAGGAGTGCTACTGAAATCCGAAGTTTCCTGGGATTGGCTAGCTACTATCGGAGATTTATACAGAACTTTTCACGAATTGCTCTGCCAATAACAACGTTGACAAAGAAAGGGGCAAAGTACGTGTGGACAGATCAATGTGAGCAAAGTTTTGAGAAACTGAAAGAAAGATTAACATCGGCACCCGTACTTGCCATTCCATGCGGAAGGGGACAATATGTGGTATATACAGATGCTTCTAAACATGGGCTAGGGGCGGTACTGATGCAAAATGGGAGGGTGATTGCCTATGCGTCCTGGCAGTTGAAGGTGCATGAACAGCGATATCCCACTCATGATTTGGAGTTAGCAGCAGTTGTGTTCGCTCTTAAGATGTGGCGGCATTACCTATATGGAGAACGATGTGAGATCTATACCGACCATAAAAGCCTGAAATACTTCTTTACTCAGAAGGAACTGAATATGAGACAGAGACGGTGGTTAGAATTGGTGAAGGATTATGACTGCGATATTAATTACCATCCGGGAAAGGCGAATGTGGTAGCAGATGCTTTAAGTCACAAATCTGGTATGCTGATGCAGATGACAGAGCAACAGCCGTTAATTTCAGAATTTCAACAAATGAATTTGGAGGTACTGAGACCGCATGAATCAGCTAAATTAATGTCGATGGTGATTAAATCAAATCTAATGGATCAAATTCAGAAGGGGCAAGCAACAGATCCGCAATTGAAGGAATGGAGACTCAGGGACGAAGTTAAAGGCCGCTCCACATACCCTAAGATGGAGGGAATAGTGCGATATCAGGGGCGAATATGGGTGTCGAACCATGGTACTCTAAGGAACGATTTAATGAAGGAAGCGCATTCAACCCCTTATTCAGTTCACCCTGGGAGTACGAAAATGTATAAAGATATAAAAGCATTATACTGGTGACCTGGTATGAAAAGGGATATAGCTAAAATGGTTCAGGAATGCCTTACATGCCAACAAGTAAAGGCAGAACATCAGAGACCAGCAGGATTGTTGGAACCTTTGCCAATACCCACCTGGAAGTGGGACGAGATAGCAATGGATTTCATTGTGGGATTACCTACTTCGTCGAGAGGATCAAATGCAATATGGGTAATAGTGGATCGACTGACGAAATCTGCACATTTTCTACCAGTAAAGACCACATATACCATGATGCAATATGCAGAATTGTATATACGAGAGATTGTTCGACTACATGGGATACCGACTCGTATTGTGTCGGATAGGGATCCGAAATTTACATCAGGGTTTTGGGGCAGTTTGCATCAAGGCTTGGGAACCAAACTCACGTTTAGTACTGCATTTCATCCCCAGACAGATGGCCAATCAGAGAGAGTTAATCAGATTCTAGAAGATATGTTGCGAGCATGTGTGATTGATTTCAAAGGGAATTGGGAGGCAAAACTACCCCTAGTGGAATTCACGTACAACAATAGCTACCAAGCCACTATTGGAATGGCTCCGTATGAGGCTTTGTATGGAAGAAGGTGCAGAACGCCACTACATTGGGATGAGGTAGGGGAAAGAGCAGTCCTTGGTCCCGAACACTTGACACACATGATGAAGATGGTAGCAAAGATACGGGATCGAATGCATACAGCACAAAGTCGACAAAAGAGTTATGCAGATCGACGACGAAGAGAATTGGAGTTCGAAGTGGGGGATCATATTTTTCTGAAGATGTCACCAATGAAAGGGGTAATGAGATTTGGAAAGAAAGGTAAACTTAGTCCCAGGTACATTGGGTCATTTGAAATATTGGACCGGATAGGAACCCGAGCTTATAGAGTAGCTCTGCCACCCAACTTGTCGAGGGTACATAATGTGTTTCATATTTCTATGTTGAGGAAGTATGTGCCAAATGCAGGCCACGTGATTCAACATGAACCGGTACAGTGGACTCCTGATTTATCCTATGAAGAAATACCAATTCGGATGCTGGACAGACAAGTTCGTAAGTTGAGAAACAGAGTAATCATGATGTTGAAAGTATTATGGAAGAACCAACTGGAGGAGGAGGCTACCTGGGAGACCGAGTAGGACATATGCAGACGCTACCCGGAATTATTGAGTAAGTCAATTTCGCGGACGAAATTTCTTTAAGGGGAGGAGAGTTGTAAGGATCGCACAATGAAAGGAATGTACACAGCCGGGGATTTAATAATTCAAATAGTAAATAGGGTGATTTACGGGAGATTAGGAAATTTCGGGGATGGTAGAGTAATTAATTAAAGATAAATGGAAGAAGTTTCAAGGGGGTAATTTAAAAAAAAGGGGATAGGGATACAACATGGTATTCGGCCGAGTATTAGGTGTAGCTGACTTTATATTTTTCGTGTTTTCATTTTTGCAGCGGTATCCGTGTCAAGGAATCGCTCGAGTGGAGAGGGGGAGCATTTCATCGGAGGCGACAAGGGAGATTCGTCTTCGTCGGAGGTTCGTCTCGAGTTGGGGGTTTCGGCGGCCGGAGAAGGAAGTAAGAAATTTTACCCTTAGCTAAAGACAGTTGTATTCAATTGAGTGTTTGAGGGAAAGGGAGGGGAGGGAGGGTTCTCGTTAGATTTACGCTACGTCTAGGGTTTCCCGAAGCTAAGGAAGTTGGGCATTAGATGTTCAATTCGGTAGATATGGGGATCAAGGAAGGGGAACATAGAAAAATGGTATCAACACTTGCTTGAACTTGTCTTGAAGGGCCTCTTTTCCCTGTCCTGCCGCATCCCTTCCAACCATACAAAGCAAACGGGCGAATAAACTAATGGAAGTATACTTTGGTACTGAAACTAAGGTAAAAATGCACAAATGGTTGTGAATTGTTATGGCAATCGTGCTGTTCCTGTTTAGAATGGGGATAGTAAGAAGAGGGTGTTTAGTTCTAGGGATGAATGGGATTACTGGATAGTAAAGGAAGGATTTTAGCTGCTAACTATACTTACCTCTCCACAGGTTTCACTTTGAAATTGTTTGGGGTTTTTATTCCATTGCAAGCTAGGATCCTGATATGTTTATTTCATTGCAATCTAGGATTCGATTATGGTATTAGCTATGTAATTATTTCATTGCAATACTGTTGTAGTATATCTGATGTTTTGCCATTGCTTCATTAGGCTAGCTGTTTATTCAGTTTTCTTATCGATTTGATGAAGTTAATGCAACGTGCTTATATGATAGGAAAATTCTATTTAATGATATATGTATGATGAATAATTTATTGATGGGTATGGATGGTGACAGTACGGGAAGGGTGCCCTGGGTTGAGCTCCAGAGAGGGCTCTTCCACTTATGGATTAAATTGGATAAAAGAATGGAAATGAATGAAATGTGCTCTGACTGGGTTGCCATCCTTGCACTGTACCCATGTATGTGAAATTAAATGAATACTGTATGATTGGTCTATTCTTGTTTAATATCAAAGGAATGGTAGAGTGAATATAGGGATAGAGTATCGTCTGTACTCATTAATGCCAAAATGTAGTTGAGAATGAAACCAATTTAGATTGGAGCAAGTAGATATAAAGTAATAAACTAAACTCCAGTTCTCAAATGGTATTAACTCATTATTGCAACTGCTCTACTTAATGATAGAATTTTTTTACTGGGTTGTGAACTAATAAACTTAACTTTCAACAGGTGACGAGACTGTTCCTGGAAATGAATAGAAGAGTTGAAGAAGAAGTGAAAGAGGAGACGAGCTGGATCCATACACACTGTCCCGTTCTATTTGATTTGATCTTCCATTAGACATGCAAACTATATTTTGGTTTCTTAGACAGTATCAATCAAATTCAGTACAAGCTACATGTTTTCCTTATGTTAAGCATGCAAATAACCCTTCCTCTGGTTGCAAATGAAATATGTACACTTGCACAAGGGGGTACATGGGGGTTCGGTCAATCCATGTTGAGCTAACATTTTTCATTTCTTTGTACCGTGCTGCTTTTGGAGACTTGGAAGAGCAATTGGAAATGTATGATAATATCTCACCGTGGTATTTGAACTTAAGCAACTGTACCTTTAATACTCTGTACACTTCTGGAATTGGTGAAAATAACCATTGCATCTCTACTTTTGATATACTGTGCAATGCTATTGCTTTTGTTTGGTTGACATAATCCACCTAATCCTGCCAAAGGATGTGGTGCCTTCTTCCATAATAAGTGAAGTACTTGGCCAGTGGTATTAAACATGGAAACTCCATGGTACCATAAGTAGAACAATTTATAGTGTTAAAGATACGATTCTAGCTTCTGTTTTTAGATGGTTATGGTTAGTATGTGCATGGGAATTAATGGCCTCATTAATGTTATTTTATGAATAATATGGTAGTGAAGAATGCATGCGGTATGATCTGGGCAAAATTTTCTTTTTGTTATTTTTAAATTATGGGATCCCTTTCAGTTGGTATCAGAGCAAAAACATTACAGGGACAGTGTGTGTGGGAGAGCTCATCAAGGAATCAAACAATTCTATCTTCAAGTCTGGTAGATTTAATTAATTCAATTGTTGTGGTTCAATTAAAGATTCTAATTTAATTGTTGATGAGCGTAGATTGTATCACTTATTCTGCATTATGATTGGCTCATCACTGCGATTTCATTGCTTATGATCTACGTATTTCATTCTCTCGTATATGTTTTTCAGCATAATTGCACCGTTTTGTTCGGAG
>JBAMIE010000002.1:3824019-3838918 GCA_037177295.1 Kaempferia parviflora | reverse complement strand
AATCCATACTTTTATCCTTTCCATAAAAATCATACCAAACAAAAATAACTTTATCATACATTACCCAATATCCTCATTTAAAACATTACTATCATGCAACTTTATAATCCCTCAATAATCCTATCACACAACCAAACACTACCTTAGTCATATTTTATTATAGAAATGAAATGAATTCCAAACTAAGTTTTGATTATGAACTTTCTTAAATAGGAAGATAAATTAAGGGTGTTTGGTTAAACTTATTAAAAATAACTTATAAACTTGTACAAGTTATAAGTTGTTTTAGGAGCTTATAAATTGTTAGGTCTTATTTTAAAAATAAATTATTAAAGTGTTGGGATTAATTTATTATAAACAATTTAAACATTTTGATACGTCTTTGTATTAATAAAATTATCAAAAAAAAAAAAAATGTATAATACTATTAAGTAATGTAAATAACAAAGCTAATTTACAATTTTATAATAAATATTAAATTTATATAAAAAAAATAAAACTATTTGATATTTTAAACCGAAAAAATGTGTATTTAGAGAGAAGAAATCGATATAAATAGAAAAATAAGGATATAAAAAAAAATTAAATAGAAAAAAAAATTAAATTCTAACCAAGTCGGAAAATTTGTACACCGTGGAGAGAAGAAATGGAAGGGAGTATCGAATACTTTATGCGCTAAGAAGAGAATATGACGATGAGAAAAGAAGGCGGCATAGAGAGAGATTTGTTATGTTTATAAAAATCTATGGAGGATAAAGTGAGGATTAATGAAAATATATAAGAATATTTTAAAGAAGAAATTATTAAAATAATTTTTTTTTAAAAAAAATTATAAGTTGTCAAATAGCTTATTTTGAGAACTTACAAGCTATTTGTTAAAAATTTTATCAAATAGATTTGAATAGCTTATAAATTTGAAAACAGTTTATAACCTATTTTGTAGAGCTTATAAGGTCAGTTAACCACCCTTTAACTCTTAAATGTCATTGTACTTTAACTCTTAAATGTCATTACAATGTAGAGTATCGGTCCCATTGATTATAACTTGCCCTATAGTAGATCCAAAAGTGTCTTTGAATCATTTCTAGGAACTACTTTTGAAGACAAGAGAAAACGAAAAAGAAAAAAAAGACAGAATGTTGAGTGATAGAATACAAAAGTGGATGCAAAGTAGAACACTCAAGTACATTTGCCAAAAACAATGACCAAAAGGAGGATACGGAATGACGGCAATAGTTTAGGAAAGTCTCAAAGAGTTGTTTGAGTGTCTCCATGGCATCGGTCGACTATAAACTCATAGGAGAGGTGCCTAAGATGGTGGATCGGTAGTAGTAGAGGGTGGGTGAAGGCCCCTTGATGGGGTCGAATGGTAATAGAATAGCATCAAGGGGAACTTCCTACATAGACTTGGGCAGAGATGGTGCAGAGAGGAAAAAAAAAAAGAAACAATGGTAACCTTCGGAGAGATAAAAGCATGCCATATTGAATAAGACTAACAATGGTAACCTTTTGAAGATTACAATAAAAAGGAAAAAAAAAATCACTTGTGGGATTGTAGAGGTAACTTATCATGACCAAAGAATTGTAGGTGAATAAACCAATTGCATCTAATGATTCACAATGGAAGAAATTATATATCTTGTAAAGAGAGGATAGTGAATGAAATTTGAATGTGAAAAATGAAGGATGGCATGCATTTGACTAATGAAATAATATGGAGAATGATATCATTCTAGAACGTGGAAGAAGAAAACATGGGGTGGGAGTCAAAAAAATACAAGTTCTGTGTGAGAAAATTTATAACTAAATCTTTTTATATTCTTTTTCACCGTCCCAACACAGCTACGCCCCTATCAACTCGTCAAATGAACCTCTTCTTCTAGATAATTTATTTTTCTCAACAACCTTGGAAATCAAAGTGTTATTGCCACTCGATCACCCTTCTGTCTTTTGAGATTAATCTCTCGAGTTAGAAAAATGAAAATTAGATGCTACAAGTAAAATTGAAAAAGGTGAGAGTGAACTTAATTCGTGATAGAATTTAATTTAATTTTATTACTTAAAAACTTTTTAAACAGGTGAAAGTGCTTCCAAAAAGTTCACAATAACATATATTATTTGTTCATGTCGGATCTATTGTCGTGGTTGATGCAGCATAACTATACCAATAAAGGGGTATTTGTAAAAAAAGTGTGTTGGTTCAGGGTCTTAAAACGAAATGTTTCTTGATAAATGCATGAGTTTGCTTGTGTCGCAAGCAGAAAAAAGGGCGAAAAATAAGTTGGAAAAACGAGCAAAAAGGAGAAGCTCGCGTTGGATCGACCATCGAATTTTGCAAATCCTACCGTCCGGTGGCTCCTCAAAGTCTCACACGATTCGAGATTCGAGTCGCTGGTAATTGCACTGCCATAGCCATGTGGGTGGAGCTCCTGTGCGGCCTGGTGTTGTACAAGATCATTCGCCGATTCTTCGACGGCGACGACGCCATACCGGACGTCGATAGCTCTGATTCCGACGCCAGCTTCGTCGTCGCCGCTAGGTATTTCGAATCCCTTCTCGTACTTCTTCGAAACGCCAACTCTGGGGCCACTCAAGTCGCTTGAATCTGATCCTTTTGTTCTGGGGTTTCCAGATTGGAGAAGATCTTTAAGGGCAAGGCGTTCGTTGGTCTTCGGATTCCCGACGCTGATGCAGGCACTCGACAGCACATAGATGTTGTGATTGTTACCAAGAGGTCTGGGTTTGATCGGCTACTACTGTTAATCACATCGAACTTTCGCCTTGCCGTGTTCACGTCTGACGATTGAGTGCTTTCAAAATTGAATTTCTTAGACAATTTAGATTCGCTATTGCTTTTATCCTCCTCGTAGCTAAAAGTGAAGTCCTTGTGTTGGACTAGTATCTTGTTCATGCAGATTATTTTGCTTATATCTAATAGAGATAGATATCTGACTCTTATTAATTAGTTCTCACCTAGACGATTTGTTCTTATTGCCCTTCAATCTGTGAGAAATCATCCATGTTTAGATTTGACAATTGAGTGTTTTCAGAATGGAATTTTATAGATCGTCTGAATTCTTTGTTGATTTTATCCACCTTGTCATAAAGGTTGATATTTGACTTTTATTAGTTCTTAATTACTAGATAGTTTATTCTCATTAGCCCTTATAAACTTGAGAAATTTTCAGTTTTTTATATTTTCAATGAGGAATAAGTGGGAATATATGTCAGGGAAGTGATGGTGGTAGCAATTCGGAATTTCTCTGGATTTGTGGAGGTCGGCGGAGACGGGAACTGGGTCTGTACAAGTGACAAAAAGCACAAACCTAAGACCTATCCAGATCCAGTAAGAAATTTAGAATTACATATTTTATAGATCTTACTATTTCCATGATATTAGGGATAGTCAACAAACAAATTCTCGATTACATAAACCATGCCATTGTGTAATATTGCTTATGATTTATTATTATCTGACTATACAAACACTTTATAGGAATCATGGAAAACTGTATGATCTTTTTCAAACACTACACTAATTTAACAAATTTTTAGACTTTGTTAATTAACTTGGTATGCTTCCCAGATAATCATTAACACATGGCATATTGGCTGGCTTATTTCATAAACTTTCCTACTTTTTAATTGTCCTTATGGTAATATCTCTGACTATACATTATAGATCTAATCATGAAAAATATGTATGATCATTCTTCAAGTTCACACTACTCAAACCAACTTTTAAACTTTGTAAATTAAAGTGGTATGCTTCCCAATTGATCATTAGCACATGGCATATTGATTTGTTTTGTTCTTTACACTGTTCTGTTTGTATTGTCCACACCTTATCTAATATATTAGTAATTATGTTGTTCAGGTGATTGAAGTTAACAGGCAAATAGGAGTTCTTGAATCATACTTGGAACAAAGGGGAGCAATTTTACCTAAAGGACATGTAATTGGGCGTGTCATACTTCCTCATTCAAATTGTAGGTATGGATTTACATGAATCAATATTCAAGTAGGTCTTGTAGAATATCTTTATTCTGCTGTGAAATATGTAGTTTTTTTATTTTTTTATTTATGATTCTCTTACATGGTAATGTAGTTATTATATGCTCATTTTTTTAGTTACAAGGGAATTATATGACACAAACTTTGAAGCTAAATGTTAGGTTGACCTAGTGTCAGATTTTGGAATTGATACAATTCTCATTTAAAAGTTAAATGTTGTACTCAACAAATTTGCGATGGAAAGCTGGCGGAGTCAATCAGTGAACAATTCAGTATTTTATTATTTGATGATACTGGGAAAGATAGTTTTGGTCTTAATATATAAATTAATAGAACACAACATCATCCATGTTTGGTTCTTGTGATTAGTTTAGTATTTTCTTTTCTGTATCATTATATCTAAGATTCTTTGATAATTATTCAAGTCAAATCCAGTTTTCTTGATTGTAGTCTAGTAGTCTACTTTGTCTTTAAGTTCTACTTCTTGTTTTAAATAGAATGGAAACATGATATGATTACAAAGTTTTTTTTTTTTACCTTTTATAATTTGTATTGTACTAGGTACACAATTGTGAATATTATTTATGGAGTGAAAAAGCTTGACAATAGTATCTTCATTTAGAAGTTGCATTTACCTTTTATGATTAGATCTATTATGAAATTGGCATTTTCATTTCAGCTTATTCAATTTATTTTATGAGTAGATGCATTTTGTGTGCATCATATTTTACGTGGCACAATCACATGCTTGTATTATTGGTTAGGCCTTCCTATTCCATTTCTTCGCAACTAGAGGTGGTTACCTCTGATAAATGGAGTGAGCTTAAACCAGAATCAGGAAGTGGATTATCTAACTGGATCAAAGGAGCAGTTGGCAAGAATGATAGAACAGATTGGTTTGAAAAACTTCAGTTTATCCTGAGTACATCACCCATGTGGGATCGGTACATTCTGTTCATTCTTCTATGTTTGTCTTTGCTAAAGAAAAGCTTAATCACTGATTATGTTCCTATGCATTCTTCCTGGATAGACAATATTTTGCTTTGGTATTGAAAAATACAGAAAAGCGGATCTACTGGGGATCATTGAATTTTGGGTATTTTACATGAAACCAAATATAAAAGTGCAGCAGACACATCTATGAAGATTAAGCGAAAAATGTGAAATCCATCAAAATGAAGAAAATACATGAAGTTTGGTTATGGTTTAAGCATTCTCCCATGTTGCATTTAATCCTATAGCTATAATAATTTGAGGCTTCTAATGCCAGTTAACCTTTCTCAAAATTTTAACACCCTGAGCACTTATTGGTACATCTAGCATACCACCTCACAGGCAGAAACCTTGTCGCTGTATTAAGATATCCCGTTATTAGTTCTATGTTGAAAAAAAAAAAAAATCCTTGAGTTGCCTCCTTGCAGTAATGCTCCACCACATTGTGAAATCTATTTTGGTTGCATTTACCTCTATTCGCCTCCTTAATATCTTAGAGATATTAACCTTGAAACTCCCATTGCCAGCATTTTTTCCTCTTTGATATAAATTCTTTGGGTTATCTTCAACTTCGACAACATTCCTTTCTTGCTTAATTAAAATCTCTCTCTCACATACACATCTTCCCCTCTTGGATGTAAATTGTTTGGTTCATTTTCAACTTCAACGGCATTCCTTTCTTGCTTAATTAAAGTCTCTCATACACACAAACATATATGTCAGAGTAATCGCCATTTTCTCAAATTTTCCTTCCCAAAAAGTGGAAATCATTTTTCTATGAATGATAATTGTCATGGTCCTCAAAGTTGTCCTCTGTTGAATGGGAGGACTGAATGAAGGATCTGAATTTAGAGAGGAAACTTTCGCACAGATTCAAGTGAAATTCTCAATAGTCAGATGCTTGTGCAAGTGTCTCAAACTGTATGTCTACCTAGATTGAGAGTTTGAACGATGTAGTTATGTTGGTCTGTGCTCTATGTGACCTGTGATAGATGCTTAGTGAGAAGCACCAAGCTTGGCTATTTAGAATATAGATAATTTCATGATTTTTAAAGTATATTTTTATGACATTTATCTTTCTTGAAACTTAGCCCTTGTCCATTCATCATCAGGTTACTCTTTCTAGTATTATAGTTGCATATTGTTGAATACTTGGATTCTTCATCTACTCCTCTGTAGTGTCCGAGTTCGATTGGACATTCAATCTTTCTTTTGATCATCTATATAACACATTTAGAAATGGCCATGTTGTATACTTGGATCCACACCTGTCTTGGATACTTGTACTCGAGTTCAAGTAGCATAGTAAATAACTGTTGTACATTGTTACCAATTTTCTCAAAGGTCATAAAATTCAGATACTTGAATAAAAATCAAGGATATATATGAAAGTACATATTACATATTGGGCACAGCCAAGATAGATAAAAAACTGAAATTAAAAGTCAAAAGTTAGCATTAACTCTAACCTGCAGAAACTGCTGAACTGCTCAACCAGTAATCTTTATGTGACAATAATTTTTTAATAAAAAGTTGAAATTATAATTCAGACCTTAATATTATGGCTTGTTGGTGTAATGAATTATTAATAGTATACCTCAGTTTGTAAAGTATATCATTCTAGGAAAATGAACTCATTAAAGATGCATAACTAATCAAGTTTACATATTTTTATTACATTTCCTATTGACTTTGACTATTCTCTCTGGTTTTAGCTAGTAGTAGTTTTTTGATTGTTACTTAAAATGCCTAATTGTTCTTTTATTTATTTTTTGATTCTTAAGAGCTTTGAATGTGATACACATAGTTGTTGGAATAATTTGATTCATGATTCATATCAAGTTCTAAAATCCTATTTGGATGTAAACATACATAAGTTAAAATCAAAACATCATGATGTTTTTCTTTGATTTTGTACAAACTAGAAAAGAAAAGCCCATGAAAAGTTAAATCCACCTGAATTCAACAAATAAAACTGAACCTAACCCATTATAAAATAAGAAAGAAAAACAAATCTTCTATTACATCATATAGGTGGGAAGATCAAAGAGGATGAAGTCTTTGAGTCGACAATGTAGTAGAAGGGCATGAAATCTTGTTTTGCAAACGTAGGGCTACAGAAAGAAATGGAAATTTCCATGGAAAGGCATAAAAGTCAATGCAATTTAGAGTTTTTTTTTTTTTCCATTGATCACTTGTGCAGAAACAAAGGAAGAAAGGATCCAAAGATCCTTTCTATAGAAAGGCTTGGAAAAAGTTATCTTTGGACTTTGCTCACCCTCACCTTCCTCATTTGACATTGCCAAGCCTCAATAAATCCATCTCCCAAAATGTTGTCTTCACATTTTTTTTTACAGTTTCCACCATCTTCTCCATGTATGCCTTCATTGTGGAACCCAAGAAGGGTATTGTCCTACTCTGAGATGCCAACTCCTTGGCCAATGGAGCCTTTCTCTAACACCTATGTGAACTCGAACGAGTTATTTAGGTCAGCATTGGCGAGCTGGTATTGATCAATTGAGCACAATCAATTGTAGGATGACATTTGCCGTTATCACTAGCAAGTGGAGGTTTCGGTCTCATACCGGAACGATATGGTTTCGATATCATATCATGTCGTGCCGATATCGTTTCGGTATTTATTTATTTATATATAATAATTATTAGATAAATATATTTATTGTATATAATTTAAAAATAAATTGTATATTTATTTTATATAAGTTCTCCATTATTAAAAAAATTGATCTATCAATAACTCGAATTAAAATTGATAATTATGGTTACCTTACTAAGACTAACTAAAAGGAGTGTCGTAAATTAGATGGAAGTATTGGTTCCTATAATATTTTGCTAACTTTTATAGTTCTCCGATGTCCAGATTAAATAATCATAATTATATAAATTATATAAATTAATACAAAGATGTTATTTTATATATAATAATTATATAAATTAACTATTTAATAATTTAAATAATATATATTTAAAATAGTAAAAAATATTAGAATAGCAATTAAACATTAAACCATAAAAAAATATAAAATAATTTAAATATAAATTTGATTTATTAGAATTTTTATAATGTTTTTTTAGATTTTTTTAAGAATTTTCAAAACATTAAAAATAATTTTAGAATATTATTTAATAAGATTTATTAATTTTTAAAAAATTTAAATATATTTTTTATATTTTATTGGGATAGTTTAATTAGGGTTTATAAAAGCCTCTTTAAAATATCACGTAGGTGAGAATTGTTTGAATTATTTAATTTGGAATAATATTTTTGCACAATGACTCCACGCTGCGATGCCCGCTCCCACAACGCCTCCGACACTGCCGGAGGCGTCCGAAGACTCCTCTGGCAGCACCGGAGGCTTCCGACGTCGCCTCCGAGCTGCGAAGCTTCAGGCAACCCGCAACGCCGCAGGAGGCGGTCAGCGATGCCTCCGTCGTCACCGGAAGAGTCCGGCGACGATGCCCTGCTGCTCGAGACGGCTGCGCGTGACGTGCCGGTTTCATTTCCCCGATGGAACGGTAAAAGCTATCCGTGCCGCTCGACACGAGATAGTATTTCAATCCCTCAATGGGGGTCAATTTTACTCGTTTTTCTCATTCCCTTCTCATTCTCTTGTCCAAGCAATTTAAAAGTGATTGAGAAGAAGAATAGATTGTTGAGTCTGTGTTAATATTGAAGGTGAGTTGATGGTGATTGTAGATTGTAGTGTCTCATCGATGTTGAAATGCTTGATCAAAAACTAGGACAATCATTTTATCATCTTTTTTCTTTGATTTTTTAAATAATTTCTTCCTCAATAACTTGTACGTTCTCATTTGTTTATTATCTACATTGACATTCAATTTCTTTATTCTACAAAAATGAAAGCAGAAAAGATTATTGTAGAAATTTGAGCATCTTTATAAGTTATGAGTTATAAATATTGTTCTAAAATGTCTCCACTTGGTCCGCATGAGTGGCCCCCTTGGCATATCTTAAAGGTGGTCTCATAAAGATGACATATAGTGTATGCAGTCTATATATATAGACAAAAACCTTATTTGGTTCTTTTAAAGTAATTTAAACTAAACTAAATTGGCTTAAAATTTACAAGTGATATATATTGTATATGTCAATATAAGCATTTTTCAGATTTTAAAATGGGCTGCACATGCTTATGCATATGCCCCCTATACCACATATGCCTTATGCAACTGTTTGCATATGTTTTTTGGAACTTTGTTTATAAATATCCATATACCTTGCTTTCCATTCTTTGTATATGCTTCCTGTCTATTAAAACATTCTTTGACACCATCAATGAAGAACCTTTTAGATGACAAGATTCTTGAACTTCTATAATCCACTCATTATCAAATTTCATATTCAATAAACAGATTGAATCATGTTCATCTTTTGTAATCTACTAATTTTCAAATTCCATATTTCCACATACAAATTTGATCTTATAAATTATACTCTATTCTCAATTTAAGTTGAAGATAATATTTCATAAATTCAAGGGCATTAAATTGTTGCTTTAAATGATTTTTTTCTCTTTTAGATGAACATGCTCAATGGTATGTCTCTTGCATCCGTATTTCTTGTGAAACTTAAAATATGAATGAGAAGTCTTTGAAGTTCACAACACTCTTAACTATAGTTTTCGACCATAAACTAATTCACAAACAATTTATTTTAAATTATAAAATAATTTTATCTTTTTTACTATTACGATTTTATGCCAAACATCTCTTCACTACTAATGGAATTCTCTAGTCTATCTATCTTTGTTTTCATCTCTACATTTGAATACATTATCTAAATTATTTATAAAGACTTTCACATTTGAATTACAATTTGGATCATAATGAACCTTCTGTTACATATAATGAAAAATCATAGACAAGATATAAAAATTATTAAGAGCATTTAATTTAAATTTATGCCGAGGATTGAGACAATAGATTGGGGCATATCAAGGTGCATCGAATTGTAAATCTCATGTAGTGTCATCATCTAATAAATTTCTTAATATATAATCTTGTTGTCATTAAAGTTCTAAACAATTTATTCCTTGACTTTCTCCATAGCTGACTTGACATCACCATCCACAAATTGTTGTACTTTCACAAGTGGAATTATACATTTTAAAATTTAGAAAATATTTGATTATATAATACAAGGTTCAAAATCCCAAGCTTTGTTGGAGTTTTGGTCGTTGATCGGAAGATATTATTTTGGTATTGTATTGATGTTCCGATAAGAATGGTGTCAATGGTAAATTGGAGGTAAAATAAATAATATTATCTTAATTTATCTTGTCCTGCATTGTAACATATCAAGGGGTGTCGAGAATAACATGATATTTATCGACGTGATTAACACAACACAAGAGACATTAGGTTGGATTGTTTATCATAATGATACATTTCATGATGTTGACTTGACATGGCACAAGATTGGAAATCATGATATAATATAATGTGTTGCACTATTTCCTTTCATATAACTTCAAAAGGAACTTATGCCTTACAATTCAGAAGCAAACATGGATCTAATTGTAATTTTTTTTCCTTATGTATTTTTGAGTGTAAGGTATGCTACAAGAATTACAACGTGTTTTGCTACTCCCTTCTTTAGTAAATCTCCTATATAAATTGAATGCTAAAGTGTGGCGATAATAAGCATTGTCATTCATTTTTCCTCTAAAATAATATTAAAAATATGAATCAATATTAATAAGTATCAAATGTTCATCATAAGATAACATTTCTTCAGCTATCTTCACTATGCTAGGAAGTAAATTGAACATCCTGTTTGTATCTTTGATTGATTCTAAGGTGTTAATAAAGATGACTATATTAAACATTATACAAATTGACTAATTACATAGATAATTCACTTTATAAAAATTAGTAATTTATGTCATATAATTTAAACTTTAGTTAATCTTACACCTTATAAAATTATTTTAAAATACAAATTATTTTTGTATTATCTTATATAATTTTTATTGACTTGAATGATGATCCATTTATGGTAAGATTAACACGAAACAAATTGCTACTCCCATGTGTTGATAGATCTCAGAAATATTGTATTAATTAACTATTAACCAAAATATTTATAATAAAATGACTTCTATCAGTTCATCTTTCATGCACTATAGTGCATCTTATTTTTCTTCACCCAACTTTAAACTTTATATGTTTATTTATTCAATCTACTTCTCTAAATAGGAGGTTTGAGACATGACTATTCTCTTTGATGATTTGGACAATTCTATGCAAGGGCTTTATTATGCTGAATTATCATCTCCCTTTTTCACAAGTTAATCTACTATTTATTTGCTTCACTTTCCTAACTCCCTTCAACACAAAAGAGTTCATTTTCCCCTTATCTTTCCAGCTGGTATTGTTTCTTGTTCACAAATTAATTCAATTTTATTTGCTTCACTTTCTAGTTCCCTTCATCACAAAAGAATCCATTCTTTCCAGCTGTTTCTAACTCAATATTTTTTTTTAAAGTCGTAAAAAATTTGTAAGTTGATTTCTCACATACTCTAAAATTTTGAAAGTAGGTGCAACTTCTTGTCTTCGTCCATCTAATTTGCAACTCCAACACTTGTTCTGACAATGATTGCATTCCAATCTCGGTTTCCTTACTTTTTTGCAATTTTCCAAGTGATATTAACCTTCTATGGTTCTTTTGGAGCATTTTGTGAAGTGTGAATAATAGCTAATTCTAAGTAGAAATTAGCAAAACTGAGAATGATATTGAAATGAACAAACAAAAGGTTGCATATCAAATCAAATGAAACTCAATAAAAGGCTGTATATGAAACCATATTATAAAAAAGGCAGTATATGATTAAACCATGTGTGAAAGATGAAACTCAATAATCCATCTGCATATCAATATACCATATGAAAGCCTAGCCAGAAAAATCTTTCCACCACCAATAAACTCAACCAACCTTTGCTGATAATAAACACAATAAACCTTAGCACTAGGAGCATCCCCTCACCACCAAACTGATATATGTGCAACTGTGGAAGTTCAACCAGAAACATAGAAAATGAAGTCCACGGCTTGTGTTGTTGCTTGCTGAAGTTGTCTAGTTGCCGAACAGCTGAAGTCCTTTGGTTGAGATTGAGAGCTAGGAAGGTCACCCGATGTGTTGAAGAGTGAAGACGAAGATGGCAGAAAAGGAAGTAAATGGATGCAGTACAGAAGAAGATGAAGAGGTGGTTGATGAACACAAACAAACACATGTTGAAGCTGTGCACTAAATTATGTGCCAGTCTTTTTTCTTCGTTGATGAGGGAATAAAAACATAGTTTTTCTTTTTATCACGTGTGATTCTTGAACATGCCATTTGAGTTGAATCAGTCTGGTTTGACTCAAATCACTTCGATTTGATTCATGATCAAATCCAGTTTGAGCATGTGGTTCATAAAAAAGCATCTCATTGTGTTGGATAATCTAAACCAGGAATCAACTGATTATGATGACACTGTTTTTTGATCTATTTTATAATTAGTTTATCAAACCTTTTGATTTTGAATATATAGTCAAAACCATTCACATTATGAACTCAATGTGGTATCATCACACGTGCATATATTTGTTCAACTGCAAGCACTTTTAAAGCTGCATCTAATGAATTTATTAACATAAGCCAAATACTTCATGAAACAGAGACTCTTAGCTGCTTTCATTTGTATATATGTGTGTGTTTTAACTGCTTTTTCTTCTGCAAACTATTTTTTCAGCTTAGAACTCAAAGGTGACAGAAATATTCTTGGAGAGTTCCTTGAGTTTAAGGCTAACCATGATGACATGCAAGCTTTAAGAAATGTGAAGAGATCAAAAGTTGGGCAGTTCATTGTCCAAAAGCCGAGTATGCTGGGTTTAGGTAGGCCATCTTTTCTATATCTTTTTCATACATGTGGAGAACCATAATTGGAAGCCAAATTTATTCCCGCTTAGCAATGAAGCGATACACATTATTAGTCTACTTGTTTGAATTTTCATTTAAAATTCTTGACTTGGATTTTGTATAAAGAATCGATATGTGAGCCATACTGGTGCACATATGTGGGTCATGTTTATATTGAAACTAAGGGGTGGCAAACATTTTTGTGTCAAGTTTTGTAGATACAACATGAAAAGATGACTGAAATTTAATCCTGTAATTCTAATGACTGAATTCAAACATATGGGGACTGTCTTATTACTTCAGAAAAACAGAATATGCATCCTACATATCACAAGGATAAATATTAACTAAAATCAACCCTAGCTGGATAAGCATCTTATTATTTAGATAGCAACTTCTGATATGTTTTCCCATAAACAGTCAGTGTGAGTATAATGAATCTTGTCATCATCCTTAGAGAGGATCGTTCGAACTATTCATTGAACTTATACAGAGCCTATATTTAATATTGACGCTAAACCTTACTAGTAGTTGATCGTGACTTTTTTTCTGGTTGTATTTCTTCATGGATTCATAGGAATACAGCCACTTCATTGAGTAGCTGTATTTATCCTCGTTAGGTTTATTCCTCTTACATTTAACTATCATACCAACATGAATGCAGGTAGATCGAGACTCCAGGTGCTATACTTTCCTCGAGACTATCGAAGTGGTGGTGCTTCTTCTTCGGAATGGAAGGAGGCTGCAGTAAAGCCAAGTACAGAGGTCCTATTTCAGCCAATGAACTCCAAGAAAGCCCAGAAATTTAAGCTTTCGAGCATTGTAAGTGTCACTCTTACTGCATAGGTTCGTGCCTATCAAGCTACTAGCACACTTTAGTCTGAATCAATTCCCATAAATTACATGAAGTATTGAGTATAATATTTGTATATAAAAGACCTGTGGCTCATTCTCGAGTATCATGGCATGCAATATTTTCATCTCGGAACAAGCTGGAAAGTCTGAAATTTTCATCTCTTGAGCTAAATAATATATATCTGTTATTTTTCTTCCAGGTATTTTTCTTCCATGAAATTTGATGTTGCATCAGTTATAGTTATTTTTTTTTATGTATTTGCCATTATTATGAAAATTATTTACCAAAGTAATTTCTTGCAAATAGTTATTACCAGATATGCAAGGTTGTAACTTGTTTATATCATACGTAGCTAATATGAAATTTTGTTTAAACAATTATAGCTTTTTGTTATCTTCCTGCGTTTGTCTCCGTGCTGATAGATGCGGTTATTAAAAATATATAAAATTTTTTAACCTAAACTACTGAGTTTAGTTATGAATTCGTTTTTTTAATACGTTATCAAAAAAGCATCTTAGTTCTAATTTTTAGATCGCCTGTGTATTATATTCATGAATTTTCTACAAGACTGACAAGAGCAGTATCAATTTTTTTGTAAGTTATTTCTTGATTACGTTAGCTTGTGAATTTGAAAACTTCTCTGGTAATTTTGAATGGAAAAAAAAAAAGATAAAAGGACGTGGCCTCCAAGGCTGCATAAATTCAAAAAAAAAAAAAAAAAAAAACGAAAAGGATCATATCAAGCGTGGCTTGTCAGATGCCGAAAGGAGATAAGTATACAAGAATTAGTAAAAATTATATAGACTCTATTTAAAAACTAAGGAGCTTATAGTTTTTATCAGACTTAATAAGATTTGTAGCAGAATTCGCTTAATGCCTTGCAATAAGTAACTGAGAGCCTTATATAAAACCAAAGTGCGTGAACTAGGTGTTCATTGGGCCTCATCAAGATTCACGAGTTCATGGTCTATACCTTACCTTGATTAAAGCCTATGTTCTCAGCATCTTTATCTTTCTAAACAAGTGTACGGCTCCCCGGGGCTCAGTCCGCTGTTGATAGGAATAAAGTGTTTTTATTTGTATTGGATTCTAG
>JBAMIE010000002.1:3766851-3788077 GCA_037177295.1 Kaempferia parviflora | reverse complement strand
TGTGAGATCAAGTCATCAATTGACCTACATGCTAGTCTCGATGTATCAATATAGCCTTTGTCTATTGATACTAGACTAGAAATATTTATGAACAGTGTTCTCTACAGCTTCTCATAATCAATTCAACCAATTGATATATTGTAGATAAGAACCTGCTGTTCAAAGGCGTTATTACATTTATTTAACTGTCACACTCATAAATATAATAACCAAACTTGCCTTTATTAATATGATACAAAATTGTCCTTGCCAATCAACACATGATTGACACTCAGGGTTATCACTAACAATAATAACAACTTAAACTCGCCCTAGGTTACCTGCACCCTTTTAATGATTAACCAGGTTAGGTAACGTTGAGCCCGGGTGATCGGTCAGACCCCACATAAGTTTGCCACCAACCACCAGGATAAATCGGAAAGCACTAGCTGAATCAAATCATGGATATCTAAGAGACAACTAAATATCTTTATCACTATATCATAGTTCCGGGGCACCTGCACCCTTTTAATGTAACATAGTTGAGTTAAGGTAACTTTTCCGATAATTATTGGAGATTACGTTTTAAATTCAAAATTCAAAATTTATAACTTAATTTCAATTTATTTTATCTTAATTTAATTCATGTAATAAATTTCTATAAATATTTACGCAAATTCGTGGATTATGACGATATGTTGATCTAGTTTTATCATTGAAATGAACGACGAGGTAAATAAGTAAATAACCATGGTAGCAAAAAATAATTATGTAGCTTTATTTCGTCTATTGTTTTGGAGTTTTATTTCGGCCTGAAACTTTTAGATCGATTTTATGTTAAGTTTTTTGAAACAATTGTTTGCTATTTAATCTACTTAGATTCTACATTCTTCTACATGCTATTTTTGGTTATAAATGCATTGACCTCCTTACATTACGTAGAACCTACAACTTTCATGACATGGAATAAATAAACGGTTAACTATGATGCAACGTATTTTTGTAAGGGCATAAGAGCATTTAATTATCTCCCAAGTATTTACGGTTTAATTTTCAACTACAGTGTATTTGTAGGGATTTTTTCTTTAAATAGAACTCGCAACTAAGGGACGCTGCGCTTCTGGACCGTCCACCGCGAGTGCTTCCCGATTTATCTCGGTGGTCGGTGGAAAACTTCCGTGAGACTGAACCGATCACCTTAAAGATAGTCAATAAGGTTAACTGGGTTTATCGTTTTTTTTAATTAAAGGTTATCATAAATTGATATCTTGTCCTTCAATTGGATATCCCGTGGGGATGATGATGTAAATAACTAAACTTTGTAATAGTGGATAAGATATGGCCGCCTAACTAGTAAAATGTTAGCCGCTTCGAGTTGGGGGGAGACAAACCGAACTGAGCCGGTCTAGTTGTATGATCTCAACCAGTTTGATTAGGGTTTCTTCTAATCACTATAAATACCTCTCCCGATATCAGTCTACCGCATCCGAGCGGCGAGACCTCAACAAGACAGAGCAGACCTTGTTCTGCCGCCGGCCTTGTCTTATTCTGCTGGTTTGTATTCTCTCCCCTATTCCTCATTGCCTACTACTTTCGACTTTCTCTTCTTTGCTTTGGGCTTTCAGTAAAGCTATTGTGGGTGGATCAGTTGATGAGCAAGAAAAGAAATAAAAACTGCAACAATATGATGGGGTTGCACCCCATGATTCGTTACTAACCTCTGATGATCCATCTTATTTCTTATAACGTATACCTTGTACTTTATTATACGTTTCTTTGCAATCGTTCAGTATTAATAATTTTCGCGAGGTGGGATATGATGCAAATTATTTGGTCCGTGTTTCTGAATGCATTGTGACTGAATCTGTTATACCAATTCTGATCCCAAAGTAAGCAAATTAAAAGGGTTTTCTGTGATATCTTTTGGGTATTGATTTGGATATTTGAATTAGTTCATTTTGTTGTTCTCCCTCTCGTGTGCCCTAATTCCTGCCATGATGAATGATGAAACATAGTTTTCGCATGTCAGACTTCGGAGATACGTCGTATCAATGAGAAGATATTTCATTTATTCTGAGCCAGGCAGGCGTCTTTGCGTAATTATCCAATTGAATTTGTTTCTTCATTTCGTCTATTGTTTTAGAGTTTTATTTCGTCCTGAAACTTTTAGATCGATTTTATGTTAAGTTTTTTGAAAAAATTGTTAGCTATTTAATCTACTTAGATTCTACATTCTTCTACATGCTATTCTTGGTTATAAATGCATTGACCTACCTACATTACGTAGAACCTACAACTTTGATGACAAGGGAATAAATAAACGGAAGAAATTACCATTGAATTCTGTTGGTAGTTTTGTAGGATATTGGAGCCTTCGAAGATATGTTGTGTGATTTGAAAAGATACCAAATTGTATTTAAAGGGCAAGAAAATGAGCAAATATTCCGAAGACATTGTATAGAAGAAAGAGACAATACATTTTTTAAAATTTTTTTTGAACATTTTTAATTTATTTAAGTTTTTAAATATTTCTATTGATAACTTGATCAAGAGCAAGGGAAATTTATATCTAGAATACTTAAAGATAAGAAAATAAATGAAAAAAAGATCTATTAAAAATTAAGATGTATACATTTAATAAGATATGGTGAGGAAATTAATGAGTTAAAAAATATTTTCATTTGAATAAAGGAAATGAAACTTAAATTTTTATCTAAGAATTTTGACTTTAGAATTAAACACATTGTTAAGTTTATAAAATGTAAAATGTTGGATTTCATTACTATGTGTGTCATTTGAGTTTTTAATTTTTCTGAGCGTATCATTACTCTTTATTTGAGAATTTAGACTTTAGAATTAAACACATTGTCAAATGAGATAAAAAAAAGAGAGAAGTGATGTGAGGATTGAGTTATTAACTTTATTTAATCTAATATTGGAAACAAAGGAAATGTAAATGAGAATTTCGGTCAGTTGAAGAAAAGTAGTTAGTCTTTTTTATAAAAATGGGAAGCTATTGATTCGCTCCCTCTGGGGTGTTTGGTACAATCAAGTAGCCCCTCTTAAGTGTCTGTTACAATCAAGTAGTTGAAAGAAGAGAGACACACATATAAAGGTCTTTTAAGGTATTCTCATACTCTGATCTGAGTAGCCAGTATAGATCATCGTGTGATATAAT
Organism: Kaempferia parviflora; assembly: GCA_037177295.1. Taxonomy (NCBI): domain Eukaryota; kingdom Viridiplantae; phylum Streptophyta; class Magnoliopsida; order Zingiberales; family Zingiberaceae; genus Kaempferia; species Kaempferia parviflora. The sequence goes on along the minus strand of JBAMIE010000002.1, from coordinate 3,784,920 downwards.
AATTTTTTCTTGTATAAAAAATAAGAAATAAACATCTTGTACAATCTTTTTTTAAAAAAATTTACAATATGTTTGCTCTAATTGTGTCTCTCTTCTTTCAAGAAAAAATTATTATATTACACGATGATCTATACTGGCTACTCAGATCAGAGTATGAGAATACCTTAAAAGACCTTTATATGTGTGTGTGCCCACTTATAAATAATCCTCTCAACATTTAATTGCTCATCTTCAAGATACTTTTATTTCTATTTCCGGCTCTTCACACGGTGTACCAATGAATACAAAGTCAAGTGCTAAGCCTTTGTTAATACTTGAAAATGGATATCTTTTGAGCCATCCAAAAAACAAATACTCCGGTGTTGAAGTCTACAAAATGTGCACTGTTGATCCCCAAGTTCTCTTGTCTATCTATAGTTTGAACGTCCCAAGATCAGCATCTTGAACACAAACCTCAGATATGTTCAGATAGTACCTCGTTCATACAACTAAACAATCTTGCCTGTCTGAACCCCATAAACACTTTTATAATTTTCATCATCAGTTGATTGTTTATACTCTATCAGTTTATTGATCACCTTGAGATTTTATCTTATCTGTCAATAACTCAAAATTTTTAGATTCATCTAGATCATTTTTTGATTGTCATCAGGCCGCGATGTACTCCGTACACTCGACAGTTCTATTGAAGAGTCGACTTTCTGAGTTGACTAAACAAATTTTCGATCTAAATTTCACCAAAGTCAACTTTCAACACATTCTATTCACTTGAAGCATTCGACTCCATGAGTCAATTTTAATTTCAAACATTCTATTTGTTTCGTAATAACATTAGTTTACTATACGAGTCGATTGTTTCTATTTACTTTTGTGCAGGACAACAAATTTCAAACATGTGATTATCATTAGTGGATTGCATATGAACGGTAGTTGACTGCATGTAAAACTATAACCACAACGATTCAGTCTTTTGAGATCCCTGGGTAGAAAAAAATGTTAAGACCTTAAGTTTCTTTAAAAAAATTAATATTAATTTTATTAAAAATAGTCTTTTATATAAAATATTATTAGACATATTTAATTTATTAGTAAAATCTAAAGGGATAGTTTGATACACCATAAAAGATTATTTTTACAATAAAAAATGAGCTTTAAATATGTCCTCAATTTTTTATTGTGAAAATAATCTTTTTACGGTGTATCAAACTATCCTTTTAGATTTTACTAATAAATTAAATTCGCAGAGAATTAAATTCTAAGCACCTACAAGTGTACGAGAAATATCAAAATAATATAAAAGATAATCGTATCCACATAGAATTAAATTCTAAGCACTAGCAAGTGTGTTCATGTAGAGTAACTAGATTAAGCGTTGTTGTGATAAAAGTTAGCTAAACAAGGGAAGACCAAGAAATAAAAGAGATCTTATCAATCATTCTTGGACTTATCTAGTTAAGTTTCCACATAGAACTCATCCAAGATTCATCAAACAAGTCATTTATCAATCAAGAACATTTATACAAACATATGACATGCCTAATCCAAGATTACATAATCCAATACATCAACAAATTCATGAGTTGTCATTAAGAAGGGATTACAACCAATATCCAAGAATATCAATCAATCACTCCCTCACAATTACACCCCACACACAAGAACACATGAACTACTCAAGACTCATGGAAAGAAAACCAAGAAGAGGAAGAAGAGGAAGAAGAGGAGCAAGAACTTATCTCTCAACTTCCTTCTCTTTGAAATCCTCCAAGAATCACCGTCTCCAACGAAATCTTGCGCGGGAATCGCTCTCCGAAACCTTTGGAACGCCTTGGAATGCCTTGAAGCTTTGGTGGTTCACCCCAAAGGGTGAAATCTCCTCCCCTTGTGGAAGAGGAGGAAACCCCTTTATATAGAAGTGGTTAAAATCCCGCCACACGGCCGTGTAGCTTCACACGACCGTGTGGGGCTGAAAGTCACACAGCTGTGTGAGCAATACAACCATGTAAGGTTTTGATCGGGAAGAACTCACACGGCCGTGTGGAAGCCACACGACCATGCGAGGTTTCGATTGGGAAAACTGCTGAGTCATAGATCACACGGCCGTGTGGTTTGGCTCGGGTGAGTCTTGAAAATAAGTTGCTTCCATAGCTCCGAACTCCTCTAAATACGCTCCAAAATGACTGAAAGTACTCCGAAATACATAGGGGTGGGCATAATTTGGCTAAAACCGAAAAAATCGGCTAAACCGAATAAAATTGGCTAAACCGAATAAAATCGATTTTTTTGGTTCAGTTTTTTTGATTTTCGACCGGTTTCAGTTTAAATTTTTTAAATTTCAATTTTTTCAGTTCGGTTTTTGGTTTTGGCTCTGAAAAAACTGAAAAAACCGAACCGGCCATATTATACTTAAAATATGATTTTTTATGTATATTGTGTCATACAAGTGGAATGAGACGTTAATTATTTTTTGTTTTCTTACTTATCACTTTATATATTTACTTATTGTTACGTGATAAAAAAATTTTAGTATTACTCTTTTTATATTTTAGTTTTCATTTCAGTTTTAAATTCATAACTATCTTAATAAATTGATAGTCTTTCGTCTCTAAACTAATATTTGTAGTCGCACAAAAATCGTATATAACCGACTGTAAAAATCAGACCGTATTATAAAAAAATCGGATTGAACCGAAATAAAATGGTTTGGTTTTGGATTAGAAATTTTTAAAATCGAAACCGAAAAAATCGAACCATAGTAGAGTAAAATCGAACCAAACCGGCTGATGTCCACCCCTAGAGATAAGTTCCTGTACGTAAAAATCATAAAACAGCAGATCTCCGAACAAATAAGTGTAATTATGCTGAAATCAATATAAAAGGAAGTGAAATGGCGCAAATCATATACAAGAATATCAAAGTGATGTGCAATTATGATGCATAATAATATGTACAATCTACGCACATCATTAAGTTAGGTCCTGTTATTTTTTGATCCTTGTGTCTAAGTGCGCAGGAGCTTAGGAATATAAGAAGTTGAGCGAATGACGTGGCGGATGAGAAGGACAACTGATGAGTGTAGATTATGTATATTTTTATGCACTATTTGATGCACATCTAATTATACTTTATTGCATATAATCTATGTTTATTGCACCTTATCTTATCATAATGACATACTTCCATATATTTTGTGCGGAGATATACTCTATGCTTTGTTTTTATGATAGGATGGATTTTGGAGCAAAAACAGAGTAAAAATGTACATTTTAGCAACTTTGGAAGAAAGATGTCTACCGATGTTTCCGTGTTCCATGGGGCATGTCGGGGTCGTAACGAAGTCAACAACATGGGAAGCGAGTTGATGGGCTCAATGCATCCAAGGGACGAGAAGCTACCGAACAGTACACCAGCGGACGAGAAGGACGCGAGTAGCGCTGAGGGACGAGAAGCCAAAGCGTAAGCCTGCCTGAGGAGAAGATTGGAGTTGGGTTCGAGTGAGCTCAACTCCGGACGACCGAAGAATCATCCACATTAAAGGATGAGTCAACTTTGAAGTTGACTACAAGCTCGAAGGTGCCTTCAAAGAACTGAGAGGCACCTTCAAGTCTGGAGCTTGGAAGGCGCCTTCCGTGTCACGGAAGGCACCTGGGAGAGATGCTTTCAGGCACATTGAAGGTGCCTCCAACAAAGGAAAAGTAATGTTGAGAAGAGATAAAACTTTATCTCTTAAGGATAAAGTTTTATCCCACTGGAGGTGCCTTCCGACCTCGAAATCTGATCACCAAGAGGCTATAAAAGCCCCCAGGAGTTAGGAATCAAAACACAACTCATACACAACATCTATATTCAATTCCTAGTTAATTTGTGAGCGTTCAACGACTGTAAAAGGCTTCTTCGCCTTCAACGAAGGAAATCTTTTAGTGAACTTTTCAACTACCTTGGATTGATTACCATCTAGGTTGTAACCAAGTAATTCAGAGCATCTTTCTTTTATGTTGTTGTTATTAACTACTTTGTTAAACTAACCTTGTATCCCTGCTAGAGTTAGCTCAAGATTATAATATTTAATTGCACGCTACTCACCTCCTCTAGCTGGCCTCCGTTGTACCAATATTTGGTGTCAGAGCCCAACCATCTTAGAAGGATTAACCACTGACTGAAGCAACAAGACAATGGTCGACCACTAAAGTTCGAGGGAGAATTCGTGATATGGAAGAAATGAATGGAGGTATTTTTTTAAAACTGATTTTGATTTATTATAAATAATAAAATACGGTTTTGTAGTACCCAAAGATAAAGATTGAGAGGAAAAGGAAGAAATCTTGTGGACAAAAAAAGAACAAGCTGACTTCGTAGTGAATGGCTGAGCAGAGTTCCACCTCCTTAGTGTACTACCGCAGCAAGAAGTAAATAGAATCAGCGCCTACGACTCAACAAAGGAATTATGGACAAAATTCTTAGATTTGCACGAAGGAACCAACTAACCAACCTTCAACTAAAGGAAGATGAAATAGTAGCTTAATTGCATACAAAGCTAAAAGAGCTGATAATCAAACTCACGAATCTTAGAGACAAGGTAAGCAACCAAGATTCACTAAGGTATGTGTTCAATGTTTTTCCTATAACTCAAGAATGATCAAACCTAGTAGATGCATACTACATCTCTAGGGACTTAGAGGTAAGTAATTTATAAGAGTTATTTTTTACCTTAGAAATTCATGAATCTAGACATGAAGATCTAAGAAAGTACCCAAATTAGAACATTGCCCTAAAGGTAAAGATGGATGAACCCGAGTTAGACTTCTCAATCGACGATAATAAAGTAGCCCTCATGGTAAGAAACTTGAGTAAATTTCTTAAAACTAACAAATTTTACAAGTCACAGGCAAAGAAACATATTAAGAGTAAAAGGAAGGTTCAATGCTACAACTGTTAAGAAGAATGACACATCAAGGACTACTGCCCTAAACGAAAGAAGAAGGAGCAAGACAATGGTAAAAGACCAACAAGATAGAAGCACAAAAACTTGAATGTGACATGGGACAAATCATCGTCATCTGAATCAGAGCTAGAAGAGTAAGTTGGATTATCCCTAATGGCAGACCACCAAAGGGACAACGAAAGTTCCTCATAGATGAGCATCGACGAAGAGGGAGGTTCTTCAGAAGAAAGTAGTGATGAAGGGGGAGCATGAGATCACGAGGTAAGTGAGATATGTTTCCTTCTCCTGAACAATCCTTTAGATTTATTAAAATACATTCCAAAAACATGCTAAAATTAGAAAATAAAAATGCTAATTTAAAACTAAATTTAGAAAATTCATCCTTTAGTCATGTATGATAACCTCAACCTAGAAAATGATAAACTAAAAACACAAATAGAGAAATTGGAAAATGACCATGCATGTTCAAATATTCTTCAAAAATCAAGGTTTAGAAATACTGGTGGATTAAATTGGCATTTAAGATATCATCAGGGTCAAATTAGAAAAATATCCCAAAAAGATATTCCTAGAAAATTTCTTATCAATCCAGTAGGTAGGAACCTATATTGGGTTCCAAAAATATGTTTGTTTTAAAATTTCATTTTAAAAATACCTTAATTACAAAATACTTTTTGGTTAAATATTTTGTTGATTTTTTTTTTTTTTTTGATAATTTTCATAGTAATAGGTCAACAAAGTTTCTATTAGGACAATTTTTTTAAAAAAAATTCAAAGAAATAATGAATTTTTTATAAATTCTTTTTTAAAAATATCAAGTTTTAATCCCAAAAATATTTTCATAAATTTTCGGTACAAATCTCTATTAAAAAATTTTATGTTAATTAGGAAAAAGAAACGTGTTAAGAGAAATTTTTTTCGAACAAATTATTTTTCTATAATTTTTTTTAAATGATAATTTTTAATATTAAAAATATTAAAAATATTAAAAAATTAAAATTTTCTGCACTTGGACTTTTAAAAAAAATTCATAATTTTTGTTAGTTTAAAGATACTTTTATTAATTATCTTAGCAAAAATTATTTGTTTTCATAATTAATTTATTTTTCTATCAGGAAAAAAGATATTGTTTTGTGAAACTTTTTTTTGCAAATTTTGATTATTTTGTTTGATAACGATAAATTTTTTCAATGATTAAAACTAATTTTAGAATTAATTTTATCAAATATGGTTTTTATATTCTACCTTATTTTACCCTATTTTTTAAAGTTTTTTTCTTAAGTTCGTGCCCATATATTTAATGTGATCAAAGGGGAAGAAAAGTAAGGGCCAAGTCTAGATGGAGAAATTATTATTTTTAATTAGTTTGAATTTGCAACTTATTTGAATATTTATTGCATTTATTGTTTTAGTTTTTACCCTAACTTAACTTGGATTGATGCACATCAAAAAGGGGGAGATTGTAAGTCCCCGTGGTAGTTTTGATATGGTCAACCACGTTAAGTTAGATCATTGTAAAGTCCCTCCAACAGTAAACGCCTAAATTAGAAATTTAGGAAATTCGAGACCTTGAGTTCGAGGAGAAAGGGAAAAGGGTTGCTGAAATTAAATAAATAAATAAATAAATAAAGGAATGAAATGTAACTATGGAATGATTTGAAGTTACTCAATTGATTCACTAAGTTTAAAGAGATTTGGGTTAGGATGTCGAAGAAATAGGAAGTTAATAAAATTAAACGGATTTAAAGGAGAAAAATACGGAACGAACCGGGATAAATTAAATACCAGCCCGCTCCTCATCAAAACCCGGACTGGTTCACCTTTTCGGGCTTTCCCCGAATCCCGTCGCGCAAGAGAGGGCGGAAGCGGCGGATGGCGACTTTGCGGCGGAAAGAGCAGCAGCAAAGCACGGATCTCCGACCACCAGTGTGTTTTTGCAAGTTGGGGCTTTCACCGGGCAAGAAAGGGAAGGCAAGTGCTTACTTCGCTTCTTGATATGAATGGGTGACAGTAATTATGGAACTGGTAAGGGATTTGTGTTATCATTCGTGTCTTGGTGCGAGATTTGGTTTTGTTTCGAGTTCGCAATGAGATTTGGGTGTCATAGAGACCCACGGCTGGGGTCTAAGTAGTCCTGGTAAGGATCGTATCTCCTTAGGGTCTGATGGTGAAATTTTTGATTGAATGACCTTGGTTGGGGAGGCGTTGAAGCTTTTGTGTAGAGTTGAAAGTGGGTTCTGTTCCAACTGTGCTCCAATTTCAGAGCAATCTTCAGGTTAGTTTGACGGGTGAAGGGAAAAGTGTGGTTCTTGGTGTGTGTTTGTGTTGTGTAGAAAAGGGAATTTAGATTTGGATAGCTTAGGTGAGGGGTAATATGTGCTGAGATTTTTATCCTTACCGGTAGATTAATAGAGCTGAGCATAATGTTTACAGTTTTGGTATTCTGCATAGTTCCTCTAGAAGCCTGAACATGACTTGGTGCCTTACATTGCAATTGTTTTCAAATTTGCTCTCTTCATTGTTCTTAGTACAGAAAATTATACCAGAACAGTTTTGGTGTAAGCAATTGTGGTTGTAATGTTTGCTACCTATTGAAATAATGTCCTCATAATCCTTTCTTATGTAAAGCTAAAGATGGTAATTCAATTGAAACTTATTGGTGTTGGTGTTGATTTGATGCAAATAGGAAGCTGTTAGGAAATGCCCGTTCTTCCCTTTGGTATATAATGAATTGGTATTTTCCTTTTAGTTATGTAGTAGTAGTACACATAATAACTGCTAAATTGTAATGTACATAAAAGAAGAAAGTGTCTTGAATTCCAGCTTATGAGATAATGTAGAGAATATGTTATTTTGCTAGGAATGCAATTAATTTACGATGACTGTGAATGAATATGGGCATAAGTGGTGACAGTACGGGATGGGTGCCCTGGGATGAGCTCCAGGGAGGGCCCTTCCAAAATATGGACAACTTATGTTGTTATAAGAGGTACCTCTCAAATGTTCATGAACAAAGACTGATGACTGGCTCTAAATGGGTTGCCACTAATGCTCTATGTTTGTTTAGATTAAGTTATTACTGTTGCATTCATGCTTTAAACTGAAAGGTTGCCATTTAATACTATATGAACTTTGCACTGAATAAGATAAAGATTGATTGAACTTTTCTTTACACATGGTGAATAGGAGGTTGCTAGGTACAGCAAGCATGTATTTACCTATTTGCTTTACTTATATGAATTATAGTTTTGGAAAGTTAACAAGTTAGGAGTTACGATCTTTCCTTCTTATGGACACATGATATTGATAATTACTAGTTGTGGATCCAATATAAGCATACTAAAAGAAAACAATATATAGTGTTTATAACTGCGAGATGGAATGACGGATAATTAAGGAACTAGATTTTAGTAGAAATTTAGTTCAAAAGAATAAGTGCCCCATTAAAAGTTACTGTTCACTTAATAACAATACCTGACTATAGTGTAACCTCACACAAGGTGGCCGGTTCTAATGGGCATCGGCAGATTTTATTTACGTAGTGAATGTACATGATCTATGACCGATTTCCTCCTAACTTACTATCTGATATCAATTCCATTTTTACGGTATTTATTTATATCATTTGGTGAAATGCACTTATTGAGTTCGTAGACTTATATCATTTAATGTGCAGGTGTAAATATCATTTCAAATATGGTGACGGAGATTGCGGAGGCAGAGTAATCGAGGAGACGAGATGCAAAATTTCACACACTGTTCGGTGACCATAGTAAAGACATAAACAAGTTTGAAATTTGGTTCTGTAGCAAATGTTCATCGATAATACTATACATGTGAACGAAGTTTGGGAATTACATGCATGGCCATGGACTTTCTTTCCTTCTGAACAGTACATGTGCAAGTTGTTTTCTAAGACCTTTCAAACTTTAATTGATTCTATGTGTGAGAGAATATTATAAATATCATTATAAAAGGTGGAGGTATGGGTTAAGGGTTGTTTCATTTCTAACTTCACACAAGTCGCTTCCCGTTAGCGAAAGCCATCCTTTTCGTGCAACCACCAATCGTTGTAAGCGCAATTGCCTTCTATTCCCCTCTTTGACCTCTCACCACCACCATTCCCTCTTCAAGCTCTTGGGGCCACCCCCAACTGTCCCTACAATCTACGCAACCCTAACAGTGCCCATCACCGCAAGCTTCCCCCTCTTCGACCTCTCGGTACCCTCACCCCCTCTTCAAGTTCTTGGCACTGCTCGACCCTCCCTGCAAGGCCCGCAATCCCTCCGACCATCCCTATAAGGCCCAACCCTCCTTGTAAGCCCCCTGCTCGGTGCTCCCTCTTGGAACTCTTTCCCTCTTCTTTTGTCAACGCCGCCCCCACCCCTTTGAGGCTCTTCAAGCTTTGTCAACTATAGGGACATTGAACCCTAGATCCTTCAAGAGAAGAGACATAGCAGCTTGTCCTTTTCAAGCTCCTTTAGGTATTCCGTAAATGATTCTTTCCACCTTTCTGTATTTTATCATATTAATTTTAGTGGTCATCAATTGTATAATTTTCATCCAGTGTGGCAGCAAGGTTATTTTTCTTCTTCACTAAAGTTCCTTTTTTTTCGAATGCTTGTTTTTACAGATGTTGTACCTTGGGTAGCAAGGTCAATTTTGCTCGTCTAGTGCACTAGAAAAACACTGCTTCCTAATAACCTGATATTACAAATGTTGTACCTTGGGTAGCAAGGTCAACCAATCTACCAAGAACCTGATATCCTCTTTTCTCTTGATTGCATAACCTTTGTCATAAACTCATGATAACTTAGAGTTGTTCCTAAGGAAGCCCCTCAAACACCTTGGCATTGACAGCCTTCCTAATAACCTTACCACCTAATTTACTAACATATACTGTATTAGTTTAGAATCATATGGTTGTTTGTAACTTCTATTTTATTTATTTTAGTAATTTATTGTATCTTATTTTTAAGGTTTGAATCATTTACAAAGTGGAAAAGGAGTGGATGCATTTGCCTTCAAGGTTTGTACCACAGTACGAAGAAGGGGTTCAAAAATGTCTTTCAGAAGCTAAAAACTATGCCAAAAAATGTGAAATAATTTTATATCCTTGCAAGCCTTGTCAAAATAAAAAGTATATAAAATTTGACTAAGTTTATGAACACTTAATTATGAAGGGGATTGATCCTTCTTACACTATTTGAGTCTTCCATGGTGAAAGTTATACTTTATAATTTTAAAGTGAAGATAGTTTAAGAAGAGTTCTTGAAGAGGAGGATGATAATAAAGAGATATATCACTTATATAGAAATGACTTTGTGGTGAAAACTTACAAGAGGAGGATCACAATTTCTTTTTGTTCCCATGTATTTATTTCTTTTTTTTTATCACCACGTTTCCATTGCATGTTCCATTGCAATATTTCTGGTGTCAGTAATATGATGTGATGCTTTTCTATATTCTGACACTTGTCACTTGATTTAAGATGACAAAACCATCCAAAACACTTTTAATTAAATGTAAAAAGCTATAAGTTAACAATGCATGCCTGCACAGGAATTTGTATACAATCTTATCATTTCATATTCCAACTTGACAATAAGAAAGTCTGATAGTTCTAACTACTACTGATAATAATATCAGTTGAGCTCAATCCATGTATTTGTGTCTTTTTTTTTTTTATCACCCCATTTCCATGTATTTATTTCTTTTCTGTTGCATTGAATTCAAGTGCATGTAGGCATGCGTTTGTTTCTTTTTGTTGCACGTTTGTTTATGATGCAGGTGCATGCATTTTGTTCTTAAGCTCAATATTGAAGGATTGATTTCAAGCGCATGCTCCACATTGTGATTACCGATCGAAAGCACCGTAACTAATTTTTAATTATAGTAATTTTAACAATATTTAATTTATATTTCTGGTAGCTATAACTTATATATTTTTTTGATTATACAGTCACAGTTGAAGAATTTGAGTCATAGAAATGTCATTGATAGTAAGTACTAAATGTAAATTGTTTCATTGGAATGTTAATAGAGTTGTTGCAGAAGGTCAAATTGTACCCACAGATCCAAAAGTAAAAAGTACATCACGTTCTCTTTGTGGAACTTGTTGGAAAGTTTGGATTGATAGAGCATTTGCGGACTAGGTGGGCCTAATTTGATTAAATGATAAAATGATTTTTCTCAAAAATACAGTAGGAAGTATAGTTGCTTGGTTATCTAAGTTCATAGTTTTATGTGACTGAGTTACTAATTTTATACATTTTAGGAAAGTACTTATGTTATTAAGTGAATTTGTATTATTTGTTTGACATAATTGTTACTAGGTGAATTGTTATTTTGTTAAAGTGTGGTGTTGATAATTGATATTATAATTGTTTTAATTATAATTGAATGTATGTAATATTATAATTCTTTGTGGTATTTATATGTGATGTAATTGTGATTGTATATTTGTTGTATTATAATTGTATAATATTTGTATATATGGGTGTATAAGAATTGTATTATAATTACTGTCATAAAATGCATACATCCACCGCGTGCAGCCGTGAGCTACGGATACACTTTATTATATCAACCTTTAATATCTTAGAGTTGTACAGTAAGGGCCCGTTTGGTACGGTGGATTGGGATAGGATTACGAGTTAAACTCGTGTTTGATTGGTTTTTAAGTAAGCAAGGATAACTGCAGTTACGTGATTAAAACACTGTAGCAGCTGGAAAAGTTGTCCCTCTTTGGACAAGGTATTATTTGTCCAACTTGAACAGTAACCTTGATAAATAATTAAAAGACATTTTTTACTCTTTACCCTAGCAACAAATGAGATCATCGAATCATTATGATAAGGGTATTTTAGTTATTTAACTAATAATCTATACATTTATCCTTACCATAAAAATCATACCAAATAAAAATAATTTTATCACACTTTACTAAATATCCTCATCTAAAATATTACTATCATATAAATTTATAATCCTATCCATAAATCAAATACTACCTAAGTAATTTACACTGTAGATATAATAATTGTACTTTGTGAAAAGACATATTTGATGTAGTGTTCATTCAAGTATAATCAACCTAAGTGGTTAGGGATGAGAGGTTCCAATTATCCATGCAAACGATTAGACGAAGAGGAAACCAGTACGCCAATTCATGCCACCGTTAGACGATAGGTGAACCCTTCGCGGCCACGTCTTATCCTGCATGGTCACTCCTCTTCATCCGAGATACCAATTGGCTGTGAGGCACGGGACAGCCGCTGTGCTGGATAACGCACCGGTCATCAAACGTTATGCGGGCCCGAGTTCGTTTGATTTGGTACAGGTCTTCAAAAGCTCGGGGAATGAAAAAAATTGTGTTTCATTGCGGACAGCCGATCCGCAGTTCCTTTTTGCTCCACACAAATATTTGTGGCTACAGAACGCTACGCACTCGAAATCCCAGCCCCCATTTTAACGGCATGCCTCCCGGAGGTCTCCCCTGCCAATGTCCTCTGTCGCGCTCGCCAAGGAGTTCATGGCACTCCGCCAAATCTACCACCACCACGACGCCGGCCTCCACTCCTCTTCCTCCAGCTTCGTCGGCGCCCCCATCCCCCGCCTCTTCAAGCTCTCCCCGGCGCTGCCGCTGCCGCGCCCGCCAAGGTGCGAGCTTGGCGGCAGCGGCGGCGGAAGCGAAGAGGAGAGAAGGAAGGATGCGGACAAGGGACGGAGGAAGGAGGGAGTGACGCTCGACGACGTCAATCCGGTGGGGCTCGGCCGCCGGTCGAGGCAGATCTTCGATGAGGTGTGGCGCAAGTTCTCGGGACTCGGCCAGATCTCACGATCTCGCACCGACGAGGACGATAGCATCCTCCTCATTCGTGGTCCCATGTGCGAGTTCACCGTACCTGAGGCGCAGGACACCACCGTCCTGGTCGTCGGCGCCACCAGCCGCATCGGCCGGATTGTTGTCCGGAAGCTCATGCTCCGGGGCTACAAGGTGAAGGTACGATAGGAAGGTTTCTAAGTTATATGTGAGTTTGTGTGCTTTAACTCAATGCATGACAATGTTTTGAACTATGTCAAAGGGAATTGCCTGAATGAGTTTCGTCTTCTGTTTATACATTAAAAGTTCTAAATTAAAAACTTAAATACATGTATGAGCATCCCCAACGTGGTTTTATCATGTTACAATTGCATATTGAAAATTTATATTAGCTAAAAAAAAATGAGCTACCTATGAAGTTGTCCAAAAATTTGCTATAATTTATCATCAACAGAGCCTCAACTAAACATATAATTGATATTGGAATTCTCTCAACTTTGTATCTGTGAGATTTCAGTTGCAGATAAAGTTTTTAAGTTAGATAGATGTCTCTTTTAACTACTAGGAGTAAATCAGCTTTTATTTGACTTGCCCCTGTGATAGTGCTGTAAAAAATTCTTGTTCAAATCTTGATCAGGCTTTAGTAAGAAAAGCTGATCCAGAAGTTATAAATATGCTTCCAAGATCTGTATCAATTATAGTTGGTGATGTGGGTGAACCTTCAACATTGCAAGCTGCTGTTCAAGGTTGTAACAAAATAATCTACTGTGCAACTGCACGGTCTACTATTACTGGGGACTTGAACAGAGTTGACTACCAAGGAGTTTGCAATGTCACAAAAGCTTTTCAGGTTTTTTCCCTTTACTTTTTTTTCTTACTTCTTTTTATGTGTTTTTGGGGATGGGAGTAAGTTTTTGCAAGTTATCTATATTTGATAAAGTGACTTCGTGTTTAATTAAAAGATAGAACAGTGTAGGCTTTAGTTATTAAAATTTCTTATATTTATGCAGGATTATAGCAATCAGCTAGCACAGATGAGAGCTGGTAAGAGTAGCAAAAGCAAACTCTTGCTTGCTAAGTTTAAATCTGCCGACTCATTAGAGGGTTGGGAAGTTCGGAAAGGAACCTACTTTCAGGATGTAGTTGCAGCCAAATATGATGGAGGAATGGATGCAAAGTTTGAATTCACAGAGACCGGCAATGCTATCTTCTCCGGTAATGCTTGTGATAATCTCTTTCCTTTATTCTTGTAAACACTTAACACCTTACTCTTTATATATATACGCATGCGTGTTGGTTGGGAGCTTGCCTTCCATATCCTCAATCCTCAAAAGAATCTGATTAACTTTTAATATTTAATGACACCTGTAATGAGAATAATAGTATAATAAGCAATAGGTATAAGTATAACTTGAATGCAGTTACTTATGTTAATTTATTTTGTTTGGTTGTACTAAGGTTGATTGGCTAACAACTTAGCCTAAAAGTTTGATCTTTTAAAAAAGTGGGCCAATTTATATATTTATGCCCTGAGACTCTCAATTTATGTATGAGTAGGAATACTTCAGTTGATTGACCTAACTCAACGCATGAATTGATAGGATAATATTTCTTAACATAGGTGGGATTTAAGCCCTATATCACCTGATTGCTATCCTGTAATAGTTGATTGATTATCCACATCTCAAAAGCTTGAAATTTTAGGAAAGAGTTCAATTTACATTTTTTATGTCATTAAATAAGTTCAATCATATGATAGTTTATAGTATTCTCTCTAAATTATTTCCCTCTGCAGGATATGTTTTTACTCGAGGAGGTTATGTCGAACTTTCGAAAAAAATTTCCCTTCCATTGGGCTCCACCCTTGATAGGTTTTGAATGCTTTCTCCAGTTAATCATTATGCTGTAACTTGATGATATAGATTGATCTATAATTTAATTGTATACTTAGAAGTCTAGCATTATATTGTCAGGTATGATGGTTTGCTATTATCTGTCGGCGGCAATGGAAAGTCATATATAATGATACTTGAGACTGGTCCACTGGCTGACACTTCTCAAAGCAAATTATATTTTGCTCGAATAAACACAAAAGTGGGCTTCTGTAGGGTGAGGATAAAGCTTAACTCTTCATTTCTTTGATATTTTTCCAATTAGTTCTGCATTATCGGCACTCCAAAAGTTTGAAAGTTTGTACCATTACTTTGTAGGTAAGAGTACCATTTTCGTCTTTTCGTCCTGTGAAACCAGATGATCCTCCATTAGACCCCTTCCTTGTGCATACATTGACAATTCGTTTTGAACCAAGAAGACAGGTTTTCCTTCATTACACTTTGAATTAGGATAGAGACGCTTGTTATTCCATTTTTATGAATTTATCTAGTGAATGATTTGTTTCTTGCAGAGATCTGCTGAAGCACCTGTTAATAAACAGCAAGATCCCCGAAGCTTCAAGCTGATCATGGAGTACATAAAAGCCTTACCTGTGAGTTTTCACATCAGTTCAATATATTGCTCCCATCATTAATGCCCTGTTTACTCTGAGATGTGGATGTGAGAAAGGATGGATTGCACAAGAGTCAAAATATTTTTCTTTGTTTACCTATTGAAAAAATAATAGGACGGATTTTAAATCCATCCATGGATTGATTTTGACCTGGTTTCTCGTCCACCCAAAATGGGCTGAATGAAATGTTTGCTCTCTTTAAAAAAAAATACAGCTATGAGACAATGAATCCCGATCCTGAGTGGCCATAAATTTGCAGCGTTGTCGTGAGGTCAACGAACTTGTGGTCACGGCTGCCGTGAACTCAGTGTGTCCACAAGGCTGCAACCTCGAAGCAAGGCCGTGACCTCACAGTGTCGCAGCGACGCTGCAAACTGGAGTTTGTGATGTCGCTATGAGTTTGCCGTTTCACATGGATGGCTGGTTGTGGCTGCGATTCCTTTCCCTCATTCTCTTCTGTGATTTCTTTCTTTCTCTTCTTTCCTCCACCCTTCTCTTCCCTTTCCTTGATGATATTTTTTCAGTGTGGATTTCTTTCCCTGCATCCGTGCATCATCAGGTAAAAAGAGGACTAGACTGCATTACTTAGTTTGAACAATGGAATTTTATTATATCTGAGCTATGAATTCAGAAATGTGGTTTTATTTATTGTGTTGGCTGCATGTAAAGAGGATTTTCAAATCTCTCACTCTACAACCAAGTGTAGTCACAAATTTTCAGTTTGGTAATGGATCAATGAGGTGGACCACTCAACTTTGAGCAGTATCAGTATGGCAATACAGTCTGATTCTGTACTAGCATTCCAGCAGAAAATTTTGTTACTCGTTTTAATGATTTGTATTCTCGGTTCCATTGATATGGTATGGTACCAGTCCGATGATGCCCTGAGATTTTTTCCTCTCAAGATTTTAAATACTTCATATAAGCGATATTGAAGATATTTGATTCGATATTAAGGGGGCAAAAACATCTGCATTTGATGTTGGACAGTTAGCAATATTCCCCATTCTCTTTATTTTCCAACTTGCTCTTTTCTTTTCTTGTTAGTTGGTATACTTCTCTTCCATTAGTCTATTCATTTTCATCTGCTTGATGAGATTAAACTTCCCATAGAAAATCATCTCTTTTTTTATGTCATGCTGATTCTTGGTTCCTGTTGTATATATGCAGACTGGCACGGAAACTGACTTTATATTAGTTTCATGCACTGGATCTGGAATTGAATCAAACAGAAGGGATCAGGTCCTTAAAGCCAAAAAGGTTCATCTTAGACCCTAACCTATATGCTCTTACCAGTGTTTATTCCTTGTGTACCTAGTTCAAAGTTTTCTTTTCTAGGCCGGTGAGGATGCACTAAGAAGATCAGGCCTTGGATACACAATCATTCGCCCTGGTCCTCTGAAGGTATATCATTGATAAGTCAATAACGGGTGTTCATACTCTTGTTCTAGTCATTTATGAAATAGTGCAATCTGCCCCATCACTCCAATCTTAGACCAGTTTTCATTCTTTCAAACAATAAAGTTTATTGTTTTACATCATTCACCATAATAATTGTGAAGCGATGACTTTTAAAATGCTGCATTGACTATAGGCATGAAATTTCAGGGCTGGATACATAAATGCCTAAGCAACTTATTGTTTAACTCCAAGCAACTGTTCCAATTAATTCTAAACCTTGCCTTCCAGGAAGAACCTGGTGGGCAGCGGGCACTGATATTCGATCAAGGGAATAGGATCTCTCAGGTACTACCATCAATTTATAACCTGATCGTGGCCATTATAAATCCCCTGATATCAACTTGTAGGCCATCAGCTGTGCTGATGTAGCAGATATATGCGTTAAGGCACTACATGATTCAACAGCAAGAAACAAGAGTTTTGATGTAAGTCATTTATTACCTTTCTCAAAAACAAGTTATCGGTATCTTTACCTTCATTACCTTGATATACAGGTGTGCTATGAGTTTGTAGCTGAGCAGGAAAATGAGCTTTATGAATTGGTAAGAATCAAAGCTTCTGTTCAAACTGGTAATTTGATGAAGCAAATTGAGTTTATCATTTACTACTTATGCAGGTGGCACACTTGCCTGACAAAGCTAATAACTATCTAACTCCAGCCTTGTCTGTTCTAGAGAAAAATACTTGATGTGGCACTGGTAATGTCGTCTTGTCTTCTGTTGTAAATCTACACAAGTTTTTCTCTTTTTCTTTCCTCTCATTTCTCGTAATATTTAACCTGTAAATCTTCAGTTTGATGTAAATGTATACCTGCAACGATCAACTGATGACAGAATGGCATCATTTTTGGGTCTACAAAGTGTCCAACTAATCTATTTTATTGTTCAGGCATATCAAACTCTGCATTCATGAAACTTATTCTCAAATAATCTGATACATGATAGTATTATCGTCGTTGCAAATAACTACTAAGACACCAACACTTGTGTTAATAGTTGTTTAAGAGATCATATCGACAAGTAGTGGTCTAGATGCATGAGAAATAAATAAAATTGAACTACATGTTGCCACCTCAAATAATGTAGGGTTAATATCAAGTTGAAGTTGCACATGAGAAAAATTAGATTGAGATGACATGGTATTAACATGATGAAGGTTGAGTAAGTTACACCCTGTTTGGTATACCATGGAATTGAATTCCATCAAGAATTGGAATTCAATTCCGTGGTTTGGTATAAATTTTTATCAAAGAATTAGTAGGGAATTGAATTCCAATTCTCTACTAACCCCTCAAACCAATTCACACCTCTTTAGGTGTGAATTGGCAAGGGAATT
>JBAMIE010000002.1:3698045-3720745 GCA_037177295.1 Kaempferia parviflora | reverse complement strand
ATAAATTTAAATTAAATGCATTTAGCAGCATATTTAAATTTTATTATTTATATTTGTAAAAATTTAATTTATTAAAATTATTATTTTTAATTTATTTAATATATTTTATTTATATTTATATTTATAAATTATATCACTAATTTCATTTTAAAAAAATACAATAAAATATTTTAAAAAATGCATTACCTATTAATTAAAATAAACATAGTATGTGATATACTAACATGAAAAATATTTTATATGATATACTGGCATGCATAATATGATAATTGAAGATGAACAGGATTTAAATGCATCAATTTTGGAACACTTTGAGGTACCAAATCTAGATGTTGAGCTTGCAGTAGATGATAGTACTCGATTTGAAGAGTTTTTAGTTTGATACATACAAATCAAAGACAAAAAGCTCATAGTGCCCTTCAAAATACATTAATTGCACATTTATGGGATTAATATAATAATTCTGAAAGTTAATGTCTTGTAATATTATATTTTCAATTAAGTGTCATTATTTGTTTTAAATAAAAAAATAGTAAAATATTTTATTCTAATTGTGTATGATTTTATAATATTTTAAAAATATATTTATGTCTGAAAGTTTATGAAATAAAAATTAAAATCAATATATATATATATAAAGTTGGATGTTGAATTTTAAAAAATTTAACCTACCAAATATTAATGAAGTATTAATTTTAAATATAATAATTATCATATAAAAATATTAACAAATTAAAATGTAATAAATTGATAATTAAATTATGAATAAGAAAAATAGAATATTCTAAAGAATATATTTTTTTATGCGTGATATAGTATGGGTGGATTTGAGTAGAAATAGTACTTAGTATTGAAATTGTACTATTTTAATTTAAAAACTATGTCAAATATAATATTATGGGTTAGAGATAGTCTTAATACCCTTTAGTGGTACAACATTCCACTAAAAGATATTAAAAATATAAATAAAAGTCATGAATTTTTAGTGGCTAAAAAAACACTTCTTCTCCCGCAGCTGGCTGCAAAAGCAGCTCCCATAATTAGAAACTACCATACTAAGCGATTCCACGGACTCATGGGAGCTAAAGCCCCCTTAACCTCCATGTAGTTCCACCACTGGTCCCGGGGCTTGTCCATCCACCACCATATCCACCCTCAGCAAAAATGGATATATATCTCGACAAAAATGGCATCTTTTATTTATAAAATGTGACGATTCATTTTGATTTTCTTTTATTAATAGGGTACTTCATCCCTACACTATGTTTTCCATCTAAATCCTAAACCATGGGCATAGAATACTACAACGTATATAAATATTAGATAAGTTTTAAGAGGTCATAACTTTTAACTCGAATTGAATCGTAAGGCGCATAATATATCAATCGAACTTCGTTCAAAAATCTATATGTATACTAGGTGTAACCCATAACAACTCAATCTTAGGCTAAAAAAACAGCATTTAACGTCTTTTTAAAGGCTCTGAAGAATTTAATTCTCTTTATTATGATTATTTTTTATGTTGTAGTAGATACAATTAATAACTATGAAATCGTAGCTGCTATAATTATTGTAGTTATAGTAGCTACAATTACTATAATTTAGCAATTACAATTGCATAACTACTACCACGCACCTGATTAATTAAGCATTTAGGGAAAATTAAAATGGGAGATCCTTTTCACAATTTAGAAAAAAAAAGGCGTCTTTGCCCATACAGTCTTTTATCATAATATTCAATTTATTTAACAATGGCGTAATAAAAAAAATAAACAAAAAAAAAACAAAGGAAATTAAAATTTAATTATACTCCATGACTTCTTTCAACTAAATTTGATTTCATAAATTTCAGTATAATAAAATTAATTTTTCATCTCCTTATAAAAAAAATTAAAAAATATTTATTCCTTTAAATTATCTCTTTACTAAATATGAAAAAACTAAAATACTTTATCCACCTAAGAATAAGACCTTAGAATTCAAAAAGATCATATCTTCTAAAAAAAATTACATCACAATAATTATGATTACAAGTCGTATTTCTTACACCTTTACTCCGATCTAATAATATAGATGTGACAAGAAAAAACATGGATCAATCAGCCAAAAAAAAAAACTATGGATCAAAAATATTGAATCATAATGTAAATACACTGACCTTCCTTGGCAAAGAGCACAAGTTTGCTTCACTGAACTGACTGATAGACACGAAAAATATAGCAAGTACAAAAATGAAGAAAGATCATCTCAGAAAGAACATGCTGGTACTGACATTTCATGCCCCTTAAAGTTACATTTGTATCCATCACGGAAGAGGGTGCTCCAATGAATCTGAAGAAGATCCTTATGAATCGATACATCTGAGGCCCCACACCTAATTGGAAGGACACTTGAATTTACTCAACCGATCGATAATGCATGAAATTGCATGCACTTTGCATCCTTGCACCATTGTTGAAGAATAGGTTGCCAAGCAGAACACTATATCCCATAGTAGTCGTCTCTGTGATAGTTGGATGCAGTACCATCTCCGACTATATGATCACCATCAGGACCTCCACCTTCAAGCACACCTTGCAAATGAAATTCTTTTTTCCGTCTGCGTGGCCAGTCAGTCCATGCCAGGCCTCTGTCCTTAGTTTGTCTATGTGATAACTGGTCGTCTTCCTCTGTGTCATAAGAGGATTTTCATTAGCACGTGCAAGAGGTAATCGAACTTAACCCAAATTTCCAATGAATAGGCAGGATGCATTTGGTATGCAAACATGTTTCGGCCCAATGAACGGGGGCATGGGGGCGAGCGTATTCGCCTTTTGCCACATGTTTCGGCCCAATGAAACTTTGGAAAGACTGAAGATTAAGTAAAATGCACTACCGTTTTCGCTATCAGACATGTTATCATCAAGATTTGCGATGGCTTCCACCAGTGACTGCTCTTGTTTCTGTAGAAATGGCATGGGCACACAAGTCAAAAAGTAACTTACAAATGGCACAAAGAAACTAAAATTTATTTGTAAAATAAGTGTTTACTTTGAGAAGTTTCTTTGCCTTCTCAATCTCTTGATGATCTGGAGGACTAATGTCGAGAATTCTCTCCACCTGCAAGTTAAAGAGAACAGCAGAACAATGCATTAGACACCAACACCTTTTGCAGTTCAACATATGTAACAATTTGTTCACCTACATCCCTAACAATAACTTTTGTATCTAGTATTGTAATGTTCTGAGAACCCTTTTTCCCAGACCAATTTTGCGATGACATGTAATTTTTGCTGAATTGATTCTTTGGCCCTCTTCCCCTGCCGAAACCTGGACTGATGCCATTGAGGCGTGACTTCTTGCTACCTAGACCAGGTCGATGGCGATCACCAGGTTTTGACTTACCAGGTTCGTTATCTGCCCATCGTATATCCTCAGGAGAAATCTGCCATGAAAAGAAAATTAAAAGTGAGATTTAAGACTGCAGAAATCTCAGTTGATCTGTCAAATTAATGAAAGATTACTTTGTGTTTTTGAAACGGATATTAGATTTTTTGCAATTCCTTTTTATTTGAGTTGCAACCTTTATTACAATATTGCAGGAAGTTGTTTAAAAAACAAAAATTGGGGCGAGAGGCATGAACTAACACTGATCATTTCATCAACTTATAAGCTTCAAAGTGGATTTAGCCTCAAATTCAAAAAGATGACAAACTATGCACAAGCTGCAAGGCATGCTAGTTCTTAGCGGTGGCTGTTAACAAATTTAAATCAATTGACAAGTTATTAGGTGGCCACCTAAGAAAGATAAAATTTTAAGGCAGAAGAATTCTTGTTTCAGTAATCAGCGCTATCATTAGCTCAGAAATGAATACAATGTTCGTGCAAGCTAAATACCCACCTCGTCAAAAGCTTATTTACGCAATGTAAATTATATAAAATAAATGAGGTTGAACATAAATTTTAAGCTTGGATAGACAAAGGCATTTGCTAACTTTGTAATGCCTTGACAAGGGCTCAAACAATTTATGTTTACTGACCTAAAGAACCTAGTTATTAAATTATCACATATAAATCCAAAAGATAACATAATTTAAGTTGTTATTTTTTAGTTAAACTGTATATATATTTAAGATGTTTCAAGATACTATCACATTTTTCCTGTTTTCCTCATTCTGCAGCCCTGGTCCATCAATGGTACAGGAAAGATTTCTTTTTCTCTCTATACATGAATTTATGTATGTGAATTCTCTATTGAGCATCTATAGAAAGTTAATCAATTCATAATATTCTTTGACAGAAAATTGAAATTAAATTGATGTTACTAATCACTGTGAATAGAAAGAGTAACTATTCTTCAAAAACTTTTAGTATCAACAATTTAATAAATATGATGGGGCATAAACTTGGGGTGTTTAGGCTCAGCTTGTGGCCGCTAGACTTGGAAAGAAGATTTTAAATGATGGAAAAATTCCATTTAAGCTTATCTACAGCAAGATAATAATCAATAATTCCTCAACAGCAGTTCAGATCCTTACCCAACAAGATTTCCTTGTTTGCTATAAACATACAAGGGGCAATTCCTAAAGTGGAAACTCTTACTAACTAGAACACAAATAGTTGCATCTAACACCTGGCGGCAGCAAAAGCAAACTCTAGAGTCTATATAAGATAAGAAATATCCTAGTCCTGGAATAGGTAATGAAGAACCTCAGCTGTAGCCTTCCTACCATCAAACCTTGATAGGTCCTTGATTTCACTGTTTGGACTAGTAGCCCATGCGATTTACCTCCTCCGTGTTGACGGGTTGGCGGAGCACTGGGGCGAGCGAATCGCCTTTTGCCACGTTGATAGGTCCTTGATTTGGATGTCAAAGTAGGACCATGGGAGGCCAATCCCTAATCTCTTACAGATACTCATTGGTGTTATTATGGTAAATATACAATATGTCTTCATATATCCATTTAGACCAAAGGCATTGCCAAACCCACTAGATAAAGGAAAATTCACCATTAAAAAGCAACTAATGTTCAATGTTCCTACAAGTGAACATGATTGCATTGTCTACTGAGTAAAGAGAGTTATCAGGTTAGATCCTTAGCAAACCGTTATCAGAGATATACTAGGCTTCAACAAGTTTCCACAAGTTCGAATAGTAGGGATGCAATTTAGTACACAACACAAAAACATTCACGATGAAAATGGTACTAGGGTAAGTGATTCTGTGCATGAGAGTTTGCGGCAATGGGATAGGATGAATAAGAGAAAGATGAGGTAATGCAAGACACAAAAGCCATGAGCTTTGTACAGCTATTAAAGGTTGCAGAGGACAAAGACCTTCTATCACTTGATCGGGTGAATGGGAGTTGCAGACTGCTAGTTCTGTGCCATATTATGTAGGTGAGCAACTGTTACAAATGGAGGAGAAGATAACACCGAACCAAAACAAGGGCTTAACAGCATAGGATGGGTTTTTTCCTTCTATTAGTAAATGGCATTTACCTCCATGATTTCCTAAGTGCAATGGAGGCACTACATTGAGTTATGGTTCATTCCAAAGATGAGAATCCCAAAGTATTATATCGTTGTAAGATCCAGTATGGTGTCACATTAGCAGAGAAGGGGGCAATGTAGATGGTGGTTGAGGATTTGGCACATGTGGTGGAACTTAGATTACTTTGTTGATAGAATAAAAAGGAATCTTGGATGGGAAACATGATAAAAGAATAAAGGCAAGGAGGAAATAGGTGCTTTGGTGTCATTTAAATAAAGAACAGGATGAGAGGAAGAGGAAAGGAGGGAAAAGAGAGGGAGCGAAGGAACAGAACCAAGTGAAAATTATTTAATAATCATAAAAGTACCAAATAGGTCAATATATTAAATAAATATTTACTAACTATTAAATACTATACAAAGAAAATCATATATACACAAATACCAAAATATACCAAAAGTCAAGTAAACCACTACCACAATCCATATTACTATAATTTCTTTCCTTCTTTATATTCCCAAATTATGTGTTCTTCCATAATTTGACATGCATTCTGGTGTGTTTAACTCACTGAACTCTTAGATAATACTACATGGTTAGAACCATCTTCTTCTTCCTGATTGGTGCCGAACAGCACACCAACCACTGTTATCCAGCACTAAAACAGTATTTACACCTTGGGAGCTCCCATTAATGAGTCAGGAGCAATACTTCTCAAACCACAGATGCCAGGCACTAGAATGGCATTTAAACCTTGGAAGATCCTGTTAATGAGATAGAAGTAATAGCTCTTGTTCTTCTCTATTTATGCCAACCAGCTCCAACCTGTACATACGAGCATTAGCACCAAAACTCTTGCATCTCCAACGAGCCACTGATACCAAGCATCTGAACTGTTTTAAAACTTAGGAGTTCATATTGATGGATACTAGTACGAAGGTTCCTAACGAAGGTGTAATAAAGATTAGCATGCTTGTCATCTGTTGTGTTATCTATGAAATTAATAGATTTGTTATCTTTGCAAATAAATAGGTCACATAGGTGGGGACGAAATTGAAGAGTTGAATGAACGTCTGGATGGTCTTACCTTGTATACACTGGTACCAATACAGACCAATACCTGAACCTCGGAGATGGCTACATATAGCTCTAGACATTTGGGTTGTATTTGCTTTATGAAAAAAAAGATGGGAAAAGGAGATACTTTGAAGAAGAAAAAAACATGTTTGACACCACATGTTTTATGTGCACTGCCCCAATTTTCTCAAAAAATATCGATCAACAATGTTTTCACAAATAATAAAAAAATCAAGAAATTAAAAGATTTGAAAATAATGAAAAGGTCCACATTTTACTATGCTATCAGCATTCCATTGCTCTGAAAATACTGGTTTTGTACATAACATAGGCAAAGGAGAATGGTAGCCCTTTATTAAAATTACTAGGATAAATGGCAGCAAGCCAATGGAACAGACCATTAAACCCAACATGGAAACTGTATTGCACAAAACCCCAAGAAGCAAAAGGCAGAGCTACAAAGCCAGTCATTACTAAACATTACCTCATTGAGATTGACCCATTCCCATGTCTCATTTTCTGTGTCCATATCATATACAAGAGCATGTAAACCCTGAAAATATTATGACATTGGCACATTGGTTAGGAGCTGCCCTGAAGTGAAATAGCAGATGCATACCAAGTGAATCAACCTCATGAGGTTTGTAGTCAGTTATAACAGCTTCATAGAAGTTATTATCATCAGGCCATCTTGTCATTACTTTCTGTCCCACCAATGAAGTATTTGCTGGAACATCAGCAGATTCTGCTGCTATGTTTTTAACTTGATCCCTTCCAATTGAACCAGGAGGATTCTGCAGGAAATAAAATTCATAGAAAGCAAATAACAACCAGGGAAACTATCTCCACCATCATAAATCCACGAACTATTAACTCACTGGTTTAGTCTTCTTGCCTCTGGCCCCTGCTATATTTCCTTGTTTTGCAGTTGATGCTGATGGATGTAGTGAAACAGCACCTGGTTGTGAGTGCAGCACAGGGAGAGATCCTCCCATCGATAAAGCAGCTGCTGAGTTTGATGTCTTGTGCCTTTTCTGAGAAGCTGAAACAGTGGGGCTGGGAATCACATCAAGCGCAGTTTGAACATTGTTCACTAAACTAGTTTGCACTCCACCAGCCTGTCTCCACTCCCTAACAAGGCATCAGACTTTTAGTCAACAAGTCAATAACCCATGCATTGCACAAACATACTTTGATATTATTTAATTATTTCTTTGAACATGGTACAGCAGGTCTTTGTACTGCAAATTTAATTAATACATACATACATGATAAAGATCATTCTAGAAGTTAGTGAAAATAATACTACAATATTTGAGCTTAAAGAAACATTTATTCATACTTGACTTACCTAGGACATATTTTCTTATGTGATCAACACACCAACACAAATAAAGACATATTTAGTTGAACAAAAAAACAAAAGTTCAATTATATTTAATATATCATATCAAATATTCAAAATTTTATAAATAAAAAGAAAAGTAATTATATCTATAAGAATATTTGAAATCAACAAAGTTTGAGCATGCAAGATCTCTTAAAACCATTTAGTCTTACATATATTTAAATATGCATGTCATAATAATAAGACCATAAATATACAAATACCATAAAAGGTAAAAATAATATACTCATAAATTTTCATTGTTAAAATAAGTTAGGAATTGATTAGTTAACAAAACATCCATGAATTACTTCTTTTAGTTCTACACCATTGCATACTTCCACTACCATCTTATAACTAAAGAGAAATAGTTTCGATAGATCATTGAAGGTAAATGAAAGAGAATCATAATAGATGTATGACAATAATAGTTATATAATTGAATGTATAAAATGAGACAAATCGCATAGTATGTGACATTGTCAACACTGAGATGATTGATGGCTTCACCATACCAAGGAGACATAAGATAGGACGATCAATTTATAATACAAATGATAGAAAATAATTTATATTTGTCAATTGCATCACCAACAGTTGACTTTTCTCTTCTAATTGATGTGTTTAGTGCCTAAGCTTAATGTAAAAGATTAAGGACACTAATATCAAAGGAACTATCAAGCGCACATGACTTTGAGCACATATGAAGGTTCACCATTGTTGAGTTTCTTGACTATTTTTAATGAAGGCAAAATGCATAGTTGGCATAAAAATTATAAGGATACTTGTTGAACACACCTTTTATCACATGTACACATACACACACAGCTAATTTGGGGAAATGAAAATCAAACCTAAAATTGTGCCAAGCTAATTAGTGAATATTCCTCCACAAAGGTTTAAGAAAATCATGGTGACATTTTCTTTTGAAGACAGACCTTATACGCCTAATATTATCATCAACATTAACTCTCTGTAATAGTTCTCTGTGTTCCTCATTAGTTAATCTCAGTTCTTTCCTCAATTCAGTAATCAGACCTTCCTTCTCCTGCAAAAATATATTTGTTTAAATCAACCTTAAGAACCATATGTTAAATAAGAAAAACTTATATATGAATCTTGATGAATACCCAAGTAATAGCATCTGATTGGGCCTTAAATGCCCGAAGAACAGAACAGTATGCTTCCTGCTCAAGTTGATGTATTAGGCTCTTCATATCATTCTGTACTCTAGAGGGTGGAAGGGCACCAACGTTAGATTTTCCGCCACCAGCCACAGGCCGTGCAGCTGCACTACGATTTTGAAAATATGGTGGAAGGTCATCATCAGTTCCTGCAGCGTGTATGAAATAATCAAATTACAATAGAAGCCTGCAAATGATGACTCAAGAGAAATGGTTGACAGGAGCTATACATTCTGACAAACTTCCATTCTTAGAAAGTATTTAACATGATGCTCAAATATCAAAAGGAAATTTGAAAACTAATGATCGCATCTACACATGGAAGTAGGTTACGTGCAATCTTAGCTAACATAGTAAGCCTTGAAGGCAGGATAATAAAGAAAAAAATAGGAAGTGCAGGACAAGGATTAAAATGCCAGCATTCAAATTGGATTAAAAACTCAGAATGTATTAAAATAACTCAACAAAGTATAACAATGGACTTCTAATTCATTTAGCTAGTAACAATATTTCTATTAATGTATTATTAGTAACAATTTCTATCAATGCAAGGACAAATATCTTGCATTAGATGAGAACATGTAAGTGAGTTTAAGTTCCAAAGGGCTTATGCAACATAACTTGATTTCCATAGGGTAAGTGGGTCCAAGTTCCAAAGGGTTTATACAACTTAACTTGATAAGTTCACCATGTTATACATGTAAGGATTGGAACAAACAATTATACATGCATGAAGCTAAGTGGAGGCTTAATAGCCAAAGAATCCGAATCAAGTTTAATGTAAGAGAAATCATGAGAATGATTAAGCCGTTATGGGAAAAATAATTATGCATTTTGAATGTCAAAAAATAAATAAATAAATACTACTATCAAGGAACAATTCAGTATAACTCAAATAGATAATAAAAACAATAAGTTGAGATGGTGTGGACATATTTAAAGATGCGCAGTAGATTCTGTAGTTAGAATTATTGAATCAATTAGAATGGAAGAAGTAACTAGGTAATGAGGGAGAGGGAGCGAGAGAGAGAGAGAAAAGAAATTGTTAATGTAGCAAAAGTTTAATTGATGTGAATACTACTTATAATGCATAGACTTCAGTAAAATGATAAGATCCGCAGCTGATCCTAAACACTTAGGACAAACAAAACTTGACGATGATAATGATCATGATCGTGATGACTGCAATGGTCCGGAGGTATGTCGATGTGTCAAAGCACATAAGTTCCTTTTCCAGGAGCTAGAGCGTCACAGGAGAAAATTCTATCGAAAAATTGATGAAACCGAAAACCTTAGACCGGAGTCCCCATCCAAGTGAAAGGTTTTCAACCCATTCTACTGCAAGCCTACCACTAGCTACTTCAGTTCGTTTCCTATGCACCGAAAAAAAATTAATGATCTTTACGAGAAACCACGCTCCAAAACCTAAACAACGGACCAATCCAATCCCAATCCCAACCCCAACCCCAAATGTGCAAATGCGACTCACCGCTGCTATCCGTCGGGCCGTAATCCATCGCCAGACTCTCACGCCGAGGTAGATCCGAATTGACGGACCTCCCAAACCCCGGAAGCAGCTGCCTAGAAGAGCAGAGAGGTAGAAACCCCAATCCGCCAACTCCGAGCTCGAGAGGGGATCGAAGCGACCTCCAGCCGCGATCGGAGAGAAAGGCGAGAATGCTGGAAGGGTCCAAGAGTCGATAGAAGCCGGGAGCGAGAGCGGCGGTGGCTGGAGTCAAGGGCGGAAAGATCGGAGGAGGAGAAGGCGGACCCGAAAGCAAAGCCCTCTCGCGGCGCTTAAATAGCTTGGTTGAGATCCGTAATTGGATCCGTAGGGAATGGAAACGTCGAGACTTGGAAGTGTTTTGAAAGGGCATGCATGACTGTTAAAGCGCCGCCACTTGACTACTTGAGAGGGTTTACAGTTTACTTGGAGGGAAAGGGAATTAGATAGGTGCGTTGAATCACATGGGGTCAACCCTTAAAGTTTTTGCTAATGAATGCAAATTTTGACCGCTCATTTTCCACGTTGAACTACCCTAATTAGAATTTGATGATAAAAAAAATTAAAAATAACCTAAATTTTAATCTATAAAAAATGAGTTCAGTGTATTTGTATTAACAAATTAACGCATCGTACAAATTTTTAAATAAATTAGCAGATTAGTTTTTGAAATGTTTTATTATTTAGAATCACTTGAAAGTGTTCTAAAATTGTTAAGTAATGTGTTCAAAAATGATATATTAAGTTTATTTCAAAAATTGAAAGTATAATTCAGTAAAATTGAAAATTATTATTAAATTTATTAAAATATTATAGTCCATTTAAATTTAATAATTATTATAAGAGATAATAAAAAAAATACTGAAAAACCTTAATGAATAAACTTCTTTAAGACATTTTCATTAAATTCTTAAAGTCATTTGGAGCGGAGGAGCTGGTAGGCATATAATTATTATTTTTTACTTTTTAAATGGTAAAAGATGATTCGTTCGTCCCTAGTATCTTCATCAATCCGTTCATAGACTAACACGTTGAAAGTAAATTACGGATGACTACTAGCTATTAGTGCAAGTGATCAAGGCATAGGAGAGGACATAATATGACGTGTCAAGTTTCGACCCATGACCTCATGTAGTAATCTTTCATGCCTTAACTATTACACCACTCCGAGGGAACTTGTTTTCTATCATTCAAGGAAGATGATACAAATGATTAAAGAATAGGTTTATGCTTGGAATCAATTGAATAATTTATCCAATTGATTAAAAATTACTTAAAACTCTTTCAAAGATTAGTGCACCTATCTAGTGAATCCACAACTCAATGCTTCTCTCTAATCCTCTAAGTTCATTCAGAGCTTCATTTATTCTAAGTTGTCAAGCCGTTTACATCATATTTAACAGGCAGTATTGATAATAAGATGTTAAAAATAAACGATGTCCTTACTATTTCATTTATTTATTTATTTTAATTAATACTAAATATCTACCGATTAATGATGATCAATCTCATCAACTAAAATTTTTCACTGACTATCAAGAAGATGGTTAATGTTCTTAGACTGCTTCTCACTAAAGGAAAAATCAATTGCAATTGAAATTCAAATCTTAGATCCCTTAGTTATACTACACCATTACCCAAGGATGATATACTTACCATTGATAATTTAGAGAATCAAACTATTAAATCCATCCAATAGTCAAAGGCAAACACATCAAACACTAGTGTAACTGTAAAGGGGAACACTAGAAATCATACTGGGAATAAATAGCTCCTTGTAGTGCCAACCATGCTAAATGCCGTTTGAAAAAATATGCAGTACACCACCATTATTTTTATAAAGTGTTTCAAAAGCCAGCCCATCCTGCAGGCTGGTCAAAACCTGTTTTCTCGGTTGTCCTAGTGTTAAACCTCTGGGAAGAGTTGCCTTGACCAGAAGTCCAAGACACTTGGGAACCAGATTGAACAAGACTTTCCAAATTGAAGCTCAGCGAATCTCTGGAGCGTTCAGCAACATTTTGATTGCCATTCGTCGACCCAGAATATAAAACAGGTCTGGGCGCCATCTGAACTTTAGGTTCTTCTTCAAAGGCGTTCCATGGCTTAGGCTCTGACTTGCTCAATGGGCATGGGTTAGTCATCATACCTTCCTGGAGTTCCCAGACAGTTCCTTCAATCTTCTTGCTTGGCTGATAGGCAGAGGAATCATAAGAAGCGTTGAAGGTTAGTGAAATCGTTTGGAGAACTTCCATTTGAAATGAGAGTACTTCTAATGAAACCAATCCTCTTACCACAGCAGCACATCTGTGGATATCTTTACTTGGTGGTGATGAGTTTACTGCTGCAAGAGCATGCTTCAGTTTCTCTATATCTTGTTGCTGAGAACGGCAGATCGCTGATAGCTTTTCATGCTTGGAGGTGATTTCTGCTTTCTCCAAGTTGGCTTGCTTCAGCTGTGTTTTTAGGCGATCAACTTCTGCTTCTAGATCTCTTTTCATTGATTTCTCATAGTTATCTATATTCATAGAGTGCAAGTTTGCAAGTATCAAAATCAGCCACAAAAGGATTGAATGTTTTGTTCTCAAAAGCTGGCAACCTTTGTCTGAGAACTATGCTTGTCGTCAAACAAAGTTTGCCACCTCACCTTGCTCGCTTTTGCAGGACTGATGCAGATGGACATGTCTTTCTGTAGGAGGGCTACCTTTGCTTGCAATATTATTTTGATTAAGCTTCGGTCCTGGTTGTTTTGCTGGTTGATCAGATGAGGGGGCGTTTTGATCTGAACCCGCTGCAACCTTTGCATGTTCAGTAGTCCAAAATGAACCAATCGCTCCTCCTTTCTTTAAATCGTGTTGGGCAGACTTTGAAGGATGGATATCAGATTCTTGTGATGGCGGTGGATTTGGAGGGCTTATTTTGGGAATCGAATGTTTTTTTGGAACTCCTGTAGGTAAAAATATAACACAATTTAAAAGTAAAGCAAAATGTATGTAAAATATACAAAGTTCAGATAAATCTAGTGCCTATTTGGAAATACACTATTACAAGTGTAATATTATATTCAATGGATAAGAGTGTTTCAGACGATGCAAACACTGCCCAAGAGTGCTTGGACGTTTAATTTAGGATGCACGAAAAATATTTAGCATACGGGAACTTTTGATATCGCACCCACTGAAGAAAAAAACCAGGTAAACTTTTCCTTGAAGTCCTCGAGAAAACAAATGTTAATTATAACTAGAAAAAATCCCTTAAGATTATCATTTTCCCCAGAATTATACAGCAAGATGATAATACTTGCTAGAGCCTTTTTTCTCTCCAAGATGCATTTGTAAGAGGTAATGGAGGTTTCAAGGAGCAAACGATCTTTGAATTCCAAATTTAGTTTCACGCAAAAAAGATTAGGACCAAGGGAAAAGGTATATAGGAATAGATGAGTGACAAACCTATTAGGCTAGTGGTTAGACCTAACAAGCTACGGGTCAATGCTTTCATTTGGTAGGTTGTGGCATTTTTGTAGCACACTTATCAAAATATATATTGGGTTATCAAAATTAATATTGGGATCAAGATAAATTAGTCAAAGGACCTAAGTATTGATTGCATTGGGTCGGTAGAATCTGTGAAATTGAGAGAAAAAATGAGAGAGATATAATAAAATCATATCATATATGCAATTACATGAGATGTTCTAAAATCTTAAAAAAAAAAAAATTCTATTATATGTCACTACATGTCCAATTCTTAATGATGTCGTATATAAATAATATCATATTTACTAATTTAAGATTAATGAATCAAAAGATAGATAACAAACAATAATAAGATCATACTTTTAATACAAATAATTCAATCACATCAGATTACTAATATTTTTTAAAATAAAAAGGATTAGTCGGGTACCCAATTAGGTTTTAAGTTGAACAAAGACCAGTTAAGGAATTTGTTGTTGATCGAGAGAAATTATTTGTTCTATTTATCCACATTAATTTCTCTTGATCCATAATAGCCTCTCTGGATCTACAATTATGAATAATGTCATATACAAATACCATCATATTTACTAACTTAAGATTAATGAATAATAAAGGATAGTTTACAACTGATGAAAAGATCATACTTTTAGTGTAAATAATTGAATCACATCATACTATTAATATTTTTAAAATAAAATAGTTTAGTTGGTCCCAACTAGGCTTTTACTAGAACAAAGAGCAGTTTAGGAAGTTTAGAAATTTGTTGTTGCTGGAGATAAATTATTTGCTTTCTTGATCCACATCTATCATGTTCCATAATAGCTTCTTTGGACTTTACCCATGCTTTGGGCCACTACGCTAGGTAAAAATGTCTTGCCGTGGGGTTGGCGATACTAGGCTGCTTGGGGTAAATGATATCACCTTTTTTGCTCCAACATAATAGCCTCTTTGGATCTACAATAACCTTACTCGATCAAGAGTGAGTGAGAGTTACTCGATCAAAAGTGAGCGAGATATGAGTGAGAGATCAAGTATTACTTGATGTTGTGATGTAGTAAGGTTAAGAAATTCAAGAGGATGACAACAACTCTCCTTCGATGAAAGTAATCAAGCATCAAGTTGGGATAAAAGGAAAGGCTAAATCAGCAAAAAATTTCAGTCATCTCGATTGGACCACATATTATCTTGATTATATATCCATTTCTACTCTCAATTTGACAAAATTGCATGTTTTCTATCAATTTTCTAAAGTAATCTTACTTCTAAGTAATTTCTTTGAATCTCAATTTTCTAAAGTAATCTTACTTCTAAGTAATTTCTTTGAATCTCTAGATGTTGCTTTTTTTCTAAACTTTTTGGTCATTTTGAGATACTGACTTCTCACAGAAAATCAGATTGACAATTGTTGATGTTGATCCAACTTGGGCTCACTGTCCTCCAATTTTGTCAACGAGGTTTGGTAACATAGGGGACATAAGTTTAAACATAATGAGCCATTTGGAAAGGATTGTGTGCCTGTTGCCAAGCAATTGTCGAACCTCATATGTTGATGTTCAATGATGATTTTGAACTATCAATTAGACTTTCAATCTCAACAAGAATGTCAAACCTTAATCAGCATAAGCTAAATTTAGAGAAGAACTGGGGCTAAAGTAATTATGAGCTTTAGATGTTCAAACAATTTTTAAATCTAACCAATTTGGCTGGTAGTTGGGCCAAGAAAATTAAAGGGTTAGTTTTCTTGGTAGTTATTACGTATTTGGTAAAGAACAACAGAGATATTATATACCTACTGACTTCATATAGATCACTTGTCATTCACAAACAACAAAGCATGAAATGTTGGATGTACCAGTTCCACGGTTGAAGGAAATAGTTCTTTCTTAATATGAACGTGTACTTAAGAAGTTTAAAGTAACTTTTCACCTTGTTTTTGTGAATTTGAAACAGAATAGTGCATGGGTAAAGCTCCAGAATAGCCATCAGGTAAATGCTTCCGCAATTCCACTGGGAGAAGTTCATTAACATGAAGCCACACCTGCTGAGAAAATGGATGATCAATAACACGGAAATTAAGACATTACAGCTCTAAGGTTACTGCATATGCAGCAATCTATAACTAACCTAGATTGATGGAGATGAATGACCAATCAAGCAAAGCCCTTGCCTGCATGATATCTGGTCTGGTGTTTGGAGAATCTTCAAGCATTTCCTTTATCAGACAGGTTAGAGAAGGGCTGTACTTTGGCATGTCAGGTATGCGATAGTTTCCATTCAGAACTTGAAGCTTCGATTCACCATCAAATGCAGATTTAAGGTAGCAAATTCGGTATAAAAGGCATCCAAGAGCCTGAAAGAAGTGAGCATTATCTTGGTCATAGTTTTATCAACAGAAGTAACTGAATCCACAGAAATTTCCTCTCAATTAGAAGCAATAATAATAACCACTCAGTTCGAGTCTTTTCTCTCTTTTTACAACATCAGAAAATGACATAGAATTATTTGGCAGCTTCATTAATTTCCTTTTAATTTTAATGCATGAAATATTGGAGTGTTCGTATGCCAAAGAACATTATTTCTTAAACTTTTGAGATATTTTGTTTATTTCAACCTTCTAAAAAAATATATCAAGAATTAACCCAGATTCAGGACTATCAAATTGATATTCTTTGCTTTGTGACTTGTGAAATATTCAAGTAACTAAACTAATTTACTTTAAAACAACAATTTCTAATAAATTTTATATATAATTAAGTATTATTATAAAACAGGATATTGTACATAGGCTTAATGGAACATATGGAATAATTCAACATGTCAACTGTTAATGGACAAGAGATAAATCTGATCCTATATTTATTTAATTAAATATGAGAACTAAATTATATTCAATCACTACTTGGATTTTTCAAAGATTAAACATGTAGAAATAGTTAATATCTGCAAGTCAGATTGATCTGGCGATTCATGTAATTGCATTGTGTAATTTGTTCTGATATAAAGTCATGTAGTATAAAACCAGTTATTATTTTTTAAAAAATATAAACATAATTAAACTTTCTAAAATTACTTTAGTTGATGTAAAAAAATGTCAAATTTGATCAGAAGTTTCTTTTGATAAATGGATCATGTCTTGTCAATTCTCCACTGCAAGTTGGTGTTATGTGATGTCATCTTGTTGTGTTGAATATTGCTAGCCACAAAGCTAAAAGAAAGTAACCTACCACATAGAGAATTATGTGTCAAACACAATAATAATAATAATAATATGGAACTGACAAGATACATGGAACTGCATGTAGGGCAAAGGATAAAATCATAAAAATTGTAAAATGAGGAAGCACTGATTCATGAAGACCTGAGATTTCGGTTCAGATTACTAACCCATATGTCAACTTTCACACTTATAACCTCCCTTCTAAAAAGATCCCACATCTGCATCAGGTAAGAGAGAGTCAAACTAACATTTCTTTAACAATTTGTAAAATCATTCTTCTGATGCATTTAGAACAAAAGCAACTCTTCACAACACCTCAGGGGCTCTGTATGCTGGGGTTGTGTGTTTCCTGATATTGTCTTCTTCAATCCCCATCTCCTCTGGCTTGTCAAAGCACTTATGATTAGTTGAAGTGCTGCCAAAATCACATATCTTCCAAGCTCCATCAGCTCCCAACAGCACATTTTCAGCTTTCAAATCCCTGTAGAGTTCCATAAGAAGATCCTGAGAAGCTGATTGACTAAAAGATAAACGGGCAGCTATCCGAGCTAATTGGAAGAAGGTAGAGAAATTGATGAATGGCCGTTGTACATTTCAAATTTTGAAAGAGAGAAACATCTTCATTTGAAGCCTTAAAGCCTTGTCCAGTAACCACCAGATAATCCATACCTTTGGCCGGTAGGAAAAATAACGCAAATAGAAGATGGATAAACCAATATAGCTGTGAGAGAAAAAGGAGGGGGAAACTGTAGTAGTTATCTAGTTGCGTACCTGTGGGCGATGGGTGGCGACTGAGAATGCATGGCATGCACCGCATTGCAAACATCTCTAAAGATTAAAAGGATTTGTTTCTCCTCGAAGTATGCAGCCCCTCTGTTCTCCAGCACAGTCACCAGCGACTTCGCACAGATTTCCATGACAAGCAAGGCCTCCTTCCTCCGACCCATGTCCAATATGCTGTGCGCAACAAGAGTCACAACGTTCGGGTGTCCTTTCAGAACCTTCATCACAGAGATCTCCTTCGTCACAAGATCCAGCGACTCGCTGTCATTGCAAATCATATGCTTCAGGGCGTACTCCTTCGATGGCTGCATAGCATCTTGCGCGATATACACACATGAAAACCCTCCTTCTGCTATGGCATTTCGAACATAGATCTTCACATTGCCAACATCCATCGTTCGCCCTTCAAGACCAACGGGTTCTTTGCCCCCCAATTGTTTAAACATCCACATAATTGCAATAAAATAAGATCCTCTACCTTCAAAGCAAGCTATGCCAGTTCCCGTAGCTGTAAGATCCAAATCAAGTCGAAGCTTTATAAGATCACAAATCAAAACAAATAGAAAATGCTGCAACGAAACCTCAATACCTAATTTCCATCGAAACCACAAAGAAAAAAAAAACCTCGAGATTTCAATACTACCAAAAGGGAGCAGTTAGCGAATGATCCAATCTAGCTGAGAACAATCGTCATTGACGAATTAAAAACAGACAAATACAAATGCATGAAAACTACGAAACGGACATCA
This sequence comes from Kaempferia parviflora, assembly GCA_037177295.1. NCBI lineage: Eukaryota > Viridiplantae > Streptophyta > Magnoliopsida > Zingiberales > Zingiberaceae > Kaempferia > Kaempferia parviflora. The sequence goes on along the minus strand of JBAMIE010000002.1, from coordinate 3,701,895 downwards.
AGGATCGCCCTCAACACGAAATCACAGAAAGGAGAGCGACCAAATCATAATCAGGATCGACGGTTCCTGGAGGGGGAGGCGGATCCCTCTTCCGTGCTCGGATCGCATTCAGAATGGACGGAGAAGGCGAGGGCAGCGTACCTATGCGACACGATCCGTAATGGAACAAGTGAGGCCGGAGAAGGCGTCACTTTTGTATTTGTTCCCCAAGACGAGCGGAATTGTTTTCTTTCATAAGCGACTTACCCCCAGTGGACGCGTGGACGGCGATCCGTGGTCTCTTCCAAGCCTTCGCAGATAGTTGATCTGGACTTTCGAATGGAATTGAACGGTTTGGATCCGTCCACTGGTGTGATGTATTTGGGAAATATAACGTTGCCTATATTTATATATTCCTTTACAAAAATAACTTGCGCATTCTGTTATTGCCAAATATAGGCAATTTTATTTTTATTCCTTAACTTGTGATAATATTTTTGTTGACGTCGATCTAACATGATATTTAAGGGATTCCTCGTATTTTAATTTTATATAACTTTAGAAAATTGACTTTTTAGTGAAATAAAAAATCAACATAATTTTATAGAATCGCAGGAGAAGTTTCATAATTCCAAAAACAATATCACATTCCCATTTTACCCGTTCCTTCTTTTCATGAAATAATTAAGTGGGAGTGCAACTCTAAATTTTTATTAATTTAAATATGAGAACATAGATATATTAAAAATATTATAGAAGTATATTAGTTTTAATTTGAAATAATTTAGACCTTCATCATTTAAAAAATTAAAATTTTGATTTTTTTTAATCAACTTAATTTTAGAGATTAATGTTGGTTAGCGAGTATCATTATCATAGGTCTTATAATGAGTTTGTGATAAATTTTATCAAGTTTTTATAAATTTAAAAATTTACTATTATCAATTTATGTTATCGAATTCATGTCTAAAAACATGGATACATTAAGGAGGCATTCAATAGTACATTAGTTTTGGTTTTAAATGATTTAAAATTTTCTAAGTCTACCTATTAGTTTTGAACACAAGTAATAGAAATTTAAAAGTTTGATATTTTTCAAATCATAAGAGTTCTAGAAACTTATTGATAGTGTTGGATAGTAGTGAGTATCATTGTCTTAGATTTTATAATAAGTTTATGACAAATTTTCTTAAGCCTTTGTAATTTAAAAATTCACTAATTTTCAATTTATACTATCGTATTTAGATATGAGGGCACTAATACATTAAAAAGACTTATAGAAATTAACTAATGGACCTAAAAATTTTGAATCACTTTAAATAAAACCGATATACTCATATAAGTATTCTTAGGGGTACTTAGTTGGATGGAATGTGAGTGGGAATGGAAAAAAGATTAAAAGTGACAAAAAAAAGGTGAATTCGCTCGCCCCAGCGACCCCGCTAACCCGTCCCAGAGCCAACACGGAGGAGGTAAATCACGGGTGGCTACTAGCTAAAAGTTGGTATTTGGTTTGAGTTATTAATGGTGGGTCCCATGAATTCATTCCCTAAAATATAAGAATGAACCATTACTTAGCTTTGGGGATAGAAAAATTACCATTCTCATTTTCCACTTCTATCAATCTCAATTCCATTTCTATACTCTTTAATGAACCAAATACTTCCTTAATATATCAAATCTAAATTCGATAGCAAAAACTAATATTGAATTTTTGAATGGGCAGAGTAAAAATTTACAGATGCATACACATAAACCCATATAATTATATTTTGTGGAAAAAAGGAATGGGTATAATGGGAATGTAATATATATTTTTGAAATTATGAAAGTTAGGTATATGAAATTTAACGATAATACTCAAATTTCTTCAGCAGTATCTATAAAATGTTGATTGACATCCTACTCATCCTTGTCCCCAGATTCCTAAGCAAGAGGCGATGTATGATCATGACTAATTTATAAGCAGTTCAGATAATTTTTGGTTGAGATTCATATACTAATTTTTTCCTGGTCCGATTCAACGGTTATCTTAAATGAGACTAAGAAGGGGACAAGAGATTATGGATCAATCTGTACTAATTTATAAGGGGAGTTTCATGTGACGACGAGTTATTCTACTCACACTTCGTACTTTCCTTAATGCTTATCGATTGTATGATTTTAAGCACATCTAGAGAGATGCTATGGGAATTTTGGCAAAAGTGTTCGGTGTTCCCCTAGTTTGTGCTAGACATGTTATTCCTCGAATCAAGTCTACCCTTTACCTAAGGAGAGAGCAAAGTTTCCTTGATTTGGTGCATGACATTCAACATAGACGACGAGCTCTAAGATGCCCGACTAATTAACACAAACTCTCGATGCTAGTAAAGAGCTTTAAAGAAGAGACTGAGAGAGAGGAAGAATATATTGAATAATATTTAATGTGTAATCTTTGGAAATCTAGAGCTGCATGGTCAAGATTTGAGAAACTAAGAATCACAATTGTACGGTTACACTATAGGAAATGAACTGTTTGAAAATCTACCAAACGTTATAGTATAAGAAATGAAGAGCTGCTTTGGAAGCTTGCCTAAAGATAATATGGTTGACTAGCTTTAATTATTGTTTCATTCCAGCATTATAAAATAAAATCTGTCAAGCACTTCAGAGATAATAAGTAAGCAAGCAAAAGTTTTATTGAGAGGAATGGTTAAGAGTGTGATGTAGCAAGTCTCATTTTAATCTATAATCTCTTTCCTCAGCCTCACCCAACAAATTTGGTATGAGAATCATCAAAGTTTCAGCAGAATTTTTGGGCTTCTTGCAGTCTTTAAGCAGAATTTCAGTATATCGATCAAAAGCTAAATCTGCAACGACAAAAAGTAGCCCGTGCATTATTTTTCACAAGAAGATTTCTCTGTCTTGATTAAATGACGTGTACTTTGTTCGCTGATGCGGCTCATTGTGGAGTCCATGAGGTTCGTTAAAGGTCAAATGAAAGTGAGGTGGTGGTTAAAATTACGGTGAGGTGGTGGAAAGTTAAGAATACATGTCCGAATGGACTACTTTCTCTAAGACCCAGGGTTTTACTTATGGTGACGTATTCATTTTTTGCCACATTTGTCACAGAGTCTTACTTTTGGTCATGACCCCTAGCCTATAACCGATCGTCCCCAACGCCGTTCATACTCTCTGGGACTCAGCTCCCCACTGTAGTACTTAGCTCCTTATGCCTCATGGTCATAGCGTTTAGTATATAACCGACCGGCTCCCAGTGTCGTTCGGACTCTCAGGGGCTCGACTCCTCCCTCCCAAGTCTCTGTCTGGATGGGGCGAGGAAAGGTTTATTAACGAAAGGGGAAAAGAGGGGAAGGAAGGGGAAGGGAAGGGAAGTAAAGTATTTACTTTTCTCTTGTTTGGGAAGGAGAGAAGGTCCATTAACGTAACATGAGTTATCTTATTTGGAAGGAAAGAGAGGATAATGAAGGTTAAATATATAAAATTATAAAACTATCCTCACTAAAAAAAATAAATTAATAAAATTATTATTAGTGATATTAGTATGATAAAAATATATACAATAAATCAATATAATTTATTTATAATTTATATATATATATATAAATTTTACCCTGCACATCTTTATATGGGTGATCGTGCTCGACATCCGACGTGGAGAGCTGACACATCACCTGCACACCCTTTCTATTCATTTTTCCTCTCTCCTGTATGCAGACAGAGCTGTTCTTCAAAGAACAGCTCGCATGCAAGAACAGCTCTGCATGCGAGCTGCGAGCTATTCTTTGAAGAACAGCTCTGCATGCAGAGCTGTTATTTCATGCAGAGTTGTTCTTCAAAGAACAACTCTATATGCAGAGCTGTTATTTCG
>JBAMIE010000002.1:3630784-3642577 GCA_037177295.1 Kaempferia parviflora | reverse complement strand
AGTAAACAGGATCAGGAATCTTTTGGTCCACATTTTATGGATCACTCCTAGTCCTCTCTAATTTTTACTGCTAGATCAAATCAAAAATCTATATACTAATCCCTCTTGAACAATGCTAATCCATATATCAACGTTGAATTTGAATTCGAATCCTAATCTTATTATTTATTTATTTAGCACTTTTAAAAATAAAATATCACATTAGTTAAGCTTATTCTAATTGAATTAAATCCTCTTTCCCATAAAAGTTATTTCTCCGTATCTCATTGCCGATCGAACGGACATGATATTCTCGAGATGTATGCAATATCATTGTGATGTACACAACATCTCTTGAGATATAATCTGGTCTGTCCGATCGGCAATGAGACACGGGAACACAGCTTTTATAGGATAGAGGATTTGATCTGATTCTAATCACCTTAATTAGCATTAATAGCATGGCCGAAGAGAATCTGTGTAGGCGATGAACCGCTGGCCAGAAAAAACTCTCTTCGTCTTCGTCTTCGTCTCCAACTGTGCAAACTGTTGCCACTTGAAGGAGTAGGCATATGCATTATACTCACCGTTGAAAAATAGAAGTATTACGTTCATCATCGTTCCACCGTGGCAGAGCTCGAACCTGTACACTTTTTTCCCACATAGCCGGCGATCGACGGCCACCTCATGGAACTTGGTCCACATTAACCCCTTTGAAAACCTCCAGAGAGTGAAGTTATGGGAGTATCTATTGTACTGCAACAGGCACAGCCACGGTCGCTCCCCTGCCTCCTCCCAGACTGCCAACATGATCTCGTCTTCCTGCGTGACGGAGTCGGGCACCGGAAATAAGTCGACGAGCCTCGTGGAGGGGTCGATGGCGGCGACGAGGTAGGGAGGATCAGAGGTAATGTCGGACGAGCAGATGCAGGCGGCAAAGACGGAACCCTCAAACACAACGAGTTTAGTCATGTCTAGGAAGTAAGATCCCAAATCGACTTGCAGGTCGTCGTTGACTATCCACTCTCCAGCGGCCGAGTCGAAGAGGCATAGCCGGTACGAATTGAACAATTCTCCCGTGGTCTGTATGTAAACGATTTGATATTTGCACTTGACGTGGTCATCGTCGTCGAGGAACTTCACGGCAAAGGCATAGTCCGTCAGCGGGCGCCGTTTTACCGGCGTGGCAGGGATCCTCCTCTTTTCGTTGATGGCGGGGTTCACGACAAAGAAGAAGTTAGCGCCGTTACTGTAGAAGAGGAGGCCGCGACAGGAAGCGAAGAGGATGGAGTTGTGGAGGACGGCACTGAGGAACTTGACGAAGGACGGGGGAAAGTCCGCTGCCTGGTTTAGTGGGAAGAAGTCCAGTTTCTGCCTGTAGCTGCCGGCGATGAAGACGCCGGAGGCGGCGAGATTGCGTTGGGATTGCAACATGCGGAAGCGGCGGTCGGAGGCGAGGCGGCGGAAAGGGCTGGAGAGGAGTTGGAGTTGCAAGATCTTCTTGACTGGAAGGTAAGAGAAGATCTCGAGTAAGAGATCGTAGGGAAGGAGTTGATCAGCCATGGCTAAACACGGCGGTGGCGGTGGCGGTGGCGGTGGCTTTTGTAAGGTTGGGGTTTATATGATATAGAGTTACCGACCATGTCTTTTTCATATAATAATAATAATTCAATCCGATTAAAATTTTCTTTGGATTTTAAATGGAAATTTTATTCTAAAAAACTTGTATTTTCCATTTATCTTTAAAAAATCTTCAAAAAAATTTTTTTTTCCATAAATGTAAAAAATTTCCTTTTTCCTATATTCCCTTTCTAATTTTTTTTTTTAAAAAAATTGGAATAACGTCCAAAAACTATATAAACGAAATTAAAATTATTACTAACAGATTATATCATAAGGTACATATAAGAGATTAATATAAAAAAAATAAACTAGCCCAAATTAAATTTTTTTAATAAGTAAAATGCATATAAAATTTAAATTGATGAGGGACCCTGTCTGAGTTCGAACGGATGATACTGGGTAGTACGATGATGAGATAACTCGCAAGTAGATCGAGTGTTCACCGGCTGGATACGAGGTGCTTTGTCCTCCCGGCACTTGCACATAGTTACACAAACTCCAACAAACGTTAGAAACCGGGTCAAAGAAGGGGTCCCGGCTCTGGTACTCCGACGTTCAAGTCAGTGATGGATCAAAAACCAATGTAAGCAGTAGGTAACAGTAAATGTGTTGTTCCACGTATCTACGTCGAAAACCAAAGACTCCTATTTATAATAGGGGCTCAACCCTCAGCATGCATATCGATGCGTTACCTTACTGAGGTAAGCCGCCTCTGACACTCTTACACCTACCTTATTTGGGCACGCTGTCTTTGTACGACTGTCAGGAATAGAGGCTTCCCTGGTACCATCCATACGATATGCCACCTGCGTCTGCTGACACTCTTACAATCGATTCGCTACGCGCTAAAAGAGTAGGTGGGGTGTCGTCGCGCTGATTAGTGTTGTCCGTCCGAGTGAGCGCTCCCAGCCTTACTAGATCAATGATATTAAATGCAATGCGATGATATAATTCTACCTAAACTATAATTAATTTAAACATATTAATGAATTGTTCTTAAATCAAAATCCACGTCCCTCATCATCAAACAGTTGTCCACATGTCAACAATTTATAGGAAAGTCATCTAGTTTACTATTATATAGAACATTATAATAATTGACATACTCATCTATATATTTTTTAAAAATGTAGTGGTTTAATTTGGATTTTACCCATTTAAATTTATCTATATATTTTTATTTGACGAATTAAGATTTAATGATTTTATGTCGATTAATATTTTTTTGGATATTTTAAAATCTTATAAAAGAGATAAATTTCAAAGATGTTGGTTGAATGGAACTTTTATTTCATTAATAATTAAATTATATTAGATCAAAATTTTCTTTTGACTTGGAATCAAATCAATTTATTTTTAATATAAAAATAAAAACGTTATAAAAATTTCGCCATATATGTCAAGATTTCCTTCATCAAAAGGTCCCAATAAAGCTTTAATAGAATAAATTCAGATAATCTTCTATTCTTCTCAATTCCCTTTGGTTTAACAAGAATTTGTCACAGACGTAGGCATCCCACTCGCTGAGGTTTGTGCTCTACTCCACAGCCAATCAAAACGAGAGGAAATTCTCTTTATCTTTGATACAGTAAATAAGGCAGAGCACCCTGAGATCAGATCAAAGTTAAAATGGGAACCGTTCTTGAAGAGGGAGCGAATCAGCTAGCCAAACGGTCCGACCGAGTAAGCCAGTCGAGCGGATCAACCGTCCGATCAGTCCCTGAATCCTTCTCGACTGGGTTGTCTATCTAGTCATCCCAACCCTAGGCTGAGCGGTCAAGACCAAAGAGCTGAAATTGAGTTCATAGTTATCCGATCAGATAACAAAACCGTAACCATCCCATCGGAGAACCATTCAACAGAAACAGGTTCTCAGAAACGATGAGTCCGTCTCCATTGCTAATTCGATATCGACTTGAAACATAGTTCGGTCGGGCAAATAAGAAAACTCGGTCGGCCTATTAGTAAAACTAGTTAAGGGTCCGTCAGCCTAATTTATTCATCGAATAACATTATTGGAAATTAACTCTTTTCGATTCAACTTTCAGGTAATGTTTAAGTAAAAAGGTCACCGATGAACAATCGAGAAAGTGTCTTGTAAATTGTACCCGAGAGTTGAACCAATCGAAACCGGTTCAATCGAAGAGCTATTACAACTGGACCGATCTTGTTTCAGAAACATCCATTTAGGCAAAATCTTGTTCTCGATACAAAGTCTCTTTTGCACATAAATTTGTTGTAAATTTATTATTTGTTTAATAATTAATAATTAGTATTAATTAAATTAATTGATTAATTTATTATTTAACTTATGATTAATTAATTAATTAATTAAGTTGGGATTAATTAAAATAATTGATTAATTAATTAATTCATTTCAAATTATGGTTTAATAATTAATTAGTATTAATTGATTAATTTATTTAGTCTAGGATTAATTAATTAATTGATTTTTAATTAATTTGGAATGTAGTAATCGGTTAGTTAATTAATTCTAAATTTAATTAAAATAATTGATTGATTTTGAATTAAAGTGATTAATTAATTAATTATTTTTAATTAATCCTAAATTAAATTTGAAATTAAAACAATTAATCAATTACTTCAATTAATATTAATTAATAATTAATCCCTAATTAACAAATAAATAAATTATTTTAATTAATTCCAAATCAATTCAAATTCAATCAATCAATTATTAATCTCTAATTAATTAATTAATTGTTTTAATTAATTCTAAATCAATTCAAATTTAACTAATCAATTATTAATCCCTAATTATTTATTTATTCAATTATTTTAATTTATTTTAAATCATTTCAAATTTAATCAATCAATTATTATTCCCTAATTAATTTAAGTGATCCTAAATTAAATTCGAATTAAACCAATTAATCAATTATTTCAATTAGTAATAATTAATAATTAATCTGTCAGTTATTAATTAATTATTAAATTCAAATTAATCCTAAATTAGAAAAATAGATGGAAATTATTTAGGAATTATTTAAAAATTACTTATTTTATTCCCACGTTCCCAAATTTCTAAATTAAACGCCACGTAAGTGTATCATTTACAGACTAATAAAATTCTAGTTTTCATACTTTCTAATTTCTTTTGTCCAATACACCAACTTACGCATGGAAAAAATTTCTAGTACTCTATTGCATTTATATTTGGGTGTGCAGGTTAAACCATGTTGTGCAGATCAAACCAAACCTCCACTTTGATGGCTACTAGATCAGTAGACATTCACATCATCACCTTTACCTAAACATTCATCTTATTAGCAGATTTTATAAGCATTAAAGGTTATCTAAATCTAGCAAATCATACACTAGTCAATAGAAATGCGAACCAGGGTATCTCCAATGTAAACTTTATAAAAGGTCGGACCAACTCTAGGGAAGCTGTTGATGTGACGGTTCCATATTTTTTTATAATAGATTTATAAAATTAAAAAAACTTAAGAAAAAGCTGAATGATTGTGAAAGAGAGGTTTGAGCTTGTTAGTTCAAAAGCAGGTTTTAGTTTTTAAATCTGTTTTTTCTTTCTTAAAAGTGGTGTTAATAATTATTGATAAATTAATATTGCATGTGTTATATTTTAAAATAATTTAAAAAATAAATTGTTTTAATTATGTGGCATATTGGAATTTAAAAAAAAATCTAGTGAGAAGTTTAACTATTGGAGATGTCGTAATAGATTTTTTTACGTATGATGTGGCATTAATATAGCATGTTAAAAATTACAAAAAAAGCTTAGTGAAGGGTTTATCTATCGGAGATGCTCCAAGACTCAAATCCTAACACATAAAGAATTTCTAAAATTTCATTTCAATGCAGTTAGCGATACTGGAGGATACTTCAACAAAGGGCTCATTGGATGCTAATATATTGTTCAACTGCTCTCTGCTGGTGCGACTTTTCATCTTTTGGAATCCCACCCGCTTTAACTCCTCCATCTTCTCCTCATCCGAGAGAAACCCTTCAAACGTCTTCTCGGGCATTATCATTTTTAGATAACAGTTTAAGTTATATTTATTGTTGTATTTGATGTATACTTGTGAGTGTGCAAGATACAGATACGACAAGAAGGAAAGTCCAAGTGTGATCTTGGCAATGGAGGAAAGTTCAAGTGAAAGGTTTAGCTGTGTAACAGGCAAATCAGTTTTTTGGATGGACCAGTCGACTGGTGCATGGACAGTCGGCTGGTAACAGGCAAATCAACTTTTTGGATGAGCTGATTACCTATATAAATCAAGGTTGGTTCCTTAGTTTAAGTTGACGAATTTGGCTGTGGTGAACAACCAAATAGTAGTCTTCCGCGCGTGAGTATCTGAGAGTTCTCGGAGGTGTTGTGGTGAGGTTTCTCCACCCACAAGGAGCTACGCGAGCTAGCCGTAATTTTCGGAGAATCATCCACCGACGGATTTGGGATCGTCCACCTTACGGATAGCCGTGGAGTAGGAGCCCTAATCTCCGAACTACGTAAATTGGTTTGTCTTTCTTTTGTAAGTATTTTCATATATTTCCGTTGTACGTACTAACGAGTGTAGGAAGACGTCAAATTAGGATGGATTAACTATTCACGCCCATCTAACCGACAGCATCGGTCCCAACAATATAATGGTTCATTAAAACAACATCACAATGCAATGTACATCTATTGATTGGGAAAGGGACCAGCTTATTGCAATATATTCTGCTACATTGAGTTGAAATGGGAATATGATCCACACCTAAACATATTGATTGATGCTGCCCCATCCACCCATCTATGTTATAGGATGGGGATGGGGTAACAAATCATTCCTATGCAGAGTACCATAGCTAATCACTTAGTTTGTTTTTTAAAACAATTAGATGACAGTGGTAAGGATATTTAGTGTCGGTGAAAGGAACTTATTGATCTTTACACAATCTATTCTTCTACATTTGTTTTGAGTGTGGTTTCCCACCTCACAATTTTTTGTCACCTCTAGATTAATACTGTATCCAGTAGTTTGGAAGTATTATTAATGTGCATATACTCATTTGATGTATCGACTAAATGAATACGATCTTATCTCATCTTTTACTTAATTAAGAATGTTGAAGCCTGTACTATTTCATTTAATTATTATGGGTTTCAATAAATTCATTGCTCAGTAAAAGCACTAATATTTTTCTCCATTTGAGCTTTGGAATTTCTGAATTCTTATGGTCCATTGCTTTACCATCTTTGGGTTGCAACAGATCTTAAATCTGCATTCAATAAGTCAAAAGAAATCTATCTTTGCTTTTTTTTTTTTTTCAAGAAATTGGAGGCAAGTGGATATTCTAGTACTCATTCTTCATATTTTGGAATACATACATTTTGGGTAACAGGGTCTTAATGTTATAAAACCATCTGAAAATGTTTATTCAAGTTAACTTCTCAAGTTGTGCCGAATATGGTAGTGGAAATGTTGTCCAAACGCATGTCGAGATGGAAGCGATTGACCAATTCTCCAACGTGGTATTCGCCAACAACTGCAAGACATCCCCGATCCTCACGCGATGCGAAGACATCACTATTTTTGCGCACAGTAAAAAGGTTATAGTGGTTCTCAGCACCAACAAAGACATCATCATCCAGAATCTCAACAGTAGATATCCACTTTGCATCATAATCTCAAGCTAGTTCCTCTATCGCACCTTTCTTGTCACCTTTCTTGTGCTGAAAAGAACAAAGACCATATGAATTGAGAGAAAACAAAAGTATGTGCTAGACAATAAACTCAGATCATTAAAACAATTGGCTATAAATCATCTCACGTCAACAAATTCTATGGGCAACAATATAATTTATTAAGTTCATGCTGCTTCAGATTGAATACAAAAATTTATCGAGAACTATAAATTTATTAACCTTCAGTTTAAGTAAGAGAAAAAAAAATCGTGATACTCTCTGCAAGGTGAAGCAACACAAAATATATTTTTATTCAGAGACTACCAAAACAAGACAGAATGGTCAAATGGTTAACAAGGAACAAGGGAGCAACAAACCATTACCTTATACAGTAATAGATTTATCAAATTCATCAGGTCACCAACCAAAATGAAGTCTTGACAAGTTTGTACATGGCGAGGAAGAATATGCCTCTGGTATCCACACTCAATTTACAACTTGTGTGATCCATCTTCTCGAAGTATCCAATTGTATAGTTGGATTTTCTGATTAATGGCAACTAGCAATTTGCCATTGAAAAGTGAGTAAACAACACCCTTAGTTTCCTTTTCAACAATCAATTGCAACATCTTGTCTTCCACTACAAAAACCAAGATTCGCCCCTACCACATAGCAATTCCTCACACAGTAATTATTACTTAAGTGCACTAGGATTAGCAATTCAAAAGAGTTGAATGGATTTTGTTGTATGCATGATCTAACCAAATAAACCATACAAATACAAACAAATGTTTAATGTGTTCAAGCAAAATGTACTTGAAATATCCATAAAAATATTCTAACAATAAGAAGCATTGTACCAAAAGCTAAAGCTAAAGCTACTGAACAAGCGCTTGAGAAGTGACACTTGTGACCCAAACCATATGGAGAAAAAGACAAAAGGTTCTGCTTAAATACAATGCTTGTTTGAGGACATACAAGGTATGGATATGAAGAGAAATAATACATCGTCCTAGTTAAGCATAACCCACATATACAAGGATCAAAGTAGCATTAGAATTCATAGTTCAACTCACCTTGCTAGGTTCGTTTTCTTCAGGCAAATCATAGGCAGTTCCAACAAAGTAGTATACATTATTATCATATGAAAATGAACAACTGATGATGGAGCAACCATATTCATAAGAGTCAAGTAGAAAATTTGAAATGAACACAAAAGTTTGATTTGCCTGAAGAAAACGAAACTAGCAAGGTGAGTTGAACTATGAATTCTACTGCTACTTTGATCCTTGTATTTGTGGGTTATGCTTAACGAGGACTATGTATTTTTTCCTCTTCATATCCATATTTTGTATGTCCTCAAACAAGCATTGTATTTAAGCAGAACATTTAGTCTTTTTCTCCATATGGTTTGGGTCATAAGTATCTCAATTCTCAAGTGCTTGCTCAGTAGCTTGAAACAATGTTTCTTATTGTTAAAATATTTTCATGTAATTTCTATGAATATTTCAATTACATTTTGCTTGAACACATCAAGCATTTGTTTGCATTTGTATGGTCTATTTGGTTAGATCATACATACAACAAAATCCATTCAACTCTTTTGTATTGCTAATCCCAAAGCACCTATGTAATAATTAATCAGAAAACTATATACTTGATTCTTGAAAAGGAAACTAAGGGTGATGTTTACTCACTCAATGCTTTCAATAGCAAATTACTAGTTGTCATTAATCAGAAAATCTAACTATACAATTGGACTGAAGATGGATCGCACAAGTTGCAAATTGAGTGAGAATACCATGGGCATATTCTTCCTCGCCATGTACAAACTCGTCAAGAGGATTTGCGCTAGTAAACATAGCCGAGTCGAAGAGGGCGGGGTTAAGTTAGCGCCGTAACTGTAGAAGAGAAGGCCGCGACAGGAAGCGAAGAGGATGAAGGTGTCGAGGAACTTGACCAAGGACGGGGGAAAGGTCGGGAGAGGAGTTGGAGTTGCAAGATCTCCTTGACCGGAAGGTATGAGAAGATCTCGAGTAAGAGATCGTAGGGAAGGAATTGATCTGGCTAGAGACGGCGGCGGCTTTTGTAAGGTTAGGGTTTACCATGTCTTTTCCATATAATAATAATAATAATAATAATAATAATAATAATTAAAATTTTATTCTATAAAACATGTATTTTCCATATTCTTTTTGAAAAATCTTCAAAAATACTTTTTTTACGTAAATATAAAAAAAATTCGTCTTTTTGTTTTCCATATTCTCTTTCTAAATTATTTTTTTAAAAAAAATAATTTTGGATTATAAATTATTGGTAACAGATTATATTTTAAGGTACATAACAATTAATGTAAAAAAAAAAACTAATACAAATTAAATTTTTTTAATAAGTAAAATGCATATAAAATTTAAATATTAAATGTAATGCGATAGTATAATTCTACATAAACTATAATTAATTTAACGACTTTTTACCGAACCACGTAGTTAAAGTTTCAAAATTACCAAATCACGTAGGTAAGTTTCAAAATGACGAAATCACGTACTCATTTCCGATTTTATCCTTATCAGTCGAATCGATTTTTTGATCAGTCGAATCGATTCTGTTCTGTATAGAATCGTTTCCATCCGAACAAAATCAGTCGAATCGATTTCAAAATCAATCGAATCGATTTTTTTTCCTTTTCAAAATCGATTGGTTGATGGACCAAACGACCTCGGATTAACATGAAACTAGATTCTATGTGTTCATCTACCTCTCTAGATTATGTCAATGTCCTCAAACATCAATTTGACACAATATATTGAGAGTAATGAATTTTTGAAAATGAATATTTTTTGAGTCAAATTGATGTTTGAGGGCATGTTTGAGTCAAATTGCTTTTTAATTAATTATGATATTTACTTTAATTTATTTCTAATTTCTAATTAATAAATTAATTAACTTATGATTTTTAATTAAATTAAATTTATAATTTTTATTTAATATTTAATTAACTTATAAATTTTAATTTAATTACCGTCGTTGGTATATTTTTTAAATTTAGGAAATATATTTATTTTTAAAAGTAATACAACTTTGGTCATTCATGAAATAAAATATTATAATTAAATGTTTCATAAAATTAACATCATCTTTCATTAATTACTTTCGTCAATATTTATTACACATGTAATATTTATTATTAATCATTATTAACTCCACTTTCAAGAGAAAAAAACAAGTTTGAAAAATCAAACCTGTTTTTAAACTAAAAAGCTCAAACATCTCTTCTCCAATAAATCAAGCTTTTTTCTTTAGCTTTTTTAGTTTTACAAACCTTCAACAAAGCTTACATTGGAGATGCCCTAATGAAACTCTTTTCGTACTTTTTATTGTCCAATGCATCCTTACTGAGTTAAGCATGAAAAGATCTTGTCAGAAATAATTTCTAGCGAGCTCTGGCATTTATTTTTGGGTGTGCAGGTCAAAACAAGTGCTGATCAAACCTCCACTTTGATAGCTACTAGATCAATAGACATTATTAGCAGATTTTATAAGCATTAAAGGTTATCTAAAGCTAGCAAATCATAAACTAGTCAATAGAAATGCACGAACTAGTGATACTCAAATCCAACACATAAAGAATTTCTAAAATTTCATTTCAATGCAGTTAGACATACTGGAGGATACTTCAACTAAGAGCTCATTGGATGCTAATATATCATTCAATTGCTCTCTGCTGGTGCGGCTTTTAAGCTTTTGCAATCCCACCCGCTTTAACTCCTCCATCTTCTCCTGATTCGAGACAAACCCTTCAAACATCTTCTCGGACATTATAATTTGTAATTTAATCAGCTCTACATCTTTATAATCTACAAGCATCTGCATATCAAACCCAATATCGTAGTCAGTGTACACCTCGAGCAGCTGGGTTAAGATCATTGTCGATGATTCATCTTTCAGATTGAAGCCAAAGTTGAAGATCACGGCGCCCTCTTCGATTTTCGGATAAATAAATCGTTCAAATTCGTTTTCATCTTCTCTCACGTTTGGGATTGTGCTAGAATTCAGCATGAGGCAGACGGCTGTTGTATGAAAAGGATCTCCGAGAAGCTTCATCAATGCGTCTAGAGGATCCACCGGTGGATCGAGGCTAAGAATTAATGACGCGTGCCGGACCTTGGGCGCCGCTTCAATGCGCAGCGCAGTGGTGTTGACGGTGAGCGACTCAAGCTTTGGGCAGTGGACGTCGATGGGGAGAATGATGGGAAGCCGAAGCTCGTATAATAGGACTAGATGCTTGATGGAGGCGGAGCGGATGCTTAGTCTGCTCGCGTAGTTCTCGTAGCAACAGAGGAAATGCAGAGTCTCGAGGAAAGGGCAGGAGGCGAGGAAGGCGGGGAGGAAATCATTCCGGTTAAGGATGCAATGTTCCAGTTTGAGGGAGGTGAGAAGGGTGCAGGCAATGGGGGAAGAGCGGCGGACTGAGATTCTGTGCAAGGAGAGACTCCTCAGCGACTTGATGCCCAAAAAGCCGCAATTTTTCCTGAAGC
>JBAMIE010000002.1:3595530-3608531 GCA_037177295.1 Kaempferia parviflora | reverse complement strand
TTAGTGATTAGCACTAGTGACATAAGGAAATTGTTAGTGTAAGCCCTACGAGCCAATCATGAGATGATTAATAAGGGATAAATTATATCATATTTATTTAATAAAAGGTAAAGTTATGGTTATTATATTTACTTCAAATCTATGCCAGATGAATAAGTATAATATATCGTAAGGTAGTAGGTCCTAATCTACAACATATCAATTGACTGAATTGGTAGTGAGAGGTTGTAGATGACACTACTCTTAAGTATTTCTAGTTAAACATTAATGTACAGGGACAATATTTATGTGTTGAGACTAGCATGTAGGTCAATTGATGACTTGATCTCACAAATCATGGATATGAGATATTAAGTTGGCACATGGGTATATATTAGAGAATATGTACTAAATTGACCTGCCATGAGAATGTTTTATGTATCATTATATGAGTGTCATAAACAATCTCATAGTGCTTATTGATATGAATAATCCTTGGATATGAAGTCATTACAGTTCCCTACATAAAGAGTCGTATACTTTGGTATCAACAAACGTCACAAGTAATAGGGTAGACTATAAAGTCAATCACTAGGTATGCAATAAGTTATGCGGAGAGATATGAGTAATGTAAATGAGATATATCCCTTCCATATGACAGAAGTGATATCTGTGGGCCCCTGGATAAAGTAGGACTACTAAAATACATGACAATGCTCAAATAAGTGAATATGAGATATTTAGCTCATTTGATTAAGTGAGTTTACTTGAAGATCAAGAAACATAAAGATTGATAAGAGGATGACATGGTCTATGCCTCATTGATCAATATAGATATCAAGGATAGAAGGACTAAGTCATACAAGATAATAGACACGGAAAGGTTATGTGGGATCTTAACATTCTTGTCACTTGGGTAGCAATGATGCATTGCTAGATGACACTCATTGCTTATATCTCTAAAATGGTTTTAGAGGTATTGTCAATGTTACGAGAACCTATTGGGTCACACACAAAGAACATATTGATTTAGAGATGGATTGATTTTAGTTTGACTAAAATACTATGGACCTTAAGATTAATGGGTTAATCCAGTGCGATGGTCTTCTTTATAATAATTGGTACTAGTACTAGTGGAAGATTATTAGTATTAGACCTAAGAGTCAATTATGAGACGGTTGGGCTTATTGAGTTCATACAATGAACTATCGGGCTAATACATTGAGTCTAATTTGGATTATACCCTTTAAGTTAGACTCAAGTTAAACTTATTGAGTTAGACTCAAGTTAGCCTCATTAGGTTATACTCAAGCTAGTCTCATTGATTCATACTCAAATTTAAGAAGACATCATAATGATTAATTGAGAATTAATCATACACTTAAGAGGGGAAGATGAAAATCTAAAAATCCTTTATATTCATTAGATGAATATAAAAGGATTTTGCTCATTTTTGTGTGGGCATGGCTTTTGGAATTCTTGGCTTCTTCTTCTTATTCTTCTTTTCTCCCCTTGGCCAAACAACACAAAAGAGGCTAGCACCTTTTAGTTGTTCTTCTCCAAATTGTGAGTTCGTAAGACGGACGGGAGAATGTATTCGTATGGATACCGTAGAGACGCGAACACTTGATCGCACTAAGATCTGCATCCAAAGAAAAAATAATTGTCAGGATTGCGAAGGGCACACAACAAAGGTAAAATCCCTTTTAATTAACAACATTTAGTATATGATTTATCCTTCGTATGGATCTTCTGGAAAGGATCTAGTAAGTTTTTCCGCTACGCTTTCTGCGTGTTTAGTACTCTAGATCCTTACAGTGTCCTCGACCCTAGGATTTTCCTCCTGACGTCTTCGACCTGGCAAGACTTTCTACCTAGCCCCTTAGACCATGACTTAGTTGCCCAGTGACAACTAGGGCTTTCCACCTGCCTAGAATACACTAGGACTTTTACTTACCTAAGCTCACTTAGGACTTTCCTACACACTCAGTCAAAGTTGTTAGAATAATAATACACCTTAACTTTAAACTTTTTGTCATTATTAAAATCTAGGTTCGATTATCTGGTGCTCTCTGCACCAACACGAGGCTCATAGATGTAACCATGTTCTCCAATCTTGATTGCATACCTTGAATAGGTTGTTATAAGCTTCTAAATTTTATATAACTTTGAATCAATTTGATATGAATCACTATTATACTTAAGCCTATCATATCCAATCAATAACATATCAATGTGTTCATGAGACTCCCTGAACTCTAATCATGTTGAAAATTTTAAATTATGGGCATTATAACCCATTCGTGATAAAACTCACTAATGAACTTAAACTTGTTAGATTCAATATATAAAAAAAAACCAACACATTCCTAGTAATTCCCTGAGAGTGACTATCCCCTTCAACCTTGGTTTCACACCCTAAATAAACTGTTGTAAATTTTTAAAATTTATACAGTCTAGAGTAAAATTGACACAACCTATCATATTCACTAAACAACAACATTAATGCGTTCTAGAGACATCCCTAATTTTAACTGTGTTGAAATTTTCAAATTTTGAACATTTGTATATCTAACAATAAATTTTAATCAAAACTTATTAATGGACTTAGGTTTATTAGACTCGATTCAAACTATGATCAATGCATTTTTATGAGTCTCCTCCGTGTAACTATGTCCTCTAACTTTTGTTTCACACTCTGCATAAATTGTTGTAAGTTTTTGAAATCCATATAACCTTGAGTAAATGTGGCACAAACTCACTGTTGGACTTAGGTTTATTATATTTATGCAGCAATAACATTAATGTGTTGATGGGGTCCTCTAACTCTAATCATGTTGAAAATTTAATATTATCGATATTGTAAAGTCATCACTAAGTTTTGGTCAAAACTCATTGATGACTCATGCTCATTAGGTTCAATTAAACTAGTACCAATGCATTATTAGGATTCTCTTGAGTATAACCATACCCTCCAACCTTAATTTCATGCCTTGAATAGGGCGTTGTGAATTTCTAAAATTTATATAACATTGAGTAAATTTAGCACAAACTTATTATTATACTTACGCCTACCGTATTCACTCAATCACAACTCCAATGTGTTTTGGAACTCCTTAACTCTAACCCTGTAAAAACTTCAAATTCTAAATATTATAATACGATATCAATGACTTTTGACCCAAATTCATTAATGGACTTAGAGTTATTAAATTCAATCCAAACCAAAACCAATGTATTATTAAGACTCATGTGAGTATTATCATTCACTCTAACTCTAGTTCTACACTTTATTTGACATGTTATGAGTTTTTGAAAAGAAAAAAAAATCAATATTATGTAATTTAATCAAAAATGACTGAAGAATTTAAACTTATCATATTTACTCAACAATAGTACCTAAGTATTCCTTGGGCTTTTACGACTCTAACCATATATATACTTTTTAATTTAACTCCTATACGACCGTGAATAATTTTTGGACAACTCTCACTAATGGACTTAACGTTATCAGATTCAATTCAAACGAGAACTTATTTATTCTTGAAACTCTTCTCAATGTATTCATATCCTCCAATTTTGTTTCACATCCTATTTAGTATATTGTAAATTTTTGAATTGATTTGACTCCATGTGAATCAAATAAATCTAAGTGTAGTAATTCTAGAATTGAATTTATTTGAAATTAATTGTTTGGTTTGTGAGTTGATTTGGTTTGCACTACAAGAAAATCCCTATTTAACAACACTCAAATGACAACGGTTTTATGCCAAACTATTGTCTTTTATTTTTTTTACAACGATTTTAACAAAAATCATTGTCTTTGAGGGGTTATATGGAGACTACGACAATATTTTTTATAAACGGTTGTCTTTGTGCACTTTTTTGAGACTATGATAACGGTTTTTGGAGGCTACGACAACGGTTTTGAAAAACATTGTCTGTGTGCGATTTTTTGGGGCTACAACAACGGATTTTTGAAGGCTACAATAATGGTTTAAAAACTGTTATCTATGTGCGCTTTTTGGGACAACGACAACTGATTTTTTGGGACTACAACAACGGTTTT
Source organism: Kaempferia parviflora (assembly GCA_037177295.1). NCBI lineage: Eukaryota > Viridiplantae > Streptophyta > Magnoliopsida > Zingiberales > Zingiberaceae > Kaempferia > Kaempferia parviflora. The sequence continues at coordinate 3,604,483 of JBAMIE010000002.1, read as the reverse complement.
TAAAACCGTTGTCTTTAGCTTTTCCCCAAAATTTTTTTTGTCGCCGTGTTTTCCCCACCTTCCCAAACCCTAAAGCCCTTTTCTTTCCCTCTCCCATATGATCCCTTCCCACTTCTGCCCTCCTCCAAATACACGCTTCCCTCCTCCATCGCGGCGTCATCCATGCTAACCTCCATCACCGCCTTCGCAGACCTCGCCATGCTCGTCTCCCCCTCGCCTCAAAGTACCTCCTCCTCTACGCTCACCGCCTCTTCGAAGTCAATTCTTTCTCCACCCTTTTCCCTCAGTACCGAGGTATGATTCTTACTCCGCTAAGCTCACCGATGACGAGGACTCGCCGGAACTCGTTTGCCAGATTGACTGCATCTAGAGCATGGTCGATGCTCTCTCTTCTATCCAGTGGAAGCATCGTCAGGTTCATGTTACCCTTCACCTCTTCCCTCTCCTTACTCGTTAGGGTTTCCTCTTACCCACTTGCTCTACATTAGGATGTTGTGGTCGAGATCTCCGAACATGGACTCGTCCTCATCGTGGAGGAGTTTGGATGCTTTCAGGCTAGGGTGTATCTGAAGCGTGAGATACTCTAATCGATGAAAAAGAAATTAAAATATGCATCGTTTGGCATGAGCTTTGTTATTTACTTGGATTGAAATGGTGGCTTTGTTTATTAGCAACTGTTTCTTGCATATGAGTATGCGGCGGAAGGACGACCAAGGTTCGGCGTGAGCTTGGGGCTCTTTGTCAATTGCCTCAACATCTTTTCCACTCTTGGACATTCCCCTACCATTGAAATCTGTTACCCCGGTCCGGACATGCAACTGCTTTTGAAGTAAGATTCTTCTTTCTCTTGATTGTGTATCTATAAACCTAATTCCATTGATGCAGAGCTCAAATTGTGAAGGTATGTGTAAATTCATCAAGCAGTTTGTGTTCTATCTTTATGAATTCATTATTTGCTAAATTCTATTGGGTACTCCTGTGTCCTCTACATTATTGTGCTCAAAAACCAGTTGTTCTTTGTTTAGGTGCATTGTGGTTGGATTCCTCCTTGTTCTAAGCAGGTTGAGTATTTATTTTTCTAAATTTATATTTTTGACTATTGTTCTGAATTTAGCACTTGCAACAATGACTATAGCCTACATCAAAACTGAAAATGGTTTAAAAGTCCTACCCATGAAATAAACTCTCCTATTATTGATAGAGCTTTCGATAAACAATAGCACTAATATCTAATTTTCCCTGTATATACTCTCATCTACGTTGCATATCTTTTTTGTGATGCATAATCACATAGGGCCAAATGGTTAAAATAGTTTTCAAAACTCTATAATTTCTTACAATTTATTTTGGTTAGAACCACTTGTATTATTATCACCATATGTATGGATTTTGTTCTATCCAATGAACTTAATTAAGAACCTATTGTAATATGTTAGGGGGTTTTTTTTTTGTTACTGAATTTCTTTTAAAACTTCCAAAAAGTGCTAGATTATTAACTGATTGTGAAGCTTCAAAAATTTTACAAGATATCCATGAATACATGAATGTTCTATCATAAGATCCAAAGATAAACATGCCTGAGTATTAGCTTGCAACTATATTGGGACTTTGTTCTTTTCTGTGTGATTTGTTTGCAAATTATTCATATTTTCATAGTTGGTACTTGTTTTTCTTAATGATATATTTTTCTTTTTAGGTAATTTAGTAAGGCATTGCATACTCCAGAGTCAATATTCATTATAAAGATGCCAAGGTTGTGTGATAGGTTTTGGAGTATCCTTCCGTTTTAACACGTTATTTTTGGTTAACTTTTGTATTATGTCATTATTTGGAAAGTCTTTTTCAAATGGACCATTAACTCAAGTTTCTAGAACTTTGGAACTAAATGCAGACACTGATGACGAGGTTTGTACTGTAGCTTAACTATTCTTGATTGACGCATTTTGATCCCTATTTATATGCTTTTGGCACCCCCTCCCCACTCATCAGATATGCATGGTGGGGAATGTTTGTCAAGAGAATGTAGATGAAGTTTATGCATTAATATCATCCATGAAGGTGAGTGTTATAATTCCTCTCTTTATAGGCACTGTTTTCACTTGGTTCTCGGTTGAGCTATTTACAGTTAAATTGTCCAACAAATATTAGTATTGCACCTAACATGTATACATTTGCATTGTTTAGAAGTATCAAAGGAAAACAAGTGTTGTCCAAAGAAATAACCCAATTATTTCAACAAGTGTGTCATGATCATTGCATATATTATACTATCATTATAAGTATGCTCTAAATTATATGTAAGTACATCTTTTAATTTTATTAAGTATTTATTTTAGTCAATAGAACTCTCATATGTCCACTTTTATTGATATATAAAGGATCTTAAAATTGTTTAATGCAAACAAGGAAAAGAAAGGAAAAAAATATGTATTACATTACATATCATTTGACTTAGTTTAGATGAACTGCATGAAATGATTATCAGTTTAGATGTTAATGAATTAGTTTATTCTTACTTTGTTATAGAAAGAAAGTAGTAATGTTGAAACTGATTTTGTATACTGCATTGTGGTTTTCATGCTACTTGCACATCTGCAAGATTTGAGATCGTACTTGAGTTTTGAATTTTGGCACACATACATGTAGGCAAAAAGTACTTGACTTTCTCTATGATTCCTTTTTTTGTTGCTGCTGTCAGTTATTCTAACTAGCTGCTTTTACATAATACATAGTTTAAGATATTATGTCAGTTATTCTACTAATGAAAATGATTATGATGCACCTCAAATTCTAGTATTTGTTGAGGGATTCTTGAGAGCATTTTCCTATCCTTTAGTTTGTTGGCATCAGAATAGGGCTATGACCAAAAGGTGTTATGCACTTTGAAGTTTGAACTCTCTTTTCTTCACCAATATTCTTTAGTTTGTTGCTCCAAACACATTTCTTGTATTCATTGAAGTGAAACCAAACTTACTGTACACCTTAAATTATTCTTGTCCCGATTAAGAACAACAACTATTTTATAATCATAACAATCATTATTGTAGGAATTGAAGTTATGCTAGATGTTGTGTTACTGTTTGAATTGTGAAACCAAAGTATACATTGAGTGGTTAGCAATTGAAGTTCCTACAGTTTTGTGTCTATAATATATTTCTAGCTAGCATCTCTTAGTCAAACTTAATTAGCTTTTCTATGACTTTAACTATACTTTTTTTTATGCAGCAAAGGGAGAAATCATGATATTCAAGCAAAGGGATTGGAGAAAGCATTTTTGTGGTCTAGTATTGCTTCTGTCTGAGCAATAACATTTTTTAATCTTTTGTGTTTGTGGGATCTGCTGCTTAATTTTGTAAACTTCATTGTGGTTGTGTTTGAGATACTTGAAGCTTCCAAACTTGATTTTGTGGTTTGCTGTTGTTTGGGATACTAGTAATCATGTTTAGACTGGGATACTTGTGGTTGAATTGTGCACTTAGATAATTAGTTTGGTTGGGACAGGATGTATATCTATATTGAACTGAATGTATATATATATTTTGGTTGTGTACTATATTGTGTGAAATATTTTCTTATAAAAAATAATGGCTTTGAAATATTGTATGAAAAAAATTATTATCAGGTTTTTATCTATTAACAATACATTTTTTAATCAAGATAGACAACAATTTGTTAACAGTTGTGAAAAGTATTTAAAGACAATAATTTTTTGAAGAAAGACAACGATGTTTATTTGTTGTCGAAAACATCTATTTCATGCAAAAATTTTTGTTCCAAAACTACCAATTACAACGATTTTTAACCATTACAAATCTATTGTATTTTGTATTAAAAGACAACAGTTTAAAACTGTTGCAAGTCCATTGTCTATTGTGTTCAAAGACAATGGTTTTAAACCGTTATCGTTTAACCCCCCTTTTAACAACACCGTCAGTTATAACGGTTTTGAAAGGCCTACGATAATGGATAAAATCCATTGTCTTTTAACATTTTTGTTGTAGTGTTGTTTTCCTTGTTGTCAAGCATAATAAATTGTTGGCTCAATGTTAGATAATTTTAGTAAATCTCTAACTAAGCCACTTAATTTGATAATATTTCTAAAGTAGGTGTGAGACATTCTTCTATGTCATAGCTAAGTTTTCTCTTTCTGCGTCAAGTCTTGATACTAAAGTCAGATTAAAGTTCAATATTACCTACCTCATTTACCTTGAGTTTTTCGTTGTTTCCAAAGGCAACTGTCTCTAAGTTTGTGTATTTGAGTTTAGTGACTTGGGTGTGATCCCTAGTCATGTATCTGAAACATCCAGTATCCACTTAGATTCTTACAAAGAGTAATAGTGTAAGAGAAAAAGAAGTTTAAGCTTAGATTTAGTTTTAATTGAGGTTTAAACTAAGTTAAGTGAAACATGAGGTTTAATTAAAATTATATTGAATTTAATTAAGTTGATTTTAATTTGGGTTTGAGTTTAATTAAGTTGATTTTAATTTGCGTTTGAGTTTAATTAAGTTGATTTTAATTTGCATTTAAGTTTAATTAAATTGATTTTAATTTGGGTTTGAGTTTAATTAAGTTATTTTTTAATTTATGTTTGAGTTTAATTAAGTTGATTTTAAATTAAATTTGAGTTTAATTGAGTTGATTTTAATTAGGTTTTGAGTTTAATTAAATTGATTTTAATTTGAGTCTGAGTTTAATTAAGTTGATTTTAATTTGAGGTGAGTTTAATTAAGTTAATTTTAAATTAGATTTGAGTTTAATTGAGTTGATTTTAATTAGGTTTGAGTTTAAATAAGTTGATTTTAATTATGTTTGAGTTTAATTAAGTTAATTTTAATTTGAGTTTGAGTTTAATTAAGTTATTTTTAATTTGGATTTGAGTTTAATTAAATTGATTTTAAGATCCTTAATCATCTCATCTAGTCTAGGTTTTTAATCAAAGGTATTCTACGATTTTGTGAGATGAATTAGATTAGTTTTTAGGGGTTGTTTTAACTTATGTTTGATTCAAGTTTAGGTTTGGGTTCAACAAGTAGGTATTTTTTGAATAAATTTCTAAGCTATGGTGAGTCACCTGGACATCATTAGAAGTAACCATGTGCTTCAAAAATATTCAAATAGTCCTACCCATGAAACTTAGTACAAAATTCTAGTCTAACCAGTTTAGATTAGAAAGATGTAGCTTTAGTTAGTTCTGCTAAATTGTCTGCACTAGGTCGAAGTCATATCTTCCTAGATATACATAAACAAAGATTTCCTAAGTTACTATCATCCCAATCTTCTCTAGTATTGTTTATCAATTTAAATCTATCCCTAGTTAATCTAGTCCTAATTACCCTTAATGGGAAAAGTTTAAGTTTTTGAGGTGTCAACTAGTTTGAAGCCTCCCCTGAATTGTTGAACTTTTGTTTCGTTCTGGGTTTGTGCCGATTTATTTTATAGTTGAAGTGGATTTCATTGTAGGTTTGGTTATTCGTTGAGTAGTTTTGTCTTGACTTGGGCTTATGTTCTAATTTAGGTTTTGATTTTGGTTTTGGTTCCTTTTTGACATAATGAATTTGATTTTTAGGAACATAAAATTGGTTAAGTCCTACTTGTGTGGTCAGACATGCTTTTGGAACCCAAACTTTGGTTTGAGTTATTTTTTGGTTGGTTAAGGTGATGAATATTTTATTCATTGAACTGGACTTGTATCAAAGTCTCGATTTATTGTAGACTGCCTTTTGTGATTCTAGAATCAGATCTCCAGATTTTTGGATCTTGTGGTAAAGGATTTCAGGAGTAATTTGAGTTTTCCAACTTTAGATTTCAAATTGAAATTTTCCTCCTTAAGTTTTGCAACTTGATTTGGATTTCTATTTTGAGATTAATTAGTTGGAGGGTTAGAGTTGATTTGCTCTTTAAGGTTGTTATTCTCCTTAAGGAGCTGTTCATTCCAATTTTCAAGTTAGGATAGTTTTCTATTCATGCATGCTATGATTTGAAAAACTATAGAAGTTAGTTTAGAGTTTACCCCAGTGGCACATTCAAAAACGAGTGCGGACTCGTTGCTTGACTCAAACTTGAACTTGTTTTCTTCATCCAATTTACTTTCAACTTTCGGTTCGGACGCCATTAGTGAGAGGAAGCTGTTCTTCTTTAGTTAGTCATTGTCTGATTCTTTTAAGGATGATTCATCCCATGTGCTTTGAGGACTTTCTTCTTTCTGAAGGTCTAATTGGCTTTTCTTCTTTGAAATTTGGATATTTGTACTTGTAATGTCCCTTCTTGTTGCACCCGAAGCAAGTGACGCTCGCTTTGTTGGGGTTTGACTTGATCAACTTTTGAATGTCTTTTGAGCTGAAGTCCTTCTTCTTCTTGGTGAACATTCTTCTTACCATTGCAACCATTTGTTCTTTTGCATCTGAGTCAAACTCTTCTTCTTGTTCGGGTGTGGCTCAGGTTCATGTTTTTGTTTCGCTTGAAGAGCTTGCAAGAAAAGCGATCTCTTTCTCAATCTTTGTTGAGTTACTTTGTTCATGCAGCTCTAGTTCACAAAACAATTCATCTAACTTTAATTCTGAAAGATTCCTCAAAACTTTATAGGCATCTACGATCGATGTCCACAGTGTATTTCAAGGAAACGAGTTTAGAGCATACCTTATGATGTCACGGTTCTCGAGTTGGTGTCCGATCAAGTGGAGGCCGTTGTGGATGTCCTTGATCCTCGCGTGGAGTTGGCTAGTGGTTTCTCCATCCTGCATTTTAATATTAAAAAGAGAATTCAACAAGAGATTTCGCTTTGTTACCTTAGAATCAGTTGTTCCCTCATGAAGTTCGATTAGCTAGTACCATAGCTCCTTGGCGTTGTCGAACAGGCCGACTCGGTGAGCTTCTCCTTGGTCAGTCCGTACTGCAGGGTGTTCAAGGTTTTATTATCAGTTTGTACCCTCTTCTTTTCTTCTATATTCCAATCTTCTAGTGTCTTTGTTAATTGATCCATAGGAATCTTGTATCCTTACTGGACGGAGAACCATTGTTCTATATCCGTTTTTTGGTACACATCCTCTTCTTCCAGTAGAGGAAGTCATCTCCATTGAACAACGGTCAACAAACTGTGCTATATCCTTCATTTTGTACCATTTCGGTTCCTAAAATAGAAATTTGAAACTCTACCAAGACTTGGTCTTAGGGTGAGCAGTGGGGGAGAAGAAGAATAAAATAAGGCTCAAGTGGTGTTGCACTAAGTTTTAGCAATTCAAAAATCTAAAACGTTAAAAATGTTTAAATGAAAAGGTGATTGCATCAGTTCAAATATTTACAAAAAAGCTAAAAATCGAGAAAAATAGAAAAAATAAAGAGTGAAAAATGAACCCCCTTACTTGATTGGTAGTTTCACCAATTCAGAGTAGCCTTGCTCCGATACCACTTGTAGGATCGTTATGCATGTAAGAGGAGGGGGGTGAATCATGTGTTTTAGAAAACTTATCTTTTTAGGTTTTGAAAACAAAAGTGAGTACGCAGCAGAAGAAATAGAAATAAGAAAGCACAAGAACGCAAGCGGTTTTACTTGGTTCAGAGCTTTTGGTAACTCCTACTCCAAGACCCAGGTCCAGTGGACCTATCGATGGGTAATCCACTAATAACCTTTTTTGGAACCGCAGGAAGAGGGAACCAAGTACAATAAAAGAATAGGATAAATGTAACAAGCTAAGCTTTTCTTTATGCAGTAATTAAGTACACAATGAAATGTTCGTTACCCAACACTTTTGAAGATGGTCCTATCAAGCTTGGTGTTGGACATCTCCTCAGCAATAGTTGGGTACAACAACATTGTAGTAGAGCAGTAGCACAAAGACGAAGCATCGAACGAATGCGTGAGGGCTTATAGAAGTGATTAATTCAACCTGCTGGTCGAACAAAGCATATAAAGGCCTTGAAGGCGCCTTTAGCAAGCTCCAAGGTGCCTCCACGTTAGCCTTTATCCCCAAAGGCTCGGTGTTGATAACTTCCATCGTCCATGGAGTTTATCCTCCTGAAGGCTCCTTCAGTGCCCTTGAAGGTGCCTCTGCAACTTCCTACATGGAGACTTTGGTTGAAAGCTCCAAGGCATCTCTAGCAACTCAGAAGGATTCTCGAGCACTATTCACCCGAGGTCAAACTTAGTTTTTGCTCTGCAAAACAAAGTTAGTGTCACAGAAAAATATATATCCTACAAAACTAAGTTAGCACAATCATAATAAGTATTAATTAGATCCTACCCTTCCAGGACGAAGATCTAGTTAAGGTCTCAACTTAAGTTTTCGAAATGGATCTAAGCTAGACTGACACCTGATGTTCCCTCCAATAGGAACACGTCCTCACGAAGTCACTCTTCTCCGGTGACTTACCTTACTTACCAGCTGCAGTCACTTGACTTGCCTCTTCGACCCACCAAGTCTTCCCGCCAGTTGTCAGGTATGCAAACCCAACTGGACTTCGGTCAAATATCGGGTTCCATAGACCTAGTCGGACTTTCCGTTAGATATCAGGTCACTTCTTGATGACTTCATGCTGATTATCGGGTCCTCAGACCTAATCGAGCTTCAGCTTGGTGTCAGGTCCTCTAAAGCAGTCAACTCCTGCACACTTAGTAGAAGGGTTAGATCATACAATACCTAACTTTAATCCATTTGTCATTCATCAAAATTTGAGTTTGATCATTAGTGTAAATTGTGTAGGGATCTAGGCATGCAAAATAAAATTTTTACGGGCGAATACTTCGCACAATCGCAGCGGAACGGATCCCTTCCAAAAGATCCTTGTGAAAAATAAGTTCGTTTTACTAAACTATCTAAACTACTTTAGATCTACATAAAGAATTATACCTTTGATGCGTGCCCTTCGCTTATCCCGCTCGATCAAGTTCTTTGCCGGATCTCGGTGCGGTAAGAGTAACCGCACCTCTATGGTATCCACACGAACAAGAGGTCTCGG
>JBAMIE010000002.1:3565336-3581605 GCA_037177295.1 Kaempferia parviflora | reverse complement strand
CCCTGTCTCGCCAAGACCTGGAAGCCAAAACTTGAAAATAAATTTTAAATCTCTATTCTTGAATCCAACCCTAACTCGTGGGATGCGAGACGCAAAAACAACCTCCATCACAAATATCATTTGATAAGTTCTGAATACAGTAATAGAAATAATCTCTAGGTCTGTTGCTTGAGTATCATCAGAATTTCAAGGATACTTACGATGTCTGGTTTTCACATGATCAACAAAATAATAAGAGCAGAAAGAAGTTGCTTCTTCAACCAAATATGCATTGCATATTAATCCTCAACTCTTGCTTTATTATAAATATTATTCTTTAATTTCCTCAACCTTTCACAAGACCACATAGTTGTGCCTCATAAGGTAAATGAACAGGTAGATGTTCCATTGAATAAAAAAAAACTAGGTGAGAATATTCACTCAAGCTTACAAAGTATCATTAGAATGTCTGTCTAAAGCCGAAACATATCAAATGTCATAATAACCCTTGAAGTTAAATCTATGAAAAAGACTCAATTTTGTAAGTGCTTGCCAAACATTATTAGGAAGTAGGTCATGAAAAGCTATTAGAATTAGTCTTTGCATGAACAAGTGACAATCGTGACTTTTCATTCCAAACATTTTTAATCTGTTCGTATCCACATAGTGAGACATACTCGAGGCATATCCATCAGGAAATTGATTGCTTTCAACTAAGTACATGATACTTTCTTACCTTCTTTATCCAAAGCATAACAAGCCTTCGAATATTTACTTTCATTCTGAAGCAACTCAAGTCTGCTTACTAATTCTTTTAATTCCTCCCGTGATTTTGTTGTATCTTTAGTTTTCCCATGAACATTCATCATAGTACTGAAGATGTTATCGAAGAAAATTTTTTCAACATGCATCACATCTAAACTATGTCGAATGAGTAAATACTTCTAGCTCCCAAAATATTCTTCTTTTCCTCCGACTACACTTGTTCACTCTAACAATGTATTTATTTATATCATCAGAACCATCCTAATATAGAAATTCATAACTAGCAATTTCATCAAGAACTTCTTCACCTGACTTCCATATTGGGGAAGTTTCTTGACCATTTCATTCCTTTTAAAATTTTTATTATTTCATCAACTGATAAAAATTTTCAATGATTATCAAACTAGGATATATTTCCACTGCAAGGCAATGAAAATGCATCAGATTCACTCATGCAATGTGGACATGCTAACTTGTCAGTGCTCTATCTTGACAACATTGACTATGCTCACAAATCGTCCACAACAAAGTAGCATACATTGTAAAGTTTGATTTACTTCAATGTCATAAGTCGTTGACCCTACATTCCATAAATGGTTCAGCTTTGCAATCAAAGGTTGTAAAAAAAATATCTATTTGCCCTTTTGGATTCTGAGGACCTGCATAGTCATGAATTCATCTTTCATGCATATCATGGAGGTAAGTTATATGGTATTAATATAATTGGCTAAGATGAATATTGCTGTCCATAACTTCCAAATAGCTGAAATCTATCTTCAAAAAGTCCAAGTCTCACATTATGTGGTTTTACTGCAAAGGAGGAAAATGTTTTATCAAGATGTTTCCACCCAGGGGAATCACAAGGAAGACACATTATATTTCCTTCGAGTACATGGTTTTGCTACCACCTCATGTGACTTGTTATTGCAGATGCATACAAGCGTTGGAGCCTAGTAGTTAACGGGAAGTAATACATAACTTTCAAGGGAATATTTTCTTCTTCTTCCCTCAACATGCAAATCCAAATCCCTAATCAATTTCTTTGTACTGTAGAAGCTATCAGTAATCCAATTATCAGTGGGGAGCAACTCTGACATCAATTCACACTTCATCGTAACAACGTTTAGAGAAATGATGTTCTGCCTATTTTTAGTAATTTTGCAGTAGCTGATAGTTGAGAATGACCAAAAGGAATGACTTCCCATATTCTCTTTCACTAGCCTTCAACATGTCTGAACTTCGGACGTAGGTGTTTCCTTTATATTCGATTGATCATATGCATTCATTGTGTTGTAAACCATTGATTGCATTGCATTCACAGGCTTGATGATTCATCCGGAGCAATCGGGTAGGATGACGAAGCAACAGATGGTCAAATTCATATAGCTCTCCATGATAATACCAATTATAATAATTTAGAACAAACCCAGACCTACATATATATTTTTTCACTGTATCCTCATCACGAAAAGCTGTATTTTTATATCTGCGCTAATTAGATGGACACTTTAATTCGGCACCATTCAAACATTCTAGATGAGAATTAGCGAAGATTACAAACTCTTCAACCTCAGCTAAAAAAAATCTTGACTGATAAATTCATTATCTAACCTATTGTATATCCAAGCCTTATTAATATACATTTTATCCAAATGAGAATAAATTTCCAACATTGTTAATCATGTCAAACTAAGCATGATTATATTTAAATTATTTAGGTCTCATGAAACTAAACATGCTCTTCACGAAGTTATCTATCAAGTTATCGAACTATAAAAATAGAATGTCATCCCAAGTTCATCCCATAATGACAACAAGTATATCTTAATACAGAGACTTAAGCTATGAATTAGTATATGTTTAGCCATAATTTTCAACATATGCTATGGCGGCGGCGGCGGCGGCGGCCGAGCACTGTTGTGCACGACAGAGCACTGTCAGCCATGGCAGAGCACCATGTTCATTTTTATTGCGACGAAAACCCTAAATTCCATCGTTAAGCCGTCGCAAAATGATGGAATTCAGGATTTAGGTTTCTCGTCGGCTAAATAGCGAAGGGCTTAGCGACGGAATATGTTTTCCGTCGATAAATAGTGATGAAAAATAAAATTCCATCGCTCGCTAATTGGTGCTTTTTTCAGTGAATGTCACAGCAAAATTATAGACAAAAAATAACCAAACTAACTAAATGCATACCTTTAAAGAAACTCCACCAATATTATGCATAGGCCTTAGTAAACAACCTAGAGGTTAAAACTCTAGATCATGAGCAATAAATAGTTAAAAGATCATCATTTTTAGTTAATTGAACTTTATTAATCTCTTATCATACTTTTAAAAAAATTATCTTAGACAATTTCATCATTTCTTATGTTTCTCTTTTCTATTCTTACAAGTATTCCTAATTTAATTTTGAAGGAATCAAGATCCACAATCTAGCCACTAAAAATTGCATCGTACATAGGTGTAAGGACTCACAATCCACCTAGTACTAAGTGTATCATAAACATATAAATATATATTGGGGTGAACGATGTGAAATATATCTAGTAAAGAATATGAAGAATATCATCTACATTTATAATTATATCATCTACTTTTATAAATTTAATCCTGTTCAAGATAGGTAAGTGTAATGACCTACCTCAAATAAAAATCTTTTTGAGTGACACTAGCATGACAATACACATCTTTAACATAATCACCACTAAAATCGACTAGATGTAAATCAAAATATCATTGACTATGACTTTACAATATCAAATGAAAAAGAGGTTAATCTTATTATTACACCTTTCCCACTATAATTTTACAGTATCAAATCAACATACAATGAAGGAGCTTACCTTATCTTATGTCTATGCCTCTAGAGAGGTAAACCAAACAATGCTCCCAATTCATGAAACTTATATATCACATTATCCATGAAGGCCAACATGCAATCAAGTTTAATTTTTGTCACATGATTTGTTAATGCTCAACAACAACTACACAAAGGGATTATTGTTGTTCACCCTAAAAGTGAAAGGAGTTGATTTAGGGTTGCGACTATTGCTATGACAGAGGCAACAAGTACTTCTTTAGCCGAAAATGATGATTGCTACTTCTAGAAGCAGCAATTACTGATTTAGGAAACAATAACGACTTCATCGACATTTAAAGTAGAGACTAAGAGAGAGAGGGAGAGGACATGAATCCAGCGAATGACGTAGTCCATGATAAGATTGGTGATAAGCGACAACATTGCAATCACTGGTTGTGAATTTGATTGGCGAGTGGAGGAGCTAATATTGGGTGAAGTGGTGCAAGACGAAGATGACTCGATGTAGGTGGCAACTAAGGGTGTAAACGAATTGAACATGTTTGTGAGCTTTTCGAGCCGACCCGAAAAATATTTGATTCGTATTCGAAATTATCGAATTCAAGCTAAACTCGAACATGTTCGATAATTTTTTCGAGCCAAATTTAAACTCATAATATTTTGTTCGATTGTTCGCGAGCCGCTCGTGAGCCTGATTATTTTTATGCAATTTTAATTTAAATATGCTCAAATTAAGGTTTGAACTGAACTCAAATTTAAGTCATTTCGAACTATAATTCAATTTTGCCTGAATCAAGGTTCAAACAATTTGAACCAAACTTGAGCTTGAATTTTATTTTGAATTGAACTCGAGTCAAAATTAGTTGTATTTTTGAGCTTTAAATCACATTCAAATATATCATATATTTTTTGAGCTTGAACTCAAACATCAATATTTTCATATTATTCGGCTCCATTCAATTCATTTGTACCCCTAGTGGCAACAATGACAATGTAGAGTGTCAAGATTGCACACAAAAGAAAAAGAGGAGGGCTTTTCAAATGAAATAATGGCTTTGTTGGTGAAGAAGAAGATGGAAAGAAATGAAAGAAAATCTAGGAAGAAGAGATTAGGATTTTAATTGACATTTTTACAAATTATTCTATTTATTTTTGTAAGTTTCAACTAGGTCCTAAAAAAATCTATAACACAAATAATTCATGTGTATAATAACAACAATAACAACCAAGCCTTATCCGACTATGGGGATCGGTTATATGAATCTTCTAAGGTGATTGAGTTTATCTCCTATATCATCGTATATAATTAAATACATTTTATTGTGTTTTATAATTGCTAATTAAGTTTTCTTTATTCTTTCTCTTCCTTATTTAATGCGCACATTTGTCATGTTATAGGGTATAACTATACAAATTATTTTTTCTTCAATGTATGCATTTAATCTCAAATCTTGTCTAACTTAAACATGCAGTTCTCTTTCTCAATTTGTGTTTAAATCTTGTTTACATGGTTGGCTACTTAGCCTCGACTTTTACGCCCTATTTACTCCTAAGGACAGATGAAGAAAAGGATGAATTGTATGAGAGTCAAGACGGTTACCCTCTAAAGTATGGATTCCAAATCCATCTGTGAATCCATTTTTTCTCATTTTCATCCACCCAAAATCAATTGGAATGGACTTTCATTCCTCTTGCCAATTCCAATGACCCTCCCAACTTTATTTTTGTGTACCTACCCAGTAGCCCTAGAGAGTAGCCAACTTGCCTTTAGATAACCAACAACCAAACTCGCAGCATTTAAGCAAGGTCATGGCTTGCGTCGGTCAAATCAAGTTGCTAGTTGCCACCTTGTTGATGCTAGACTTGGCCATGAGCTTGTGGTAGCCTCGTGAAGGCTTCACAATTGTCAGGCTAGGCTCTGAATTTGCAGTGGCCACGTCGGCTAGCCAAGTCGGAAGCTCACGGCCTATTGAGTTTCTCTTCCTCTTTTCCGCATTCCTTTCCTATTGACTTTCCCATTGCTAATTCCTTCTCCACCATTGATCCTTTACCTTTCCATTGCTGATTTATTTCCATCTTTGATCCCTTTCTATTTTATATCCACCCTTTAGGGTAAATAGAGCATGAGTTAATGAATAAGAAAATAAAGCATTTTCCTTCTCTTTTCTGATGAATTTGAAAAAGTCTTCTTGAGTGATGCATCCATGGATTCTTACTATAACCATGATTGTGCCATAGACACACTAGTAAGTTCTAAAGTTGGCTTAGGGTTCTTTTAGTGCTAAGTTTGAATATTAGTTAATTTATTGAAAGTGGTGGTGATCAGGAGCAGTCATTGACAATATAAGGTGCAATTCATGTTCTTATATGTATGTGTAACATGTTGTATATTTTGGACAACAAACTCATGGTTTAGTTATATTCATAGGGAGTTCGAGTTATTTTCCACATAATTCAATCCGTGTTCTAAAAATCTAGGCGTTAGGCGCCAACCAGCCGCATGGAAAACATGCTAGTCGAATAGCCTAGGTGGGATTAGGCGGCCTAGGCACCGACTAATCTATCAAATAATCTAGGCACCAGGGAAATAGTGCAGGATTTTCATTTTTTTTTTTTTAGTTTGGGCTTTTAAATTTAAAGCCCAATTAAAAAATTGAAATGTAGCCTTTTTAGTGTTGGGCTCAAGTTTTATAAGCCCTAAAATTTGGTCCAACAAAAAAAAATTGATTTGTTGGCTTGCCCTAATGGCTATCACCAAACTCATGAGTGAGAGAACTTCACGAGGATGATTTTTCATTTGAAGAAGAATAATATGATCACAATGATAATATTGAGTTTGTGTCAGATGAAGAACAAGTTATTGAAAATTATAAAGAAAAAGTAGAATAAATTTGAGATATTTTATTAGTTGTGTAATTTTGAACTTATTTTAAATTTGATGTTATTGTGTTGGAGTTATAGAATATGATTTATTATGTAATTTATGTTGATACCATGGAATTCGCCTACCGGCGCCTAATCCCCGCCTAGGAGGCCTAAGCACTAGGCAGTGGTCTAGTATCCGATTAGCGCCTAGCGAATTTTAAAACCTTGAATTCAATGACGTTATTTGTTTGATTTTGTCTATAGATGTTTACATATTTGACTATAAAGAGCAAACATTTTTGAATTACTGCTTCTATGGTTTATTTAAGCTGGCATATTGTTATGAGGATGAAAGCTCCCAAAGAAGGTACTTGTGATCCAATTGCTCCGCTCGAATTACCACATTCCCTCCATGCATTTCAGCGTGTATCAAGCTCGGATTCACTTAATGTGGTAAGAAAAATTAATGGATTGTCTCTTATCCTAGTGATTGTATGTGGATTACAATTATTACATTGCCATAACAACATCACAAAGCAATATGGAACTTTTTCAAATAGTCTTAGCAGATAAGTTAGTATTATTTATGTTTATAATACTATTGATTCTTCAAATGTTTCTGAAGTATGTTCTAATAACGATTTTATAATGATTCTCTCAATACCTTATTCTTCAGGAAGGCTATCACACTTTCCGTGGTGGTTTCTGGAATTACTTCAGCATGGGTAAGACAATTTATATTTTATAAAAATGCAACTAATTATTAATTGAATTCATAAAGACTAAGAAGTCGACAAATTGGTTAGTATGTCCATACTATGAAGGTAAAATTTATCTAGATTGTTTGGCTCAATTTGTGAACTTGACATGAATGCCATGTTATACTTTCTTTTTCTTTTTTTTTTTTTTTTTTTGTCTTGATTACGATGTGTCCATTATTCACTTTCTTCTTTTATGATCTTTTATGGCTTATTGTCTCTATATTTTTGTATTCGATTTATATTTTCTATCTATGCTTCAGAATTCACGTTTGAATTCTGCTAGTTTTAACAAAAATTACTAAGGAGTCTACTAGAGACTTACTCTTATTAATATCATATTAATGATATTATATATATTTGTGCTTTGTTGAAATATCCATCTTGTCCATTTACTTTCATAGAGAAAAAATAGTTGTTTTATTTATCTTAATTAAAGATGGATGTAATATGGACCATATATGAGATGTATCAAGCTTGTATTCAGGAATGGATGCCCAAGTATCATATGCATTTCATTCTGAGCGAAAGCTACACCCTGAAAAATTCAAGAACCAGATAGTTAATCAGGTACTGTTTTTCCCCTTTTCTGTCGTAACCTCATAATACTATCTTCAACTCTTTGTAGACACCCATTATTGATCATAAAGATTGCGACAGCGATGTTACCTATGGTTATTTTTGCAAGCACTATGATGTGTACAATCATGGTTTAGATTTTTTAGCCCGAGATTATGCACTTTCTTAAAACTTCTATACTCAACACCAACTTGTTGAGATCTACTTTCATATTCAGATAGTCACTTGGGCCATAAAACAAGTATATGAAGAATGCATGAGAATTTAGGGAATAGACATAAGAAATCTATTCCTAATAAAGATATTTTCTTGGTTTTGACAAATACATTTATACAAAGAAAAGATTTTCTGTATCATATTATGTTCTTAATAAATATTTGATTCTCAATCCATGAAATGAGATCTCTTAGGCATGAAAAAGAAAGGCAAAAGCTTACGGTAGTCTCACTTGTGTTCCGTCATATTAATATAATTGTGATGGATTATTGCATGAAATCCATGAAGAGTCTAAATTGCATATGAACCAAACTATTGGTCCTTTGGTTAAAGTGCTGAATGTCTTTGTACAGACTACGTATGCTAAACTTGGGTGCACACAAGGGTGGTTCTTTGCTTCTCTAGTTCATCCTTCTTCAAGGTAATTTCAAGAATATTTGATACCTCCAGATGTAATTTTAAGTTCAGTTTAATAACAGAAAATTTTGATATTCTAGGTTGCAGCTCAGCAGTGTAGAGTTCATTAGCAAGTTAATTTTATGGATTCATCATGTAGACAAGGGAAAGAATAATAGGCAATGTGCCATTTATTATGATACTATTTACTAAATTGAGAAGAAAATAATAGACAAGGTTTATTAAATGAAAGCTCCTTTAAAGAGGTTAAGTATAGTATATTCTGCAAGAACAACTTAGGAAAATTAGTCAAGCAACTAAAGTTTTACAAATTATTTTAATACCATTCACATCCATTAATCTGATAAAAAGTTAATTGACTATATTAGATAAAAATAAAAAATATAACATAGTCTAATGACTATGTTTTATATAGAATTATTTGTCTAGATGGAATTATTTATGTTTATTATGATGTTTACGTCAAAAAGTTATTCAATATAAGTATCTACTTTCCCTAATTTCTACATGGTATCAAATCCATAGGTTTCTCAAAAGAGCTATTTCCTTAAGGGTGAGGTCAACAACCTCTTTGTCTCTCATCTCTATCTCGATTCCTCTTTGGTTGATCTACTCCTCTCTCATCACTATCTCAATTCCTAGGTAACCAAGTAAAGGGAACCTTACTGCCCAAAGTTTGTGATATAATATTGGAAATATGTGAAGGGGACCCTACTACCAAAACCACTATGATAAACATTGAAACTGAGAGAAGGGGAGTGCACCTCTATTGATAACCCTATTGCATAAACCGTTGTGAGGATAATCAACCAACAACCATCAATTGTTTCACCAAAATAACCCATATCAAGCCAAAGTACATCCTCGCATGATAAGAACTAAAAATCATCTTATTTGAATACTCATGGTCATACTTGTCAAGTTACAATTACTAATGCTGATTAAATATCAAATCACCTTATTATTGTTAATCACAAGAGAGGAATCAACAAATACGAGTCAATATCTTAAAGAAATCAAAATTTGGTTGACTTGTTCTCACCTTTCAGGGGACTTGTGGATGTGACAGACTATGCACAACAAGGTTATGTTAATCTCTGCTCCTCAGAGAACATGAACCAGTCTTTACGGCATTGGAATAGTTCAAATATATTCTCTACTCTTTCAATGTATGGTGACTTCTGGACAGAGAAAACTTTGCCTATCAGGATTCCCATAAACTAAAATTTTCTATAGGATTCTCCATCAAAATAAATTCTCCACAAAAGCTTCCCTCTTAAAGCGAGGAATAAATGTGGCCCCACTGCTTTCTTTGCAAGGAAATGGATGATAATGTCATCTATCCATTGTCACACAGCAGTACTTCTGATGGACAGAGGGTATACATGGATAAGAAGGGTTTAACTAGTTGCTCATACATGCCATTTCTATATAGCATTTATCTCCCAATCGAAGGTTATATACTATGTGGTACTTGAATGACTATTTCGTCGGGGACAGTTTAGGTGCTTGGAACAATTTTTTTCAAGAAAAGCTTTGCCAACTATATGACAATTCTTGTATTAGATTCTCATTTTTGTAAAAAAAATCTGCATAAATTGTTTGATATTTCTATGTGCACATGCAGGAATATTGCACAACTTGCAAAAGTGAAGATCATGAAAAGTCCGGGTCGCTGGGAAGATCTAAATGTTCCTCATAGGTACACAAATAATTCAACATTTCACATGAGTCTAGTTCCCAGATTTAATATTTCACTATCAATCAAATGCCCGATTGCAACATAGCCAGACACATTCTACTATACCAGACTGTTAGATATTAGTTGCTATACTTACGAAGGGAAAAAATGACAATTAAGTTCTAGTAATTATTTTTTTTTTATGCTTCACATTGCAGTGAAATGAAAGAGTTTTTGTGATTGATTGAGTGTAAATTTTGTTTTTCCTTTTGGTTCTATTTTTTGTTTGTGTCAGTTTCATCTGGACTAAAAATAATGTCCTTTAATAATTTTCATATGGTTATCATTTTACTTGTGTTAGAATAATACACGGCAAAACAATCAGATAATATTCTGATTCTTTTAGTTGATTGATCCAAACTCTCATATTTATGTAGTTATTATTATTATTATTATTATTATTATTATTTATCGTATTGTTTCAGTCTCTTGGGCAATAACATAAAATGATAAAAGTTAAAATTTTTTCATAAGCTTTATATGATTGCCATCTTACATAAGTCGGAATGACCTACTATGCAACAATTAGTTTCACTTCCTGAATGATGTTTTTGTTTTTTGTGTGTTGATTTTTATTTGTAGTTTGTTGGAGACATTAGAGAACTGTTGATCTACATGAATGGAGTTTGAGATATTATAATAAGTTCCTTCATAACTTTTCTCTATTGAATTGTCATTATTTGTTTGTAAAACTATAGATTCATCAACTTTTGATGTACAACTTCTCAATTACATTTCATTCTTTTAAAGTGTACCTATTGATTTTATTGTCTTAAATTTTGGGACAAAATTACCATATATAGGCTATCGAGTATCAACTCATAAACTGCTTGGGTGTATCTACAGCATTCGTTCAATTATTTGTCTCAATTTACCTAGTTTTTCTGGGGGACTTAATCCATGGGGAACTCCTAATCAGAAGAAAACCAGAGATGTGAGTTGCTCTATATGACAAACAGTAATAGTATGCATGAAATAATGTCCCCTGTAAAAATTCATTGTACCTGTTTGGTTCTTTTCTAGAGGGATCTAACTCGGCCATATGTTGACGATGGCCTTCTAGAGGTGGTGGGTTTTCGTGACGCCTGGCATGGGCTTGTTTTGCTAGCTCCAAACGGACATGGAACCCGCCTCGCACAGGTGAACATACATCTTATGAAGCCATAACAATTTTCTGGCTGATCTTTTACAAGATATTATTCTGAAAGACTAGTTTCTTAACAAAGCACAAGCCTTGAATCTATTAACATCATACTGAGTCTATTTTAAAACATAAACTGATTCCCGGTTAGTAATTCCCGACCAAGCAGACGAAAGATAAGCTGAATAAAGTTTCTTTCTACAGGCACATAGAATCCGATTCGAGTTCCACAAGGGTGCCGCAGACCACACATTTATGAGAATTGATGGGGAACCGTGGAAGCAACCTCTA
The DNA here is from genome assembly GCA_037177295.1 of Kaempferia parviflora. NCBI lineage: Eukaryota > Viridiplantae > Streptophyta > Magnoliopsida > Zingiberales > Zingiberaceae > Kaempferia > Kaempferia parviflora. Next base: position 3,570,032 of record JBAMIE010000002.1, on the reverse strand, counting down.
CCAGCAGATGATGACACAGTTGTGGTTGAAATTTCACATCTTGGGCAGGTCAATATGTTGGCTACCCGTGACTGCATCTCCAAAAGCATCAGTGATCCGTCAACACCCATGAGCCATCATGATGATGAGGATGGCAGTGAGAACTCTGACGATGAATGGGAAGGAGGGAGGAAGAAATTTGGTGCAGCAGAGACGTTCAAGATTTCTGAGGATACGGATATCTCTCATCTTAGTTAAGTTCACCTTGTGCTTGCTTTGCTTCTTCATATCTGTAATTCAGTCCATGCATTGTTGTCCATTTGGGTTGATTTATCGCAATATCTGGTAATTGTGAGATCAAGTGTTGGATGAAAGCTTTATCCATATGCATCAATACAATAAGTATGATTGGATTTCATGTTAAGTGTATCCATGTTCAATGCCTTAGAGAACAACTAGATAGCTTGTTATTCGCTGGAGAATTTTATTTTGAATAAAAGAGAAGAGTGGTGAGAGAACTAGTCTCCAACCACAAATATATTATTAATACAAAATAACAACTAGTAGCTGAAACCAATTAGAAGTACGACAATTTCTGTAAACCTGTACCATTAAAAAATCAATCTACACTGCAATTAGTCTTCCTGTCTGAGCTACTTTATCGATAACGTGTCGTCCTAGATCTCTTGTTTATTCAGTCGATCTACACCATATTTAAGTTCCATATATCTTTGTAGAAGTTTTACTTTTGTGTTGACCTTGTTGTGCAAATGAGAGCTAGATTGTAACTTCAATTTTACTAGCACTGAATGTTTCCATACATTTTAGTAAACTACACGCTATACCAGTAATTGACAGTTAATATGCGGTTTTTCCACTGAGCATTCAACAGTTGAATTATCGTCCAAGAAACTGAATCTCTCTGGTGCCTAGCAAAAGGTTGTATTCTTAAAGTGATGTCTTTGATCTGCAAAAGGTTAAGAAAATCTACTTTGTCATTCAACTGCAAATCCAGGTCCCAATCAGAAGATTCAACTCGTTGACTCTGCTTAACTTGTCTGATCTATCCTGTCACAATTGAAAGAAGAAGAAAAATATATATAGTTTTGCAAGATTTGATTTCCTCACCATCTATCCTTACAGAAACAGATATTACTACCATCACACCCTCATATTTTACCCAACTAATACTACCATCACATAGGGCCGTCCAAACGTAGCATTGTTATTATTTAGAAACAGATATTACCACCATCACATGAAGGGCCGTCCAAACATAGCTTGATGGAATGCACATAGGGCTCGTGAAGCCTATTGATTTGATGAAGTCGAGTTGGTTAATTTGAAGTGATCATTAGATCATTTTGTGTTTGATGAATTAGAAGTCCACAACGAACTGAACTTGCAAGATAAAGGGTTGCATGGAGTGGGCTTGAGGAGCTTGGTGCATCTGAAAGATCAAAGGCCTAGCGAGGTATACTTTAGGATGAGTAGCATTGAGTGGTTGCTAATTTTATAGCGTAAAGGCCCATAATGAGGTGGGCTTGCAAGAGGATGACATGCGACAATCTTGATGCTTCCTTGGGACCGAAGATCAACCGAGGTGAACTCTAGGGCGGTCTATAATGAGGTGAATTTGTAGATGAGATGAATGATACATGGAACAAACTCCGAGGACTTAATGGATCACCAAATGTCTGACAAGGTAAACTATAGGTTGTGGAGCATTTACAACATGGAAACCTGAGAAGCATGACGGCTTGAGAGGTTATGCGTGGTAAATGTAATTTTGGAGCATGATCTTGGGTAGCATTATTAGGAATGATGTGTTTAGTTAGGTACGAGTAGACTACCTAGTGTTGTTTTTCATCATGACCCAAGTGGTCAATGTTCGATGTATTGGATAAAAGGTTTATGTCAAATTTGTCTAAGTTATGAATGTGTGCATAAAGTTGTCACTGGCTTGACAGGATGCCCTCAAAGTTTGTGGAGTTGTCATGAAGTCATGTTAGTTGACTTAGAGCAACCAAATTAGTTTGGCTCCATGGCTTAGAGGTTGCTTACCTATTGGGAAAAGTTTGTATAAGACATTTTAGGGATAACAAAATGAGGAGCATAGAGTTGGTTTGACAACATTGACGACAGCCACAGGAGGTTTAAAAATTAAAACGGAAACGTCTTCTTTCAACACAACAAAGATAGATGCAGAGAACTATAGATGCAAAGACTTAATTGTGAAGAAAGGGAACTTAATTAACAAGAACTTACAAGGTTGTACCCACGTTCTCAGAGTAAGACTTGTAGTGGATCTCACTTGTGTCTTGCAATGAGATAATAGAGGGCTTTTATAGAGGGAATAAGAGGTAACCGGGTGCTCATTGAGCCCCATCGTCGTTAACTCATGATTCCAACTATGCCTTCATAGCGAATTAAAGCAAAGTCTACAAAAGTGGCTGATTAGTTTGTACACTAGACTTACTCAGCCTACATACTAGACTCCTAGACTTACTCAGCCTACTATAGTTAGACTTACTCAGCCTACTATAGTGGTTGAATTATTGTTTTTAGATTCTTTCTAGGAATTTCCACCACGCTCTGTCTGCTTTGTCAGGGAGGCAATTTTTTAATCTCTATTGCAAGTTTTTGCAATTGAATGAAGGATTCCCATAACTGTTTACGGAGTATTTTGATAGTGTGGAGTTGTTGTCGCCAGTAAGGGTCTTGTCCAGCTGCATGTGCTCTGTGAGAGAATTCATATTCTTTAAGCTGGAGGATTTGTTCAAGTTCACGGAGGATACTAATGGCTTTATCGGCTGTGTTTTCTTCAATAATGGCCATCTTTTGTCGGCTACTTCTATCTTCGGGAAGTTGGACTCATGGGCTTGTTTTTTAGAAGATAGCTTCGTACTTGTGAAGTAGTGGATAAGAGATGTCAGGTGTTGTGATGCCTTTGTGCTGGGCCTCCTTTCCAGTTGGTCCAAGGTCTCCTTGATTTGGATTATTGCTAGATGATCCGGATCCGTGGGCTTCCAGGGTCCTATAAAAAGGCAAACAAGTCGAGATAATCTGTCAGCCAAAAGATTGTCCTTACCATCTATATGTTGAAATTGGACATCAATCCCAAGTCCAGTGATATAGTCCGTAAATGAAATCCAACAGACTCTGGATGGCTTATTTTGAGCTGATTTATTGAAGAAACTTATAATAGCCTGACAGTCTGTCCTTATAATGAGCTCGCCTTTGTCCAGATAATATATTTTGAAGCTGTTTAAAGTGTTCATCACAACATGGATTTCGACGTCTATTGTGGATTTAAATGGACTGTATTTACCGCTTGCATAGACACATACTTTTTCTGAAGACCTGGAGTCATATTTCTGAAGTTTCCATTTGCATACACCTCCCCAACCTTCCATGCATCTATCAGTCTCAAGAATAATGTAGCATTTTTCTGGAGGTATTGCTAGATCAGGCAATTCCTTAACAATTTGCTTAACCTTTTTAACAAGAGCCCAGTCTTGAGAATTCATCTTTTTCTCACCATTAGGACTAGTTTTGGAATATAAAGGACCTAGAATTTTACCAAGGTTAGGGATATAACTTCGTGAATAATTGAGAAGACCTAACCATGACCGTAGCCCTTTTGTGGTATTGAGATCTTTCTCTTTAAATTTTGATATTTTGGATATGATATGGGCTTGTAATTTGATAGTAGATGGCCCAATTGTAGCACCTAGAAACTCAATAGAAGGGCTGCCAATCTTTATTTTTGTGGGGCTGAGTACTAACCCATTCTTTTTACAGATACCCAACATAATCTTCAAATGTTCTTTATGATCTTCTTCAGTCTGAGAAAATACCAATATATCATCAATATAAACAGCTATAAATTTTTCAGTACCTTTAAAACAGGTATCCATTTTTCTTTGAAATACGGCGGGGGCATTTTTCAGTCCAAATGGCATAACTAGCCATTCATATAGTCCATCAGGAACCCAGAACACTGTCCATTCTATGGATTCTGGAGCCATAGCTACTTGGTGAAATCCTGACTTTAGATCAAATTTAGAATAGATTTTGCTGCCGCCAATTCTCTTGATGATGATGTTTATACCTGGGAGACTGTATTGATCTTTGTGAGTATTATCATTGAGCCTTTTATAATTAAACACCATTCTTTCTTTGCCTTTGACTTCTTTCTTTGTTCCTAGTCAATGGTAGTACCTGAGTAAACTATAATTGCAGTAGTTCGGTGTCGGCTCTGACTAGGTCTTATGACCTTTAAATCAAGGAGTGCTTGAATATGTCGCCTGAAAGTATCTTGCATTTGAGGAGTAACATGTTTGAGAGGCCGGTCTTCTATTGTTAAATCTGGATTTTTGATTTCTAGCTTGCATTGGATTTTGTTCTGGCTCCAATACTTCGTAGGATTATCACCAATGTATCCAGTATCTGATAATTCCTTGATTATGCTTTCAATTTTTGATCCAGTCTGCCATGTGCATATTTGCTCCTGAATTTGGTAGTACTCTTCTTCCTCAAGATCCAATTCTTCAATTGCAGGTGCTGTAGTAACATTCTGATGAGTTTTAATGGTAGTAATATTCTTGTAGAATGTTACCTCATCTCCTTCAATTCTAATTCCTCCATAAAGAGATCGGATGAAATTACATCCGATAATCATGTTGATATTTCCTCCAATAGATAAAGGAAAAGC
>JBAMIE010000002.1:3316727-3328979 GCA_037177295.1 Kaempferia parviflora | reverse complement strand
ATTTATATTAAGTGATTTCTAAACCTAGCTCACCTTTAACTATAATTCCGCTCCTATCCTTTCAGCACACCCCTGCTCGGGCACTTGGTTACCAGAGTTGTTTTAAGACTTGCATATTCCAATAGGTCGCGGGTTTGAATCCTACGTAATGCATTTTGTGTTCTTCTTTATTTTTCATACTTCCGCTAATCAAAAAATTCCAGAAAAATATTCTAAAATTCTAGAAAAATCATAGAATATTTTCAAAATTATTTTGAGAATTTTCCGTTACAAAAATCGGTTATATCACATGTGACAAGAAAGCTCCTGTTGTGAATGATCCACTATTGGCCACATTGGATGTTGAAAACTCCATGGTTATGACATGGCTAGTCAACTCCATGGAGGAGGATATAAGTACTGATTACATCTGCTATCCTACTGCAAAAGAGTTGTGGGATAATGTTAGTCAAATGCATTCAGACCTAGGTAACCAATCTCAGGTTTTTGAATTGACTTTAAAGTTAGGGGCAAATTCATCAAGGAGTTGATTCCGTCACCAAATACTTCAATTCATTAAAAAGGTTATGGCAGGATCTTGACCTCTTCGGCACATATGAATGGCAATCTGTTGATGACTGCAACCACCACAGGAAAACCATGGAAGACGACCGTATTTATAAATTTTTTACTGGTCTCAACGTAGAATTTAATGAAGTATGAGGAAGGATTATTTGGAGACTTCCTCTCCCATCCATTGGTGAAGTATTTGCTGAAAGTCAAAAGAGAAGAAAGCCGAAGGAGCGTCATGCTCGGAAAAGGGAGTGTCAGTGAGTCAATTGAAAATTTTACTTTATTTACTGATGTTGCCTATAAGGCTATAAATTACCAGCGCATGTCTGATGATAAGTCGTGGGTTTGATGAGATTTCTGCAACAAGCCTCACCATACACATAAGACATGTTGGAAAATGTATATCAAACCTACCAACTGAAAAAGCATCAAGTAAGGAGAGAAGAATTGTGGAATTCCTACCGTCAATGAAGTCGAATCAGGTCCCTTCAACAAAGAGCAGATGGATCAACTCTTGAAGCTAATAAAATCCAACTTCTCATCTGGTATTCCTAGTGTTTCTTTGGCACAAATAGGTAGCGATTCAACTTCGCTTCTCTCCTATTCAAACTCCTCTCCGTGGATTATAGATTCTGGAGCTACAAACCACATGTCTAGTTGCTCTCACTTATTTGATACTTATTCCCCTTGTCCTAGAAATGAGAAAATTAGAATCGCCGATGGTAGTTTTTCACCTATTACAGGAAAAGGACTTATTAGACTGGCTGAAAAAATTAATCTCAATTCTGTTCTTCATGTTCCTAAATTAGCTTGCAACCTTTTGCCTGTTAGTAAACTATCTAAAGATTCTAATTGTCGTATTATATTTCTTGAATCACATTGTGAATTTCAGGACCAAAACTCAAGGATGATGATTAGGCATGCTAGAATAATTGAAGGTCTTTACTATTTGGATCAAATACCTGTTAGTAATAAAAAAAAAGCTCAGAGCTTTAATAGTATCAGTTCAAACTCATTTCGAGAAAAAAAAATAATGTTATGACACTATTGACTAGGACATCCAAGTTTTCGTTATCTAAAAACCTTATTTCCAGAATTATTTAAAGACATTGATTGTTCTTCTTTACATTGTGAAACTTTTTTTTTTTTGTAAAATTTCATCATTCAACTTATTTGCCAAAATATTATCAGGCCTCTAAACCTTTTTATTTGATTCATAGTGATGTTTGGGAGCCATCTAAAATTACTACTCTTTCTGAAAAACATGGTTTGTAAGATTTATTGATTACCATACACGTTAATGTTGGATTTACCTGATGAATAAAAAATCTGAATTGAGAAATTTGCTCAAAAAATTTTACACTATAATTAAAAATCAATTTCAAACCAAAATTTGTATTTTACATTCTGACATTGGAACAGAATATTTTAATGAACACTTGGGGGTGATTTTTTGAATGAAAAAGACATTTTTTATCAATCTACTTGTTGGGATACCCCTCAACAAAATGACATTGCAGAACGAAAAATAAACATTTACTTGAAGTAGCACGTAACATAATGTTTTATATGAATGTTCCTAAGTATTTATGGGGTGAAGCAATTTTAGCAGCCTCTTATTTGATAAATAGGATGCTTACTAAGGTGTTAGAATACAAAATATTTCTTGATTGTCCTAAAAATTTTTTTTCCTGAAATTAGATTATTTTCTGATTTATCTGTCAAAGTTTTTTAATGTACTATCTATGTTCATGTTCCATATCAATTTCGTTCAAAACTTAAACCGCGTGCTATAAAATGCGTATTCTTGGGTTATTCTTCAAACAAAAGGGGTATAAGTGTTTTGATCCTCAAACATAATTTTTTTTTGTGAGCATGGATGTGTCTTTTTTAGAAATAAAACCCTATTTTATCAAAAATTATCTTCAGGGGAGATAAGTGAGGTAAAAGATAATTTTTGGGACATTTCTATCCCACTTTCCAATATCATTTTTAGGAAATCTTGAAAATAATCACCTACCTCTAGTGCCTAATATTGGACATTATTGATTAGGGGGAGAAATACTATAAACTGATCACCGTGATCTGAATTCTGAGCTTTAGATTTATACTAGGAAGAGATTTCATTTGAGGAATAAAGACTCAAATGTCAAGCCTGTACAACACCTTCCTATCCCAAGTCTAGCTTTGACTCCTCCTATTATGTCTAATTGTTCACCTACTATTCTTGATCTTGATGTTCCTATAGAAATTAGAAAAGGTGTCCGAAAGTGTACTAATCATCCTATTTCAAATTATCTTTCCCATCAAAGACTGTCAAAAAACCATAAAGCTTTTAGTTCTAGGATTTCACACTTGTTTGTTCCAAGGAATAATATACAGGAAGCATTAGATGATCCAAGTTGGAATTTAGCAGTCATGGAAGAGATGAATGCTTTAAGGAGTAGTGGCACTTGGGAGATAGTTGATTTACCCAAAGGCAAGAAACGAGTTGGGTGTAAATGGGTATTTACAATAAAATGTAAAGCTGATGGAAGCATTTGAAAGGTACAAGAGTAGACTAGTGGGTAAAGGCTTCGCTCAGACTTATGGGATTATCTATCAAGAGACTATTGCTCCGGTTGCTAAGATAAACTCTATCAAAATTCTTTTATCTCTTGTAGTAAATTCAGATTGTCCTCTACAACAACTTGACATTAAAAATGCATTTCTCAATGGTGATCTAAAAGAGGAGGTGTTCATGAGCCTACCACCAGGATTTGAGAAGAGATTTGGCAGTAAGAAAGTGTGCAAATTAAACAACGCATTATATGGACTCAAACAACCACTAAGAGCGTGGTTTGAACGCTTTGGAAAGGCTGTTGTTAGTTATGACTTTCCTAAGAATGGAATTTGCAAGATCCAAGGAAGGTATATTTGTTAATCAAAGAAAATATATTCTTGATCTCCTTGGAGAAACAGGTTGGCTTGGGTGTAAAATGGTTGAGACTCCGATTGAGCCTAACTTGAAGTTATAAGCTGCTAAGGTTGAAGAAGTGAAGGACAGAGACATATATCAGGGACTCATAAGAAAATTGATTTACTTGTCTCATACATGACCTGATATCGCTTTCATAGTTAGCATGGTAAGTCCGTTCATGTACTCACCAAGAGCGGAACATTTTCAGGCCGTCTATAGGATATTGAGATATTTGAAAGGAACTCATGGGAGAGGTTTATTATTCAAGAAACATGGGCATCTTCAAGTCGAAGTCTACACAGATGCAAATTGGGTAGGGAGTGTTACGGACAGGAGATCAACATCAAGCTACTGTTCCTTTGTTGGTGGGAACCTAGTTACATGGCAAAATAAAAAAATAAAATGTGGTTGCCAGAAGTAGTGCTAAAGTAGAATTCAGAGATGTTGTCCATGGAATATGTGAGGTGATGTGGATCAAAATAATTCTCGAGGAATTGAAGCTTTCTTACTCAACTTCTACAAAGGTTTATTGTGACAACAAAGCTTCTATTTCCATAGCTCATAATCGTGTTCTTCATGATCACATAAAGCATATAGAAGTAGATAAACATATCATCAAGGAGAAAATCAACATTGGAATAATATGCATGACATATCTTCCAACAGATGAACAATTAGCTGATGTACTAACGAAGGGACTACATAAAAAACAATTCGATAAGATGACTAGCAAGCTGACTATGGAAGATATCTTCAAACCAGTTTGAGGGGAGTGCTAGAAATTCTATCATTAAAGTCCTTGATTTAGTCATAATTGTAGGAATATTCCGGATCATTTCATTGCAAATATAGATCGTAAAAATTAGGAAAAAATAGGAAAGGATAATCTGTCAAATATTAACTTTGATTAGTTTCCTTATTAGTTTTATTTAGTTTTCTTTTCATTAATTTCCTTTATATTGTAAATTCTCTCTATAAACTTGAGAGACTTGTACCAATTCTTGTGAGTGAGAAAGAAATTATTTTTCCTCATATTTTTAAGTCAATCCTTTTGAGTTACTCATATCAATTGGGATATCCAAGTTCTGGAGTTTGTGGATACTTAGTCTGGCACATCAAATAACACATCAAATAACAAAATATTAAGCCTTTTTGAATAGAGAGAATCAAGGAGAGGAAATCACAAGGAAAGGGTGGTTTCTCTTCTTTTTTGATGAGAAAAAAACTGAAAATTTAATTTGGTTAGAATTGTCTCATTTTGGTGGACTGAAATTGAGGAACATAATGAAGGACTTTGTTTTCACCATCTATGGGGAAAGAGGAATTTTGGTGGTTTAGTCTCTTGTCAAACCAAGGAGTGACAGAACAACTTTCTATTCTATTTCTTGATCTCGACACTTCCTCTCTTTAGTACTTTAGTGAAATATCTTCTGCAATCTCTAGCGATAGTTCTGGAATACACTTATAAGTATAGTGAAGAATGATCTATCCTTGTCTATCCCTTTTTTATATTTTTGGATGAATATTTCTTTTGCTGGGTCATGAACTTGGCACCTACTATGAGATTAAACTAATTGAAGAATTGGTCAAACTGTTCATTTATTTTATTCTTCTGGTTTATTTTTTCTCCATAGTTTTAAGATAAAATATAAGGGCAAGGATGATAAAACACTTCTTTATGCTGATTCAATTTATTTTGTTCTTGTGGAGCCATCCGCGTGAAATTCCTGTCGTTCCAATATTAATAACATGCATTGTATTTGACCAAGAGTGTTTTTTCAACAGAGCTCTGAATATACCCAAGTTTTATCTATATCAAAACACACTTATTCATCCTTTTCCTCTTAACATTGAAATTCTTTCTCATCTCCTTCTTTTCCTCTGACACGGGGTTTGACCTTCTTCTTCGGCACATCACTGGTTCTTACTCATCTTTTTCCTCTTCCCCCGACTCTGGGCACCTCCTTATCCTTAGGCACACCTCCTGCCATGGCATTGTCTTGATTTAGCGGTGGATTGAAACCCTGCTTGGCCAAGATTTTGATTCTATCTTTTCCAGAGAATGCATAAACACATGAGACTCTTGCCAGTAAGTACACTAGCTTGGTTACAAGATGGAGTCATTGTAGAAAGGTTTATCCATATTAAGCTGTGAGCAATTCAGTGAAACATCATTATATAGCTGAAAAAATCAATAGAATAATGTATGCTGTGATACTGTGCAGGCCCGAATCATTGTTGGTTGAATGGAATTGGTGGAAGTACAAAGAGTAATCAAGATGGAATGCTTTTATTGCTGATAATTTCATCTATTAAGGATTTAGAAATCGTGGGCAATCGACAACATGCTCGTGGGTTTCAAATAGCTAAATTGGTACAGCAGAGGTAGACGTGTTTTTATTCTGATAATTAGCTTTCTTGGAGTTGAATATGGTCTTTGACTTCCATACTGTAGGTATCCAGAAGTTAATGTTATTATAGTATGTTCTGGCTTGCTCGATGCAATTTCTGATCCTGCTTGGATCATTAAGGCTGTCATGGAGGAGTTTATTACCTTTCCTATCTTAGTATTGAAGAAGGATTTTCTTCAGGTAAAGCATTATTCTTCATTTAGTAGTTTTCACTATCTTCATTAGTTGTATAGGGAGATGTGATTAATGCAATGCACGCAATGGTATAACTTGTTTTTCTTTTTCTTTTCCTTTTTGTTCTTACCTTCTACTCCAGATTTTTTTTAGTGGATGATTCCCTTGCATAAATAATGCATTGCTTTTTAATCTGTTTCCTTTTTGACAACTAGGGACTGATCATGATCCACCAATTTTTCACAATTCACTTTTTTATGTATAAAATCTTTGATTATTTTCCTCATTGCAATTGTATTAATCCTGTATGAGGATGAAATTTGATATCCTGGTTTAGATTTACTGTAAGACTTACTGTTAGAAGACCTATTTCTTCTTGTAGCTTCTTTAGTTAACTGATTCATAAGGATGCACGATGACTTGTCTTCTTCTTGTTGTTTAGTAAAGTCGTAAAGGTCACTCTCAAGTTTTGCTTGGATGATGGTGTTTGGTGTTCGTGCCTGACTCTATTTCTTGTTTGGTACTTATGTATTTTCAATATTTGTTCCTTGCGAAGAAGCTAAATTGTGCAATAAAACTGCTCTTTAATTTACTGAGGTGTTTGCTGATGCTTGCCAAATGACATATCACATATTACACTTTGAAAAACCAAGATCTAGACTAGGAGATGAATCTTAAGAATCTGTGCCCCAAATAAGAAATTACCCTCACAACAAGCAACCTAAGTCTTTACACGATCAATTTAATAATAAAATTTAGCATTTAATAGCCAAGTTTTTTTTAATCTTTTGTCCTTTGATTTTAACAATCGTATCTAATTGAAAAAACTCTTTGAGTAGCACAAACTAGTGTATTTTATTAGACTAAATAAATCATGTCTTGGAATAATTTTTTTGTTTTTAAAATGGGGGCACCTCATATTTACTACAAGGGGTATACATATATTCTACCCGAAAATGTATGATGAGGTGCCTAAGTCAGGTGCTTTGCTTGTCACGGTGTATAGATAGAGGTGCCTGCATGGTGCACTATGTTGAAGGCAAACACTTTGACTCAATTAGAGGTCTCACCTCATAGGGTGCTTAATGATGACACTTTAGGCTGTCTTTATGCATCAAAATTAATCGGGGAAAAGAAAACTAGCTCCATTTAGTATAGCAAATGTAATCACATCAAATTTAATATTGACCAAAATTTGATATGGATCCCTCCAAATGGCTATGGCAGAGTGTTGCAGACTTGTTCTTTCATTTTCACCTTCTTGAATTTTCATTCCAATGACTGTGAACAAGAAGTTACCATGGAGGAAAGTTGTTCTTGTCGACTTGATATGGAATCTTGTAGCTGCTGTGATGGATTGACAAAGCCATCTTCTTATTATAATTATGACCCTTTTCTAATACCAATTTGTTATGAGTAGACAGAAGTATTAAAAACAATCCAAGATAAACAATAACGATTAAAGTCATAAACCACAAACCAAATCCACTAAGTATACGTTGTTTTGACATGGTTTGACTGGTTGACCTATCTTCATGGATGGAAATAGTCCATCTAAGTCAAAACACGTCAAGCAAAGCCCAGGCAAGTCAAAACCCAGGAAGCATGAACACAACAAAGAATATTCAAGTGAATCCTCAAGTGAATTGCCAAACTCGGGAGATGGTCAATAGCTTAAGATTTAAGTATTAATTCCATGTAAAGAAAGCGATTGTTTTCAGGTAGTAGTTATTTTAATTCCATGGTTTTATTACCAGACTAGCTCTTCTATCTCCTGGCTTTGACCTGCTTTACCGATTCAGAGATAATGCTTAAGATGTCGTACTTTTGTTTTCAACTGAATAAGATTTGTTGTCTGGAACAAATGAAAATAAAAGTTCAAACGGTCATCCCTCATAGGAGAGTATTTGAATTTTTCAATAGCTTTACCAATCAAAGAGGTAAATTATGCATACTCATTAATGTGCTTAACAAATGCAGAACGCATTTCAGATTAACAAGAGAAATACTTCATTAGGAAAACTACTGAAATATATTATGTAGCTGTTGTATCCAAAGCCCAGAAACGTATTTTTTAAGATAGTGCCGGTAGAGGCACCATTAGACTTCGGCAATATTATACTCACTGTAGATTTATTAGTACTGGAAATGGTCGAATTCGACATTATCCTTGGCATGAACTGGCTGTCAGCATATCATGCCACGGTTGATTGCTAGACGAGGGTGGTCACATTCCGACCTCTGAACTAACCCTCGTGGGATTTCACTTGCATCAGGGACAACGGTATATCGACCATTTCTGCGATTCAGGCACAGAAGCTTCTGTCACATGACTGTCAAAGATTTCTATGGTTGTCGATTAATGCTGGCGACAACAGTGGTTCTCAGCTCTCAGACATTCCAGTGGTTCGAGACTATCCGGATGTATTCCCAGATGAGCTACCGGGCTTGCCTCCCCAAAGGCAAGTAGAGTTTGATATTGAGCTAATTCCGGGGACTGCGCCGGCATCGAAAGCTCCTTACCGTATGACACCGAAAGAGTTGGACGAGCTAAAGGTCTAACTTCAAGAGTTATTGGATAGGGGATTTATTCGCCCTAGTGTATCTCCGTGGGGTTCTCCGGTTTTATTTATCAAGAAGGAGGGTACTCTGAGGTTGTGCATTGATTATAGACAGTTAAATACAGTGACAGTCAGAAATAAGTACCCTTACCTCGGATTGAGGACTTGTTTGATCAGCTCAGAGGTATATCTGTGTATTCCAAGATTGATCTGCGGTCCGGATATCATCAGCTGAGAGTCAGAGATTCTGATATTCAGAAGACAATATTCCGCACTAGATACGGACATTACGAGTTTTTGGTAATGCCATTTGTGCTTACCAATGCTGCATTGGTATTTATGGATTTGATGAACCGCGTCTTTCTGGTGTATCTAGATCAGTTTGTTATCGTCTTCATCGACGACATTTTGGTCTACTCGCGTTCCGAGGAAGTTCAGCAAATGTGCTTTCTAGCTATCCTCAATTGGTTTTCTGGGACACGTGGTTTCTAGCAGCGGTATTTCAATAGACCCCAGAAGATCGAGGCTGTCACCGGCTAGGAACAGCCGAAATCAGTTCAGGAGATTCACAGTTTCTTGAGCTTAGCAGGATATTATAAACGGTTTGTCGAGGGATTCTCCAGCATTGCTATGCCGTTAACACGCTTGACTAGGAAGGGTGTGAAGTTCACATGGACAGAAGCTTGCGAGACCAGCTTCCAGGAGCTTAAGCGGAGATTAGTGTCGGCACCGGTTTTGGTATTACCTTCCGAAGAGGACGGATTCATGCTTTACACCGACGCATCTCTCCAGGGTTTAGGCGCTGTTTTAATGCAACACGGTAGGGTAGTCTCCTATACTTCTCATCAGTTGAAGGAGCACTAGAAGCACTACCCCGTACATGATCTAGAGCTGGCCGCCATTATCTTTGCTTTAAAGATTTGGCGGCATTATCTGTATGGTATTACGTTTGAGATTCTCACGGATCATAAGAGTCTTAAATATCTGTTCACCCAGAAGGAACTCAATCTCCGACAGAGGAGAGGGATGGAGTTCCTGAAGGATTATGACTGTACCATTAGCTACCACCCAGGGAAAACTAATGTGATTGTCGATGCACTTAGCCGGAAGTCCAGAGGGACTTTAGCTTGTCAGCAAGTTTTAGTCACGGATTTGATTCAGGGCTGCTCCGAGTTGGGCCTTGACAGAGCTCGGTACGCCCTGTTAACCATTTCTACTACGAGAGAATGATGTTCATGACTTATCTATGATGTTGAGCCAGTCGGCACTAATTACTATACCTTGACATTTTGGACTGCCCACAGTGATCTGTGGTAGAGTGATCTCGTGCAGTTCACATCTTGATAGTTGAGTGTCTTGTTCACTTGTATAGCTTGTGATGGAGCGTTGCTCCTACATTTGATAGTTTACCTGTGGTGGAGCGTCGCTCCCAAATTTTACGTATTGTTTGTGGTGGAGCGCTGCTCCCACATATTCTGTATTGCTTGTGGTGGAGCGTTGCTCCCACATTATCTGTATTGCTGTGGTGGAGCATTGCTCCTACATATTTTGTATTGCTAGTGGTGGAGCATTGCTCCCACATATGATAGTATCACTCATTGCGGAGTGAGACTCCTATTTTAGAGGATCTACCCTTGTACTTGCAGTGATAACTGCTGTTGGTGCATTACCCTTCATTGATTATTACCTGTCATTACTCAGGATATCATATGTCAAGTAGGTTGATTATATAGTAGATGCATATCCAATATGGGTATGCTAACGGCGAACGGTATGGAATTTCGAAGGTTGTTGATTCACTCACAGTTAGCTAGATAGTAGAGTGAGAGTAGCGGAAGCTCAGTGAGCTCATAACCCACAGAGTCACCACTATTGTCTTGGATATAAATAGTTGGAGACTTATTCATGATACTAGGATGGACTAGAATATGGGTATGCTGCTTAGTTGTTACCCTTGGATGAGCATTCCCTAAGTTTGAGCAGAAATTTGGGGACCAAATTTTTATTAGTGGGGGAGAATGTAAAATACCCCATTAAATAATAATAAAAAAATAAATATTATTTCATGAATAATATTTATTGAATTTTTAGGAATTTTTAGAAATTTTCTGGAAATTTATCGGAGGTCGTATGACTGATTTCGTGGGGATATCCGATTGGCTCTAGAAAAGCCTGTTTGGAATACCCAATTAAAGTGGGAGTTGATTGAGGAGTGAACTTAGGGTTTGATTAAATCAAACCTAAGTTGAATTATAAAACATATTATTTTTTTTCCCTTCTCCTTATTTCCTTCCCCGATCCCTTCTTTCCCCCCCCCCCCCCTCGCGTGCGCCGACTCACCTCCCCGCCGCATGCATTTGGCGAAGACGAAGGGGCGCGACGTTCCTCCTCCCACTCGACTAAAACGCTGCCTCAGTCTTGTCTCTCCTCTCCCTCGCAAATGAGAAAAGTTGCGCCGACGCCGCGACCTCATCTTCCTCGTCTACGTCGCCGGAGCTACTTTACACCGGCCAACCACCAACTAGGGTACCTCTCCCACATATTCTTCCTTATCCGGTGGATATCCTTGTCAAGCCTTCTATCACGCGCCTCTGCCCTAACTCCACCTCCCGATCACTGACGCCGGCCAACCCTTGCGGCCATGCACGAGGAGACTTTCCTCTCCGGGTGTTGAATGTTCTATGCGACTTCTCCACGAACGCTACCAACTCTTCTCTCACGCGCACCCCTGCTCGATTCTGTCCATTGGATCGACGCCACCGCCGCACCACTGCCCACAGATCGACCTTCGCCGGTTGTTGCCAACCGTTGTTGATCGTCGGTCATCGCTGGTCGTCGCCTGAGACGCAGCATCGCGGACTATCGCCGATCTAGGGCTTCCGACAGCCAATTGAGGTATGCACTAAACCTAGATCTGGATCTAGGCATTGGGGTGTTGTATTTTCTGATTTGTGGGTATCTTCATTTGTTGGACAGCAGCGCCATTCTTGTTGGCCACAGATCTTGGCAGTGTGTGCATCCGGCCAGAGTTATTCCGAGTAGAGAAGGGCGATTAGATCCAAGCAACGTAGTACTCCTGGCCACAACCTCAGTTGCTTGAATCCTTGTTGTGAGCCAACAGGGCTCACTCGGTGATTAGGTGAGTGGTTAAGCTTGATTCATGTTTAGATTTATTTAAAGGAGTGTGGGATGGTTGATCTGGAATTTGATTTCATATGTGTTGAAATGATTAATATAGTTAATCGATTAATGATGATTAGTGGATGAGATGATTCATATCTAAACCTAATCTAAAATGGTTAGGGTATTGTTACTATCATCTGATCATGGATTTAAAAATCAAATAATGGAATAATTAGAGTTAAGGTTAGCGTCACACTAATTTTAGGAAGGGACGGTATTAGGGAGGACCTAAACAATGATTGTGGGTTAATGACGATCATGTTTGTTTAGGGTTACCCTAATTAGAGTTTTGATTTAGCTATTTATTTCTTATTTATTTAGCTAAATAAGATATATTGATACAGGACCTTGACTGACACGGACATCGTGACGTGGACGTCATCTGATACGATCTTCTTTTGAGGCGGGTATC
>JBAMIE010000002.1:3263024-3275781 GCA_037177295.1 Kaempferia parviflora | reverse complement strand
CCGGGGTCTCATCCACCGACGGATTGACTGGGATCGTCCACCTCACGGACACGTCGAGGAGTAGGAGCTTTATCTCCAAACCTCGTAAACAAACGAGTCATTTGGTTTGTCTTTCATTCTTTTAGTCAGTATTTTCGTTCAGTATTCCGTTGTGCACACTAACAATTGTAGGAAGACAAGTGATTGGAGTTTCGGGCTATTCACCCCTCCCCCTAGCCAGTCTACAAGGTCCCAACAAGATTGTGCAGAACTCACCTCTTATCGCCTCCGAATCTACGGAGATAATTCTTGGAGCTAGAGGCACCTTCAAAGGAGCTAAAAGCGCCCTCAGCCCTACATAAAAGGGTTGCTCGACTAGATTTTCAGAGACAACACTTCTACAACATTCTTTATAAGTCCTTGCGCGCTCTTCTACTTCCTGGTGCTCTGGAACTTTGTGACTTCTGCCGAGTTGCTGCTCCGGACCTCCAACCATTGTCGACAGATCGACACCAACTCCCGAGTTCATCTGAATTCCTTCCTTACGAATTGGTAACAAATTTAATTAAGTTATATTTATTTCATACTTCCAAATACAAGGAAGTATAGGTTGTTACACTATTCTAATTTCATTATAATCGATTCACTCTTCCGACATTACCGGAAGAGGTTTTAGTGAACTGCCCAAAGATACGGTCCGGAGGACCGTGGGCCTTCGAGTATGAGTCATTGTAGGCTCTGAACGAAGTAAAAACACTTGTGTACGTGTTCTTTTCCGCTGCGTTTTCTATTTTTTTGCTATCGATATTCACCCCTCCCCCCATCTATCGAACGTGCTACAATCCTACACACGCAACCTCTTTTCTCTTTCCTCCCTTCGCTTCTCTTTCTTCTCTCTTTAGGATACATGCATACACATAAGCATAAAAAGGTTAGAGTTTAGTGTATTTCTTTAGATAATATTTTAACACCTTTGGAGAACCTGAAATATACAATGGGCGGTACCGTTGAACTTCTTGCAGCCTCAAAAATCCATAAAATCTGAAATAAGTTCAATCTGAGGTCTCTAAGTTCATCAGTGAGTTTTGTTCAAAACTCACTGATTGATCTAGAGACCTCATATTAGACTCATTTCAGGTTATGTGAATTTATGAGATTGCAAGGAGTCCAATGGTGTTATCCATTGTATATTTCAACGTCTCTGGAGGTGTTGAAATATTATCGAAAAAACTAACCAAAACACAAACTCATTCATATCGAGCCAAAGTTGGGCTTGATTTAATTTCATATCAGGGCCAATGTGGGTCTGATATGATTCAATCTCAAGGTTAGTGTGGTCCTCATATGAAATCATATCAGGCCCACAAGGCTGTGATTTAGATGATTCTTCCGACAATATTTTAACACTCCCGGAGAAGCCGAAATATACAATGGATGACACCGTTGGACTCCTTGCAACTCTATAAATCTACAAAACCTAAAATGGATCCAATCTGAGGTCTCTAGGTCCATTAGTAAATTTTGATCAAAATCTACTAATAAGCCTAGACATCTCAAATTAGACTCATTTCATGTCCTGTAATTTTTGAGGTTGCAAGGAGTCCAATGTTGTCGTTCATTGCATATTTCGGCTTCTCTAGAGGTGTTGAAATGTTATCAAAAAATCAGTTAAAATATAAACTCATCCATATCATGCCCATGGGGTTAGGATTTAGTTGATTCTTCTGACAATATTTTAACACCTCCAGAGAAGCCAAAATATGTAATGGATGACACTGTTGGACTCGTTGCAGCCTCAGAAATCTACATGACTTGAAATGGGTCCAATCTGAGGTCTCTAGGTCCATTAGTAGATTTCGATTAAAACTTACTGATCGACCTAAACAAGTCTGATTAAACTCATTTCAGGTCATGTGGATTTCTAAGGTTACAAGGAGTCTAATGGTATCTTCCATTGTTTGTTTCAACTTCTTCAGAGATGTTAAAATATTATCAGAAGAATCAGCCTAACATGGGCCTGATATGAATCATTGGCCCGATTTATCTCATAGTGGAGGTTGTCTTTTAGGTAATTCTTATTTTCTTTTTAGTTCGTTTGAGATTGTTATACCGTATTTTGTCAACTTTAGCTACTCAATATGTACTTTATGGTTTGCATCAAGAAATATGCCTTAAGGTTAAAGACACTTTCCTTAGATTGTTTATCCATTCAATACTTGTATGGTAGCTCTATCAATAAAAAAGAATGATGCTGCTATTAAAGTTATTGTTATCCATGATAAAAAAAAAAAAGCTGGAAACAACTATCACTGGTTGAAAACTAAAAATGCACTCTACTAAATAAAAATTCAATTCTACACTAGTCAGGAAACATGAAAATTTTACCCATTTGATTTTAACTTTGGTTGTAGTTAATCAATCAAGAATTCAGTTATTTGTTTCTTTTTTCATGAGATAAAATATTGTAGTAAATTTTTGGGAACAAAAATTATTTTGAGTAGCTTAAAAATTATTTAATTCAAAATAAGTGGATATGATGTAATAGAGCTTTCACATATAATTGTTAAGCTCATTCATTTCAGGCCCAACATGGGATTGATATGAATAGGTTTATGTTTTAGCTAAATTTTTTGATAACATTTTAATACATCCGAAGATGCTGAAATATGCAATGGACAACACTATTGAACTCCTTGCAACCTCAGAAATCTACAATACCTTAAATGAGTCCAATCTAAGGTATCTAGGTCGATCAGTAGTGGATTTTGATCAACACCTCCGGAGAAGCCCAAATATGCAATGGACTGCTTGTTGGACTCTTTGCAGCCTCATAAATGTATTGTAGCTAAAGGAGTCCAATCTGAGGTTTTAAGTCCATTAGTGGGTCGTCCATTATATATCTGGGCTTCTCCGAAAGTGTTAAAATATTATCGAAAGAATCAGCTAAATTATAACCCCATGGGTTTGATATGATTTCATATCAAGCCCACGCCATATCAGGCTCAACGTGGGCTTGATACGAATGAGTTTATGTTTTAGTTAGTTTTTCCGATAACATTTCAACACCTCTGGAGAAGCTGAAATATGTAATGGACATACCGTTGAACTCCTTGCAATCTTAGAAATCCACATGACATGAAATGAGTCCAATCTGATGGACCTAGAGACCTCATATTGAACTCATTTCAGGTCCTGTATATTGTTGAGGTTGTAAGGAGTTCAACGGTGTCATCCATTACATATTACGGCTTCTCCAGATGTGTTAAAATATTATCTAAAGAAATGTGTTAAACCCTAACCCTGTTATGCTTGCATGTATGCATGCATCCTAGAGAAAGAGAAAAGAAAAGAAAAGAAAGAGGAGGAGAGAAAAAAGAAGAGAGGTTGTGTGCATTTAAGAAAGAAACGAGATAAGAAATTGAGAGAAATGACAAGGGGTAGAATGAAAAGAGTAAAAAAATTATGTACGTCCTTATTAAAGTATAATATGTTTTTTTTTTTTTTTATCGATTTACAAATCTGAGTGAGTACTTGGTGAATTGGCGAGTAAAAATGGCAGTGCAAAGGACGATTGAATCAAAATGGACTTGCAAATAGTTTATGATTGATTGGATTCGCATTTCCCAATACCTCGAGCCCTGAGCCTCTTCATCGCGTCACATGCGTGTTGTGCGGATGCGAATATATATACACGTATGTATATATATGATTAAGTTAGCTGCATGCATGATGCATGGCAGAAGAAGATCTAGAAGAAGAAGAAGGATGAGAAAAAGAAGTAATCAGTCCTCAGTTAAAAAGCTTTATACATGCACGGCAATTGCAAACCCTAATTATCCTCTTGTTAAATCACACTAGTGCATCAGCAATGAATATGATCCATGCAGGCATGACATCAGTTCATCCTCTAGCTAGCTCTGACCTGCACGGCCATAAAGATAAATATTATGCAGTTGTTTCGATCGATATGATCCAGCAGTGCCAAATCCATGAGCATGCATGAGAGTGTTCTATGGGATGCTGGTCATCAGGAGACAAGGCGGATCCAATGGAGACAAAGCAAATCTAGATTAGATTTAGAGGCCCAAGCCGAGCATCAGTTTAATTATAATTAATCAACCATTATTTATTCATTCATCATATATGGTGGGATGCATTTTTTTTTTAAAAAAATATTATTATTGTTATTATTTATAAAAGATGAAAAGGAGTAGCTAGTGTGTGCTTGCCATGTGATGGTGGGGGACCTACTATGATGATAGTCTATAGTAACTATAGCTATTAAAGTGTTGTGTCAAAGTGTAGATGATAGCGTGACACTAGATTTATTGACTCGTTTCCTTGGCTTAACTACACCGATCCCTGTGTGTTTATTCTCCTTAAACCCAATCAAACCTAGCTTAATGTATCGAATAAAACTTAGCGTTAATGATTCTTAGACAAACTAAAAAGTATATCTACTTTAAAAAAAATAAACTTAATTATATATGGGAAAAGAAACAATGAAGCCATTTGAGTGCATTCTTGACATCCAAATAGAGGGATGAACATTGTAAAAGTGAAAAGCATATATTAATGTTCATAATGTTGAGTGATGGTAATCATTGAGTTATAGGTGTTAATTAATTATTGTAATCTTCACGACAAAAGAGAAAAATATTGAGAGAGATATTAAACTATCAAACATATACCTAGGGTTGTTTTTTTTTTTTTAATTTTCAGGTCAAACCCCAAAGCTATCCCACATGCATTATTATGTAATTACTTCATTTTTAATATCTATTTCGTATCATGTGGTATTGTATTGGATCCTCACATTATTTTGTTGTTGGTGCAATTAAGACTGACGAATTTTTCATTATTATTTCAAGTTGGATCACATGATAGAGATGAGCATTAGGATTTCGAAAAACGACAAGTGTACTGAAAAATGATCTCCTTACAATTTTATATATGAGATATTCAAGGAATTTTTTATTAAATTATTTAGCTATAGTATATATTAGACAATGGAATTAGGTCAAATCAAGTTATAGAATTGAATAAACAAAATTGTCATCAATAATGAATTTGAATGCAAATTTCCATTGAATTTGTTCTTTCACATATACTTTATCATTTATTTCTAAAGAAATTTTGATATGCTAAATACATTTTCATAAATAAAATTGATTTAACTGATATGAATATTGTTAGTGGCATTGGATTGAATAGAGTTCAATTGAGAGTAAATTCATGGATCCAATCTCAAATAGCTACGACAAATTAAACATGATTTGATGATGATAAAGTATATATTTAATATATTATTCACGTACATGATAAAATATGTATAATGAATACATAAAGATTTGCAAATGGAAACATGAAACATATATTATTATTTAATATAATTACATTGTATTAAGATTTGGAGTTTTGGATTTTGATTTTGTGCTTAAGCAACACTATTAGTCTCATTCTTAGATTAGGGGGGAAATAAATAATATCCAAGTATATATGCCAAGGAGAAGTTATGGTGTTGATTATCAATTGAATTCAATACTTTAATTTCTTGATTTTTTTCTTTTGTTCCATTGAAGATTAGTCGTCGTGGAGTTTAGATATATAAGTCATTGGCTTTTTCAAGTGGTTGGTTTTCTCTATAATCAAATCATTTGTGCTCCCATGGCTAAAATTTAAATACAAGAGGCACATCCTAATCAAACCTAATTATGATTAGCCAAGTGACCATTTTTCATTTGATTGTAGAGAAAGCCAAATATAGTGAAGACCAACAAAGTTAACAACCACCACCTTTTAACATCTTATGCAAAGATATCTCACCATCTCTAGCTTATCAACTCATCGACCTAATTTGAACACTAGGTCTCCACTCGAAGAATTATTTCATAGCTCGCTAATGGGAATTAGCCTAATAAAGGAAAGTCCCAAGGTGGGAAACCAAAAAATGACATTTTAGTGTCGAGCCACTACATCGTCTTATTTATGCACCCAAGGTATGCTTTCGAGGCTACATGTAAACCAACCACCATTCTCAACCGACAAAAATCTTTAACCTACAAGATATGCCTCCATGTAATAGACCAAGAACCATCCAACCAAGCTAACTCCCAATCTCGACTAGAGAAATAAGATTTTGCAAATAAATTACTTCATGGATTATTTGGAAAAGTATGAAGTAATATGGAATAGCCAGACATCACGAGTATAGACAAGTATCACAACAAGTATATATGGTCAATAACATATTCTCCAAAATAGCCTTCATTTCTTGAAACATTATAACATCATAGCCATGACACACAACAAGATTTATAATAAGTTGTCATTTCACTTTCACCAATATATTAGGGCCTCTAATATTCCAAAAGAGATTAATCTAAATTTTTCTATCATCACAACATGCAAGAATACTTAATATAAGGTCCCCACGGGAGAGATTGATGACTAGTGCATGAGGTGTTGCCACCAATGAGGTCTGGGAGTCAAATCCTGGCAAAGCCAGGTGTCTGTCCTCCCTTATGCACTAGTCACTGTATGGGCTAGTAGCCCCCGTGATTTACCTCCTTCGTGTTGGCCCTGTGACGGGTTGGCGGAGGCGCTGGAGGCGAGTGATTCGCCTTTTGCCACCAAGAATACTTAATATAAGAACTTGATTAAGGATCAAATTAAGCCATCTTGATCATCACTACTTGTGTCATTGTTGCATCATTAATAAACCCAACTACTTCACAGATAAAGATAGCATCAATTACTGCATCATCCTTTTTCTTCAAAAGAACTAGTTACCTCCAAGAAGAAATTACACATTCACCAATCTAGCCAATAGAATAGACATTTGTCCCCTATATATTCTTAGGTCAAAGGTTAAACCCCTATGGCCCTATGGACAAAATATATATAGCATTCTCCATAATTGTTCTTTTGGTTTCGGGGAATTACAATATATAAGTTGGAACTCCACCTAAAAATGCCAAGCCAAAGTAAATTATATTACTTGGCAAAGATATCAGAGATCCCACCGATTTTACTTTCCCTTTTGAGATCATCACTAAACCCCTTCGTGGAATTTCTTAATTTTTATCTATTTATCACTGAATTTGACGTTAACCTCATTCTTAATTGCACTAATATTGTCATTCTAGCATATTTAAATAATTCTTCAACATCCCAAGTAACAATAATAATGCATGCATGGTTGGAAAATTCAAAATGATCTCTTTTGCATCCTTAACATCTTCCATATAATTATTAATGTTGCAATATCTTAAAGTGTCTCTAAATGTTAATAATCATAGCTTTGTGGGGAGTGCCTAAGTGATTAAACAATTGAAGCCTCCATTCGTAGCATGCATGTGTGAGACAAGATGAGGTTCATGTGATTTATGATTCCTTGGCGTTGTATTTATCCTTCATATTATAGACCTAAAGATTCTAAAACAAATTGAGGTCTCAAATCTACCTAACAGCCTCAAAAGCCCTATACATCCTTTTTACCTAGATAATTAATATTAAATTTGTTACTTTAAGTTAATTTATTTTTTCATCTTGCAAATTGTTGAACAAAATCTTTACTACATGCCCATGTATAATGAGCTTTATATATTATTACTCATTAAGCTTAGAAAATTGTCTTTTAGAAAAAAAGAATGGATATAGTTCTATGAAGCCCTTTTAGATGATACTATATTTCTTTAATTCGTATGGCTATTGTGATATTTTGTATGAAACCTTAAATTTCATTGTGAGGCCTTATTTTATATGGCCCATAAAGATTATTTTCAATTTTATTTTTTTTAATAAAATGTAAAGAAGAAGGTTATAATAGATATTAATTATTTACCTTTTTGGTACTAAAAGGTTAATATTTGTTTTTATTTTAAAAAATAAAAATGGAAAAAAAAAAAAAAAAAAAACTCTTGTCACCAAAGGAAGGTAGTGGGCCTTATTTATATGTATAGCCAACTACATTTTAAATGGGCCTCATTTATATGGGCTATGGCCCTCTACCTTTCACCATGTTGGCTTTTAACCAAAATTGGTGAATGAAAAACAAAACAAAAAAAAAATTAAATAAACTAATTACTTGAATAGGTATAAGAGATTAAAATAAAAACTAAAAATTTGTATAGGAAGCTTCCTAATTTAATTATGTATATATATTTTTATTTTTCTTCTTATTATCTAAGTGATTAAATTTAAAATATTTTTTTACTCAAACATTTAAATTAAAAGATTTCAATATATCATAATGTCTTTGTTAATCATCAACTACAATTTCATTGGAGTGGGTGGTAGGAATAGTAAGAGCCTCGTCGACAAAGTTGATTGTCATATCGATCAAATTAGCTTTAACATAGTCATGATAATAATTGATTGTATTATAAAGTTGTAGAAGTAACAACCCTCAAAAGTATGTTTTGGCAAAAGATGATTCAATATATATAATGAATAACCAACGTAAAGTGAGAAGCATATTCAAGAAAATGATTAATGGGGCATGAAAGTCCTAATTCATTCCAATTGAAGTAAGGAGCTCAAGTCATTTTAATGCATGATGGATTAGTTAATTAATTAATTAATTAATTAAAATAGGATGATTGCGATGGTGCATGTAGGGTTGGAATTATATTAATAAGCAAGCGAGGGACGTCTCATCTGTCCCAGACTATGTTGGTTTAACCACCCAAAACCTTGTGTCAATTATTAATGGCACCGATCCATCGATCGATCGAAGGAAGGAACACACAATGTCCCCTAATTAGCTTGCTCCTCCCCAAAGCTATCTGCTAATCATTTCGTTTCCTTTTTTCTCAGATTTGATCCCTTCGATCGTGTCAGCACCACTGATCAGTAGTACACAACCTTTGCTATGCATCCAAGCAAAACTGACTGACTTGGCCTCCTCTCACTCCCACGTCAAACACGTACGACGTTCAGTAACTGGCCTCGATCAATCACTCCAAATCAATCAAACGTAATTTGACTGTCTCGCACTATGCGCTGCATGCGTGCCAGTGCCAGTGCCAGTGCCAGTGCCAGTCGTGCCCCATTTGGTTGGTAAGCATGACATTTTCTGTACAGGATTTTGCTGGTCCACCAGGCGCAAGCTAAGTGTTCGACAAAATGCGGGAGAGGGACGATGCCCTGAGGCAGACAGCAGAGCTTCGCCCCCGACGACGTCGACCAGCTGATCACAGCAATCGTCTCTAGCTAGCTCGATCGTTCCGTATACCTTCCAAATACTGTTAAAACTAGTGTTGGGATCGTCGAGGTATATATATATATATTTGAGGGATTAATTAATTAATTAATGAGACTAGTTACTCAACCAGATTGTTGAGGCGATCGATCGAGAGAGAAACAAATTGATGAGGTACCAGACTGTGAAAGCTTCCTCTATCTTTTTGTCAAAACCGCAAGGCCTGTGTGAAATGGACGTGCGTTTTAGTGCGCCATATGATCTATCGATGTGTGCACATCGTTTGGAACCAGCTGCCTGGAAGATGGGTCGATGATTCTTTCATCTGACTCACCAACTTATTGATTTTTTTTTTTTTTATCGAGTTGGTCAAAATATGTAGGATTACTGTTCCAATAAGAAATGCAAAAGAAAACAAAACATGAATAACTAATTTGACTTTAAATTCTCAGTCCAATTTGTTTAATGGAAACTTTGACAGATTGAAGTCATTTACGTGAACAAAGCAAAGAATATAAATAAAGGGTAAAAGACAACGTAAAGAGGAGGTGATAAAGATATAAAAGGAGGTTAGTAAATTGTATTTTAAAAATTTAAATTTAGGAAGAAAAAGAAGATATATAAATAGATAATAAAGTAATAATAAAAAACTAATCTACCATTATATAATAATAATGTATACTAGCATTCCCTCAAACTCACGATGCACTAACATTAAGCATTGAGAATTTGTCAACCAGAAATTGAAAATGTACAGTGGAATGTGCCTTGGTGAGCAAGTCTATAATTTACATGGAAGATAAGACAAATGACAAAGTGATGGTGTCATTCTGATAGTGATGGCAAGTAAAATGACAATCAATCTTGATATACTTGGTGCGTTTATGAAAGACAAAATTGCAAGTAATTTGAATTACGCTTAAGTTGTTACAATGCATAAGGGTAGGGTTCAAGAGGAAAACACTCATATCAGCAAGTAGCCAACGTAACCAAATAATTACAACAATAGTAGAGGTCATATCATGATATTCTTCTTTGGTAAAAGAAGACAACATTTTATTTATTTTTACTCTTACAAGAGATAAAGAATCTCCCAAGAAAATATAAAATCCTATGGTAGATTTACAATCTGTAAAATCACCACCCCAATCTGTATTTAAATAGGCGCGCAACTCTAAGGTAGAAGTAGAAGGATAAAGAAAATTATAAAACTTGATACCTTGAAGATATCGAAGGATGTGAAGCACAACTCCCCAATGTACTGAAGTGGAAGAAGTAAAAAATTGGCTACAATGTGTACATCATAAGCAATGTCAAGTCTAGTGATAGTGAGATATACTAGACTGCTAACTAGAATATGATATAAAGATGGATCTAGCAAGGGAACATCATCAGTAGAAGAGTACCAAGCATTAACCTCAAGTGGAGTATCAATAGTGCGAGTGTCAGATAAATAAACTTGCTCTAGAATGTCCCCCATATATTTGGATTGCGAGATAAGACAACCACGAGGAGAATAAGCTACTTTAAGTCCCAAAAAATAATACAGATGACTCAAATCTTTCATAACAAACTCATGAGCCAAATACAATTTTAACTCTTCCATTTCACTTAAATTATCCCCTGTAATAATCATGTCATCAACATAAAGAGAGAATAATGTGCGACCTAATGAAGTGCAACAAACAAAAAGAGTGGAGTCGTGTTGGCTAGGAAGAAAGCCAATAGATCCAATTACAATGGAAAACTTGTCAAACTAAGCTCGAATATCTTGTTTAAGGCCATAAAGAGCCTTCTTTAGTCTGCAACTTCACCAGGGTTGTGAGTGACACTTGGTGGAGGCACTATATAAACTTCTTCTTGAAGATTTCCATTTAAAAAAGTATTTTTAACATCCATTTGGGAAATAGACCATTGACAAACTGATGCAACTACAATGAGAGTATGGATAGTAACAAGCTTGGAGACTAGAGCTAACGTTTCTTCATAATCTATACTATACTGTCAGAAAAATCTTTTAGCAACCAAATGAGCTTTTTATACCCTTCAACTGACCCATCAGATTTAGTTTTTGTCTTATGCACCGGTCGAGAACTAATTGTACGCTTCCCCAAAGGAAGAGGAACAAGATTCCAAGTACTTGTTTGATATAAAGTAGAAAGTTCTTCCGTCATAGTCTGCTGTCAAAGAGGATTAAGAACAGCCTCTCTATAAGAGGAGGGCTCAGACAATTAGTGAATATAAGCTATAAAAGAAGAAAAAGAACCATAATAAGTAGAATGCACAAAATTCGGTAATTGAGTGGACTTACGAGATTGTGCAGGGTAACGAGGAGGAGGATCCGTTATCACAGGAGCATCATGGGCAGCAGTAGGAGCAGAGGGATTATCGGGAAGATGATAACTAGAATCTATATAAGTGTCAATCCTGCAAGTAGCTTCATTAGAGGAAGAGGTGCTAGGATGGTCTAATTGTGGGGAAACATAAGATGACAAATCAGCAGAGTCAGTACAAAATTGATCAATACAAGTGAGATCAGATTTTGAATTCAAAGATTAGGAGTGTCAGAGGGACTGAATAGAATGAGATGTGTTTAAAAAAAAATAACATGACGTGAGACATAGAGTTTTTGACTAATTGGAACATAACATTTATATCCCTTTTGACCCTCACTGTAGCCAAGAAAAATACAAAGAGCGGACCAAGAACTAAGCTTACTACATTCAACATAGGATGGAGGACAAAACATATGGATCCAAAAACTCTTAAGACAGAATAATCAGGAACAGAACCATATAATTTTTCTAAAGGAGACAAGCCGGATGTAACAGAAGATGAAATTCTATTGATAAAATAGACTGCAGTAAGAATAGCTTCCCCCAGAATTTACTAGGAATGTATGCAGATAACAAGAGAGAACGTGCAGTTTCAACAATATGTCTATGCTTTCTTTCAGCAACACTGTTTTGTTCAGGAGTGTTAATATAAAAACTTTGATAAAGTGTACCATCTGAGGCAAGTAGTTCAGAAAAAAAGATTGGATGTATATTCACTACCCAAATCATATCAAAAGCATTTAATAGCAGCATTATGTTGAGATTTTACCAAGGTACAAAATATTTGATAGATACCAAGGAAATCAAAACTATATTTCATAAGATAAACCTAAGTGTAATGAGCACAATCATCAATAAAGGAGATATAGTAACCAGATCTACCAAGTGTACGAATAGGAGATGGACCCTACACATTAGAATAAACTAACTAAAATGGTGCAAGAGAAACAGAGATATTTCTATAGAAAGGTAAAACAGAGAATTTTACTAATTTATAACCACAATAATCTGAAATATAATGAGTTTGCAATTTTCCTAGATTTCTTATAGAAGCTAAGTATTTCAATCAAAAATAAAAAACATGTCCAAGACGAGAATGCCACAAACAAAAATCAAAAGTTGTTGGATCGCGGTGAACCGGCTAGAGGGGGGTGAATAGACGGATTAAAAAAATAGCAGAATTGGAGTAGCACACATCTTTTACTTGGTTTCAACTAGGTGGTTGCTTCCAAGGCAG